>OV121077.1:42901119-43408134 GCA_921293005.1 Nemoura dubitans
GTGAGCGTGGAGTGGACCCGGCTCATTGGGGCAAGTCTGAGTGAGCGTGGAGTGGACTCGGCTCATTGGGGCAAGTCTGAGTGAGCGTGGAGTGGACCCGGCTCATTGGGGCAAGTCTGAGTGAGCGTGGAGTGGACCCGGCTCATTGGGGCAAGTCTGAGTGAGCGTGGAGTGGACTCGGCTCATTGGGGCAAGTCTGAGTGAGCGTGGAGTGGACCCGGCTCATTGGGGCAAGTCTGAGTGAGCGTGGAGTGGACCCGGCTCATTGGGGCAAGTCTGAGTGAGCGTGGAGTGGACCCGGCTCATTGGGGCAAGTCTGAGTGAGCGTGGAGTGGACCCGGCTCATTGGGGCAAGTCTGAGTGAGCGTGGAGTGGACCCGGCTCATTGGGGCAAGTCTGAGTGAGCGTGGAGTGGACCCGGCTCATTGGGGCAAGTCTGAGTGAGCGTGGAGTGGATGAGAGCTTGTCGTAATCCGGTGCGATCGACAGGTGGCGATGCCGAGTGCCGAGGCCAGCGTTCCTGGTCCGCTCCACCCGATTCCAGACTGCCAACCGCGGGACCGACGAGATTCGTCACACGTCTCGACTTCCAGCCGGCCACGGCGCAGGCTGACCAACCTCAACCACAACAACCACAGCAACCACAGCAACCACAGCAACAGGTGAGTCTCAGAGGAATCCTGGGCCATGGAAACGCGTAGGTTGCGATGCCTTGGATGAAGATGCCTAGGATGAATATGCTTGGTATGAAATGCCTATGTTGAAATGCCTAGGATCATGATTCCCAGGATGAAGATGCCTAGGATGAATATGCTTGGTATGAAATGCCTATGTTGAAATGCCTAGGATCATGATTCCCAGGATGAAGATGCCTAGGATGAATATGCTTGGTATGAAATGCCTATGTTGAAATGCCTAGGATCATGATTCCCAGGATGAAGATGCCTAGGATGAATATGCCTAGTATGAAATGCTTATGTTGAAATGTCTAGTATCAAGATGCCTAGTATGAATATGCCTAGTATGAATATGCCTATGTTGAAATGCCTAGGATCATGATTCCCAGGATGGTAATGTCTAGGATCAAGATGCCTAGTATGAATATGCCTAGTATGAATATGCCTATGTTGAAATGCCTAGGATCATGATTCCCAGGATGGAAATGCCTTGTATGAAATGCCTATGTTGAAATGCCTAGGATCATGATTCCCAGGATGGAAATGCCTTGTATGAAATGCCTATGTTGAAATGCCTAGGATCATGATTCCCAGGATGGTAATGTCTAGGATCAAGATGCCCAGGATGAATATGCCTAGTATGAATATGCCTATTTGGAAATGCCTAGGATCATGATTCCCAGGATGGAAATGCGGCATGGAATTCCAGGATATGTTCCCACTTAACGGGGCCTCTCCCCCTCAACTGCAAACCCAGGAAATCCAGCAAGTAATTCCGTCAAAACAATCTGCTTTTGCCTTTCATTACAAACATTGGACGTAAAGTTACATGAAATTTGACTTGTTGAGTCGTGAACTTTGGCGACGAGCCGAGACGATTTGGGGGCGAAGACGTTGATTTAAGCTGCTGTCGAAGCCCTTTGTGTGTAGATAATCCCACGGTAACAAAGCTGCTGTCGAAGCCCTTTGTGTGTAGATAATCCCACGGTAACTAAGCTGCTCTCGAAGCCCTTTGTGTGTAGATAATCCCACGGTAACTAAGCTGCTGTCGAAGCCCTTTGGGTGAAGATAATCCCACGGTAACTAAGCTGCTGTCGAAGCCCTTTGTGTGTTGATAATCCCACGGTAACTAAGCTGCTGTCCAAGCCCTTTGTGTGTAGATAATCCCACGGTAACTAAGCTGCTGTCGAAGCCCTTTGTGTGTAGATAATCCCACGGTAACTAAGCTGCTGTCGAAGCCCTTTGTGTGTAGATAATCCCACGGTAACTAAGCTGCTGTCGAAGCCCTTTGTGTGTAGATAATCCCACGGTAACTAAGCTGCTGTCGAAGCCCTTTGTGTGTAGATAATCCCACGGTAACTAAGCTGCTGTCGAAGCCCTTTGTGTGTAGATAATCCCACGGTAACTAAGCTGCTGTCGAAGCCCTTTGTGTGTAGATAATCCCACGGTAACTAAGCTGCTCTCGAAGCCCTTTGTGTGTAGATAATCCCACGGTAACTAAGCTGCTGTCGAAGCCCTTTGGGTGAAGATAATCCCACGGTAACTAAGCTGCTGTCGAAGCCCTTTGTGTGTAGATAATCCCACGGTAACTAAGCTGCTGTCGAAGCCCTTTGGGTGTAGATAATCCCACGGTAACTAAGCTGCTGTCGAAGCCCTTTGTGTGTAGATAATCCCACGGTAACTAAGCTGCTGTCGAAGCCCTTTGTGTGTAGATAATCCCACGGTAACTAAGCTGCTGTCGAAGCCCTTTGTGTGTAGATAATCCCACGGTAACTAAGCTGCTGTCGAAGCCCTTTGTGTGTAGATAATCCCACGGTAACTAAGCTGCTGTCGAAGCCCTTTGTGTGTAGATAATCCCACGGTAACTAAGCTGCTGTCGAAGCCCTTTGTGTGTAGATAATCCCACGGTAACTAAGCTGCTGTCGAAGCCCTTTGTGTGTAGATAATCCCACGGTAACTAAGCTGCTGTCGAAGCCCTTTGTGTGTAGATAATCCCACGGTAACTAAGCTGCTGTCGAAGCCCTTTGTGTGTAGATAATCCCACGGTAACTAAGCTGCTGTCCAAGCCCTTTGTGTGTAGATAATCCCACGGTAACTAAGCTGCTGTCGAAGCCCTTTGGGTGTAGATAATCCCACGGTAACTAAGCTGCTGTCGAAGCCCTCTGGGTGTAGATAATCCCACGGTAACTAAGCTGCTGTCGAAGCCCTTTGTGTGTAGATAATCCCACGGTAACTAAGCTGCTGTCGAAGCCCTTTGTGTGTAGATAATCCCACGGTAACAAAGCTGCTCTCGAAGCCCTTTGTGTGTAGATAATCCCACGGTAACTAAGCTGCTGTCGAAGCCCTTTGTGTGTAGATAATCCCACGGTAACTAAGCTGCTGTCGAAGCCCTTTGGGTGTAGATAATCCCACGGTAACTAAGCTGCTGTCGAAGCCCTTTGGGTGTAGATAATCCCACGGTAACTAAGCTGCTGTCGAAGCCCTTTGTGTGTAGATAATCCCACGGTAACTAAGCTGCTGTCCAAGCCCTTTGTGTGTAGATAATCCCACGGTAACTAAGCTGCTGTCGAAGCCCTTTGGGTGTAGATAATCCCACGGTAACTAAGCTGCTGTCGAAGCCCTCTGGGTGTAGATAATCCCACGGTAACTAAGCTGCTGTCGAAGCCCTTTGTGTGTAGATAATCCCACGGTAACTAAGCTGCTGTCGAAGCCCTTTGGGTGTAGATAATCCCACGGTAACTAAGCTGCTGTCGAAGCCCTTTGGGTGAAGATAATCCCACGGTAACTAAGCTGCTGTCGAAGCCCTTTGTGTGTAGATAATCCCACGGTAACTAAGCTGCTGTCGAAGCCCTTTGGGTGAAGATAATCCCACGGTAACTAAGCTGCTGTCGAAGCCCTTTGTGTGTAGTTAATCCCACGGTAACTAAGCTGCTGTCGAAGCCCTTTGTGTGTAGATAATCCCACGGTAAGTAAGCTGCTGTCGAAGCCCTTTGTGTGTAGATAATCCCACGGTAACTAAGCTGCTGTCGAAGCCCTTTGGGTGTAGATAATCCCACGGTAACTAAGCTGCTGTCGAAGCCCTTTGGGTGTAGATAATCCCACGGTAACTAAGCTGCTGTCGAAGCCCTTTGTGTGTAGATAATCCCACGGTAACTAAGCTGCTGTCAAAGCCCTTTGTGTGTAGATAATCCCACGGTAACTAAGCTGCTGTCGAAGCCCTTTGGGTGAAGATAATCCCACGGGAACAAATGCCCACAGCAAGAATGCGGGAACAAATGGCCCGGGAGCGACAAACCGAACAGCAATACATTTGGAAATTTGAAAACTTTACGATGTTTTTGGAGAGTTTCAAATGGCAATGAAAGTGGTGACGGTTCTTCTTGCACTTCTTGCTTCTTGCATTTGGTTTTAAACCAGTGAGTTGCCCCCAGTGAGTTGCCCCCAGTGAGTTGCCCCCAGTGAGTTGCCCCCAGTGAGTTGCCCCCAGTGAGTTGCCCCCAGTGAGTTGCCCCCAGTGAGTGGCCCCCAGTGAGTTGCCCCCAGTGAGTTGCCCCCAGTGAGTTGCCCCCCAGTGAGTTGCCCCCAGTGAGTTGCCCCCAGTGAGTTGCCCCCAGTGAGTTGCCCCCAGTGAGTTGCCCCCAGTGAGTTGCCCCCAGTGAGTTGCCCCCCAGTGAGTTGCCCCCAGTGAGTTGCCCCCAGTGAGTTGCCCCCAGTGAGTTGCCCCCCAGTGAGTTGCCCCCAGTGAGTTGCCCCCAGTGAGTTGCCCCCAGTGAGTTGCCCCCAGTGAGTTGCCCCCAGTGAGTTGCCCCCAGTGAGTTGCCCCCAGTGAGTTGCCCCCAGTGAGTTGCCCCCAGTGAGTTGCCCCCAGTGAGTTGCCCCCAGTGAGTTGCCCCCAGTGAGTTGCCCCCAGTGAGTTGCCCCCCAGTGAGTTGCCCCCCAGTGAGTTGCCCCCAGTGAGTTGCCCCCAGTGAGTTGCCCCCAGTGAGTTGCCCCCAGTGAGTTGCCCCCAGTGAGTTGCCCCCAGTGAGTTGCCCCCAGTGAGTTGCCCCCCAGTGAGTTGCCCCCAGTGAGTTGCCCCCAGTGAGTTGCCCCCAGTGAGTTGCCCCCCAGTGAGTTGCCCCCAGTGAGTTGCCCCCAGTGAGTTGCCCCCCAGTGAGTTGCCCCCAGTGAGTTGCCCCCAGTGAGTTGCCCCCAGTGAGTTGCCCCCAGTGAGTTGCCCCCAGTGAGTTGCCCCCAGTGAGTTGCCCCCAGTGAGTTGCCCCCCAGTGAGTTGCCCCCACTGAGTTGCCCCCAGTGAGTTGCCCCCAGTGAGTTGCCCCCAGTGAGTTGCCCCCAGTGAGTTGCCCCCAGTGAGTTGCCCCCAGTGAGTTGCCCCCAGTGAGTTACCCCCAGTGAGTCCTGTCCGTCATTCGGTCATTCATTCATGTCATTCATTCATTGTCTGTCAATTCTGACAATTCATTCATTCATTTCATTCATGTCTGTCATTCTGAGTTGCTAAGTCATTCAGCTGTCCATGAATGCATGCTGCTCTATTTCTATACTAGGGCGAACGCAATTTGTGTTGCGTTGAAGATGAGCGTAGCGGTTTGTATTTAGCGCATAAAAAGATTGAGGCAAAAAGCCTAAATGATGGAGCAGCAAGCCGGACCATTGCTTTTTCGAAAATTCTGATCACTTGAAATTGTAAACGATTCTGGCCTTTCCTTGCTTCTGTCCGAGCCGTAGGGTAGCGGAAATATGCTCATTTTGAGGTCATAAAGCAATGTGCATGTTAATACATAGATGTTACTCATGCCAAAGGGTTTTTATTGAGTTTTATTGGGTTGGTTTTTATTGGGAAAAATCTGGTGTGATGTTTCGATTTGGTATCGATGGTTTCTAAAGGCAAATCGAAATTGGGAACATTTGAAAAAAATACGCACTTTTAAATAAATTTCCGTACTTTTCCAAACATGCCCAATTGTTGAATTTTGCTCTTTTTTCTGCTTTGAAAGTGAAGGGTGTGGAGGATTTTCTTGAAAAACGCAGGGGGTCTAAGTTGAGAACAAAAGTAGACACCCTGAAAATTTCATCCCACTCGAAGCAGGCGTTTGGCCTGTAGAGCGCGCGCAAACACACATACAAAAAAACAAACAAACAAACACACACCAAGTGTTTTTTTTAGCAGTAGTGAAATTGATGATTTCGCTTTGCTCATCAATTATCTATTGATAGTTACTAGGCTGATTTAGCAGAAGAGTCACAGCAGGATTGGTTTCCCTGGTACTTGGCTTGCAAATGAGGGAATGCCAGGATAGATGTTATTGCTTTGATGCAATCTCCATAGGTACACCAAGTAGGTAGGTAGTTAGGTACTCTGAAATTTTACTAGTTAGGTACCCACCAAAGCCTCCAAGGCTGTCCTCTGTCCAAGAATGTGTCAACAATGGAGTCCAGTCTTGCACCCCTCCACCTGTATCCACGGCAACGCCGCCACAAAGCTGGCCCCTCGTGGGGACTCGTTCCCGTTCCAAGATGGCCGACCCGTTCCGCAACGAGTGGCGACGGAACGGCTTGCAACGCTCGGAACGGTGCTGTGCCAAGGTGGGAACGGAACGGTGCTGTGCCAAGGTGGGAACGGAACGGTGCTGTGCCAAGGTGGGAACGGAACGGTGCTGTGCCAAGGTGGGAACGGAACGGTCGCTGTGCCAAGGTGGGAACGGAACGGTGCTGTGCCAAGGTGGGAACGGAACGGTGCCGTGCCAAGGTGGGAACGGAACGGTGCTGTGCCAAGGTGGGAACGGAACGGTGCTGTGCCAAGGTGGGAACGGAACGGTGCCGTGCCAAGGTGGGAACGGAACGGTGCCGTGCCAAGGTGGGAACGGAACGGTGCCGTGCCAAGGTGGGAACGGAACGGTGCTGTGCCAAGTGGGAACGGAACGGTCGCTGTGCCAAGGTGGGAACGGAACGGTGCTGTGCCAAGGTGGGAACGGAACGGTCGCTGTGCCAAGGTGGGAACGGAACGGTGCTGTGCCAAGGTGGGAACGGAACGGTCGCTGTGGCGGAACGCGGAACCGCCGGACTTTGCTTGATGTGTTTGGTGAAGCGAATTAAAGGACATCTCACGAAATCAGGGTTTCAATTCTGGTTTCATTGGAGGTTTTGAGGCGTTTCTCAATATTTAGCGAGCCTAGTTGTAACACAATATTGATTCTAACACTAGGGCTTTGCGAACGCAATTTGAGTTGCGTTGAAGATGAGCGTAGCGGTCTCTACACACACAAATGTCGCAGTTTTTGGGAAGGAATGGAGGGAATGGAGGGCCATTTGGAATGAGCAATTTTTGGGGAAATTGCTCTTTTTCCTGCTTTGACGGAGAACGGTAGGGAGGATTATCTTGAAACACGCAGGGGGTCTAAGTTGAGAACAAAGCTGGACACCCTGTGAATGTCATCGCAATCGACGCAGGCGTTTGGCCTGTAGAGCGCGCGCAAACACGCAAACACGCAAACAAACACAAGTGCTTCTTTTGCCAGTAGGTAGCGAAATTGAAGATTCCGCTGCGCTCGCCGACTAATACCGTTGATTGCCGCAGCCGCCGCCGACCGGAGCACCGGAATCCGGTCCGAGACCGGCCGCCGTCAGACACATCCCCATCTTCGTGGAGGGTCGCGACGAACCGCTCGTTCCCCGGGAACAGTCTGTTCCCACGCACCAGGAACCGTTGCCCCGGCAACCACAACACCAGGAACCGTTGGCCCGGCAACCACAACACCAGGAACCGTTGGCCCGGCAACCACAACACCAGGAACCGTTGGCCCGGCAACCGGCACAGCACCAGGAACCGGCACCGCACCAGGAACCGGTCGCAACCGGTCCCCAACCGGCCCGGTCTTTCAACGCGAGTCCTCAGCCTTTCAGGAGCAACGCTAACGGTAATACCACACAGCTGGTCATCCTACTAGACCTGCCAGTCCAGTCTTGAATCTGCTTTCTGTCTGCTATGGGGTACCTACCTTTTCTGTTGTACATGACTACATGAGGAATATCATGTTCAGTAGGTAGTATCTACATTTTTCAAAAGAGGACTATCTTCTTAAATTTAGGATTTCGTGGATTGTAAACTTTCAGCCACAGCTCCCCAGAAAATGATTGCGTAACAAAACCTGGAGAGCGATTGCCTAATATTGGTTTATAAGGATCCTTATGATATGGATCCATAACTTTTATGGACTTCATAAATAGATAATGATCCTTATCTCTACGGATTCCATGATTCTGCAATTGGGTAAGAAAATCAATAGCTTTGTTGAATCCATAACTTATGGATTGTTATCTCCAAAGCCAATGTAGATGTATTTGGTGTGGGTATTGGTATTGTGGGTAAGATAGATTTTGACAGATGCATTGCTTGATTTGCAACAACATTCATCATTCAAGATAATCACATCAACTGATTTTTCACTGAACAAGGAGCAAAGCAATTGAAATAGTTTTGTTGTACAAAGGAATGCAAAGGAATTTGAGAATGAAAGTAGGTAATAAGATTATGACAGTAAACACTCACTTTATTATTTACAAAGACAAACTAACATGCCACTGTCAGTGATTTATGGATCTCTTTTCGGAGAAAGAAGACCACAAGTGCCAATCATCCAAAGTACCTAGTTTGTTTATTAAATTACTTGAATCAGCAAATCACTAACAACTATAAAGAATTCTTGATGATTTCTCGATTTTGTGTTTGAAGTCATGTCATGTCAGTAGGTACAATTGAATCTTCTTTCAAATGGCTGGCAATGAATTCTACCTGCATTTTACTTGCATTGTAAAGATTGTATGTATGCCACAAATCCCAAATTAACTAACAAACGTTTAATACACAAATACACATACTAAGCAGCAAACAAAACCATCAATTAGATGCAAAGATCTAAATGTATGTAGTACCTTTGCTTTGCGGCGAGCGATCAATTTGGTTTGCAGTAGGTAAACACAAAACGGATTCAGAGGAATCGACGAGCTAAGTCTTTTACGTTGGTCTCATATAACACATAGATAAATTGTTGTATACAGTTTAATGATCACATATTGAAATATTTTGAAAGATACATACATAATTACGACTACAAGCAAAAAGTCAACCGTCATGACGACCAATTCTCATGCCATTTGACAGCTCCACACTTTGACAGGAACAGCTGTGTGCTTTGTGTCAGATTGCAGTGATATAAATATTTGCACCAAATTCAAAACGATATTTTCTAGCTTTTCTCTCACCGAACAGCTACCGGCTGTCAAGATGCTTCTTGCTGTCCTATACTATGAACTCCAAAATACATTGATAATAATTACAATATCTGTAATATTCATATTAAATATTTGGTTTATTTACTTCTATCTTAACGTCAACTTTCTAGCTCCAAATATTTTGGTTTTCAATCAAATAAAACACAGGTTGCTGCAATTTGTTGAGATCAACTGAACTAAACAAGATAATGATATCCATATAAACATATAGACACCTATTTCATGTCCATAAAGTTATGGACAACAATCAAAGTGTATGGATCCATAACTTATATCTGAGATAATGATCCTTATAAAAGTTATGGATCCATATAATTTTTACGCAATCGCTCTCCTGTCGGTAGGTACCTACATGGTTAATATTTGTATGATCTGTGGTGAAACTATTTCAAGTTACCAACAATTTTGATTACAATACAATAGCTGTAGTAAATACTAGATAGTTTCAAAAGATATTTCAGAGGTGACGCAAATAGGGTTGGTTTCTTGAAACTGCTTCTCCCATTCCGGGGAGGGCCATTTGAGATTATCGTTTCAGAATGTTTACACGGGTTTCCACGTTTTGGTTGGTGTCTAAAAAAAAATGGCCGTCCCACACGGGAAATTTCACTGAATGCAGATTTAACTTTTTCAAATAACGTATGTTTGTAAAAAATAGTAAAAATGGTGTAGGTACATTAGAAGCTATGTAGTGTGGTAATTGATAGGTTTAGGGCATTTCTCTCTGTGTTTGGGGGTGGGTAATGGGAGCTAGAGGGCAGCATTGCCCCCCACTTGTCTGATGTGCCTTGTTTTCCTTGCAGCCGGTGGCGGACCCCAGACTGCCCCAGCCCCCCCTGCCCCCCCTGCCGCCCCCCCTGCCGCCCCCATGGACGGCTTGGCCAGGGTGGGCCTGGTGGCCAACGCTGTCGAGGAGCTCCGTCTGCAGGTACGTGTGACTCTCTCTCATCTCTCCCCTCGGCATCATCGTCATGTGACTTGGCCATTTCAACACGATTCGTTGACTAAGTCACTGCCTTGTGGTTCAACGTGGGGGCAGTGGTTTCAAGTCTAGTCATTTCGCGCCAAATCGAACGCATCACAAAGTTACAAGATTGCCACCCAAGTTTTGTAAATTGCCAGATTGGTTCTTAGATGGCGCCATGACAATAGGTAACTTAGTTTATTTTGTACAGACATTTTTCAATAAAAAAACTTGGAATCCAGGTCACTTTCTACCATTGCAATTTTTGCTTCCCGATAGAACATAATATGTAGGTAAACTCAATGAATGGGAAATTGGTCGGTAAAAGAGATAGCACTACGATATAGAGCCCTCGGAAGTGATCCTTCCTCCTGGCCCGGATTCACAAAGAAGGGGTTTTGAAATGGGGGTTTTGGTGAAAAGGAGATTTCATTCTGCTGCAAAACCACAAAAATATTGCCCCAATTATCCGTATCCACAAAAGGAGATTTCACAAGAGGTGATTGGAGGGGAGGTAAATTGAAAGTGACCAATTCTCAGAATTCAATATCGCCTAAATTGTACCTAACCTAACTTCAAATTGCCAAATTTTAGCTGCACTTTCAAATTAAAATGCAAGTACTTACATTATCAACCAAATCAAACTTTTCTATTGGTGAAAAATGCTGCTGTGTGTTTGCAAGAAAACGTTTAAAGAAATAGTGATAAAGGTACGAGGTGAGTTTTGGAGACTGACAAAACCCCTGCTCAGTAGCAGGGGTTTTAAATGGGGTAATTACTCTCCCAAAAAACACAGAATCCCGCTTCGTGAAAACGAAATGGGGTAAACTTTTGGGGGTTTTGTCAAAACTCCAGAGGAATCAACAGAATCTCCTTCAGTGAATCCGGGCCCTGGACCGTGTTTTGTGCTCATGGCATGGGCAGTTTTCATGACATGGGCTCCACTGGGACTGCTGCATATGCCCACTGCTGCTAGACACGAGCCAAGAGTTGCAAATCTGCCCACAGAGCCTTTTGTCCGACCCAAGACATGGCTTGTGAGTGTTGAAACTGCCCACAGAGCCTTTTGTCCGACCCAAGACATGGCTTGTGAGTGTTGAAACTGCCCACAGAGCCTTTTGTCCGACTCAAGACATGGCTTGTGAGTGTTGAAACTGCCCACAGAGCCTTTTGTCCGACTCAAGACATGGCTTGTGAGTGTTGAAACTGCCCACAGAGCCTTTTGTCCGACCCAAGACATGGCTTGTGAGTGTTGAAACTGCCCACAGAGCCTTTTGTCCGACTCAAGACATGGCTTGTGAGTGTTGAAACTGTCCACAGAGCCTTTTGTCCGACTCAAGACATGGCTTGTGAGTGTTGAAACTGCCCACAGAGCCTTTTGTCCGACCCAAGACATGGCTTGTGAGTGTTGAAACACTTGGCTCGTGTCTAGCAGCAGTGGGTCCTCGAGGAAGACGCGAATCCACTCTGCTTGTCAACGTGAAATGGAGTTGCGATAACGTAACGTCTACACACATGGGCACCTAATTACGGTTGTCTCCGTCGCAACGTGCCAGGTGGAAGCGTACGCCGGTGGCGGCCTCCGATCGGACAAGCAGTACCTGTTGCTGGACGAACTGCTGACTCGACGCCTGCTGCAGCTGGACGACATCGAGCCCAACGGCCGCGAGGACGTGAGGAACGCTCGCAGACAAGCCATCCGCGCAGTGCAGGTCAGACCCCTTGTCGCACAGCGACAGGTCTCGCGTCTGCTGGCCCTGTCTTCAGCACTGAGGCCTTATCTAGCGCGGCCACTCGTAGTCCCGGGATTACTAGCAATCTACCCTGGCTAATTAACACCACCGTAGCACCAAGCAGTAACCCCGACCTAGAGCGGCCACTCGTAGTCCCGGGATTACTAGCAATCTACCCTGGCTAATTAACACCACCGTAGCACCAAGCAGTAACCCCGACCTAGAGCGGCCACTCGTAGTCCCGGGATTACTAGCAATCTACCCTGGCTAATTAACACCACCGTAGCACCAAGCAGTAACCCCGACCTAGAGCGGCCACTCGTAGTCCCGGGATTACTAGCAATCTACCCTGGCTAATTAACACCACCGTAGCACCAAGCAGTAACCCCGACCTAGCGCGGCCACTCGTAGTCCCGGGATTACTAGCAATCTACCCTGGCTAATTAACACCACCGTAGCACCAAGCAGTAACCCCGACCTAGAGCGGCAGTATTACGGCCGGGTTATATAGCCGGGGCACATCGACTCTGACTTTAGTAACGAGCCATGAGATTGGTTGATATGACCTCACTGCACAATGATGATCGTTTAAAAAGCAGTATGCCTTCTAGATAATGCTATCATCGTAGCACCACCGTAATACTGGTTGCTAGCGGTGCTACGAAATCAACAAACTGCCCATTGTTGAAATGGCCGCTCTAGGTCCGGGTTATATAACACCGCCAGCCCGGCTTATTAGCCGCATGGTAGCCGCTCCAAATGGCCGAGCTAGGTAAGGCCCCTGGTTGCTAGGTAAGGCCCCTGGTTGCTAGGTAACTAACACCCGTGAAGAACTAACTAGTGCATGGTCGGGAGACTATTTAGCAATCAAAACCCAGTGCTGCCAACGTTGCTAATGTTTAAAAATGCAAAGGTTCCTTTTCTGTTGCTGCTCCAAGTAGCTACAACTCTACAAAAGAAGATTTGAAAAAGTTATCTATTAAAAGTGTTTTAAAAATCGTGTTAAATTTGCTTATTTAGATATTTAGATAATTATTTTTGTAATCTTGATTTATACGGTATATTTGTTATTTGTGGTTATAAATGGAAGATCAGTATTTTTCTACTGAATATCGCCTTTGTGTATAAGTTACAAATAAAGTTTCAAAATAATGTTGTGAATGCTAAATCCTGGAGATTCACTAGAATTAATTTGAGTTTGCCTTTTTTTGGGGATCTCTTATCATAGAGTAGGACCACACCATAGAATCAACCGATAAGTTTTTGTCATTACCATTAAAAAAGGAATTTATCATTACGATTATTAACCATTTGTCTCTTTACAAATCGTAAAAGAGTCGAATGATACTTTACTTCAAAGTCCACCAGGCCGTGGTAATCTTAGGCTAACACGGCTGTATCTTCCTGTGGAAGTTACTTCATAAATCATAATAATAAACGTAATGCAAATCGTGAAATGAAGGAGACTTTTTTTTAATTTTTTTTTTATTGTGGTTCTTATTGATGAGCGTAGCGAGCGAAGCGAGCGGAGCGAAATCTTCAATTTCACTTACCCCAAAAAAAAGTCACTTGTGTATGTTATTTTTTTTTTTTTGTGTGTGTTTGTGCGCGCTCTACAGACCAAACGCCTGAACCGACACGGATGAAAATTTCTGAGTATCTACCTCTGTTCTCAACTTAGACCCCCTGCGTTTTTGAAAAAGATCGGTTTAGTAAATTTTTTATAAATCAATTTTTACGAAATTTTTCGATTTTTTCAGAATTTTGAACCCCTGTAAATTTCAAATTTCTGAACATAACTTCACCAAAACTTCTAAACATGTTGACCCTATACATATTTATCATGCCTGCAAATCTTAGTTCGGTAGGTTTTTCCAATTAGTTTTTATTAGCATTTTTGTGGTGTTTTTTTCGTGATTTGACGGCTGATTCAATACGAGTTCGGTTTCCTTCGTTTCCTTGGTTACCATCTTTGTTGACCTCGACGAGAAACAAAGGAACGTCAGAATCCGCATACATTTTCAAGTGATTAGAATTTTCGAGAAGGCAATGGTCAGGTTTGGTGCTCCATGGTTTTCTTGTGACTGCTGCCTGCACCTTTTTATCCGCTATACACAAACCGCTACCTACGCTCATCTTCAACGCATCACAAATTGCGTTCGCGAAGCCCTAGTGATAACACATGGTTTACAAGTAGCAGTTTCAATTTTCCAGCGAAGCCCTAGTGATAACACATGGTTTACAAGTAGCAGTTTCAATTTTCCAGCGAAGCCCTAGTGATAACACATGGTTTACAAGTAGCAGTTTCAATTTTCCAGCGAAGCCCTAGTGATAACACATGGTTTACAAGTAGCAGTTTCAATTTTCCAGCGAAGCCCTAGTGATAACACATGGTTTACAAGTAGCAGTTTCAATTTTCCAGCGAAGCCCTAGTGATAACACATGGTTTACAAGTAGCAGTTTCAATTTTCCAGCGAAGCCCTAGTGATAACACATGGTTTACAAGTAGCAGTTTCAATTTTCCAGCGAAGCCCTTCGTGGGCTTGTCTGCTGGTTGATTATATTTCGATTCAAATAGCATTGGCCACCGATGGGGGTTGGAGTTTCCCCGTGGGGCAGGTGTCATTCAACAACCTCCCCCCCATTCGCTAAAGGACCCATTCACGCGGAACAAGCCATTTCAAAAACTCACTAAAAGACTTCCTTTGCAACCTGTGCCCTTATTCGCTGAACGAATTCTATTCCCATGACAACACCCTGAAACAATGTCGCACATTTTCCATTACTTTGTAACTATTGTATCTAGTAGACCGATTTTATCATATTGTTTTATTCTATCTTGACTTATTCTACAACAAACTGTGTATGTACAACACTGCTACTTGGTTTTGTTCCCTGAATAAAAAATATAAATAAACTAGGGCGAACGCAATTTGTGTTGCGTTGAAGATGAGCGTAGCGGTTTGTATATAGCGCATAAAAATATTGAGGCAAAAAGCCTAAATCATGGAGCAGCAAGCCGGACCATTGCTTTCTCAAAAATTCTGATCACTTGAAATTGTAAGCGATCCTGGCCTTTCTTTGTTTCTGTCCGAGCTGTCGGGTAGCGGAAATATGCTCATTTCGAGGTCATAAAGCAATGTGCATGTTAATACATAGATGTAACTCATGCCCAAGGGTTTTATTGGGTTTTATTGGGTTGGTTTTTATTGGGAAAAATCTGGTGTGATGTTTCGATTTGGTATCGATGGTTTCTAAAGGCAAATCGAAATTGGGAACATTTGAAAAAAATACGCACTTTTAAATAAATTTCCGTACTTTTCCAAACATGCCCAATTGTCGAATTTTGCTCTTTTTTCTGCTTTGAAAGTGAAGGGTGTGGAGGATTTTCTTGAAAAACGCAGGGGGTCTAAGTTGAGAACAAAAGCAGAAACCCTGAAAATTTCATCCCACTCGAAGCAGGCGTTTGGCCTGTAGAGCGCGCGCAAACACACATACAAACAAACAAACACACACCAAGTGTTTTTTCTTAGCAGCAGTGAAATTGATGATTTCGCTACGCTCGTCAACAAACCCGTAACGCAAATCGTGAAATGAAGTAGACTCCGTACAGCGTTGGCCGCCGAGTGTGAACGCAGCGTTTGTTGCAGGACTGCATCGCGCAGCTGGAGGCCAAAGTGCCGCCGCCCGGCGACTGCCCCGACCAATCGGACGTCTCGGATCCGCCGCCCGACGCCGTCGCCAGCTAGTGAACGCCCGACCTTCGGCCAATCACGCGGCTCGATCCGACGCCCGTCGCCAGGCTGGACCAATGGGAGGCCTCGCTTTCGCCGCACCCCGGAAATCAATGCCCGCCACGGAGATTAAAGCTCGTCCTGCGGATTTTGGATTTATTTTGACTGAGCGATTGTGAACTTACTGATGAATCTGGGGATTCGACATGCTTGTTCATGCTGTTCATGCTGTTCATGCTGTTCATGCTGTTCATCTAGTTCATGCTAGTTCATGCTGTTCATGCTGTTCATACTAGTTCATGCTGTTCATGCTGTTCATGCTGTTCATGCTGTTCATGCTGTTCATGCTAGTTCATGCTAGTTCATGCTGTTCATGCTAGTTCATGCTGTTCATGCTGTTCATGCTGTTCATGCTAGTTCATGCTGTTCATGCTGTTCATGCTGTTCATGCTGTTCATGCTGTTCATGCTGTTCATGCTGTTCATGCTAGTTCATGCTGTTCATGCTGTTCATGCTAGTTCATGCTAGTTCATGCTGTTCATGCTGTTCATGCTAGTTCATGCTAGTTCATGCTGTTCATGCTAGTTCATGCTAGTTCATGCTGTTCATGCTGTTCATGCTAGTTCATGCTGTTCATGCTGTTCATGCTGTTCATGCTAGTTCATGCTAGTTCATGCTAGTTCATGCTAGTTCATGCTGTTCATGCTGTTCACACACAAACTGGAAAAAAATCTAGTGTGAGAATTAGGGCTTTTGAAATATGAACACCCTTTAAGTAAAACCCCACAAAGATTAGCTGGGTTTTGTACAGTTTTGTTAGAGCGTTATTCAAAAGTCTTTGTCACTATGAGCTTGGTCAAACTTAGGAAATGCGACACGTGCAAACTTTTCGGCCTCTGAAAATCCATCTTGACGACAAACAGCTGTAAACAAACAGCTGTAAACAAACAGCTGTAAACAAACAGCTGTAAACAAACAGCTGTAAACATCTGGAAGGAGATGGATTCAGTCACGGCAGTGGAGTGGGAGCAGTTGAGTTCGCTCTGCAAACCGAAGCGTTTCACGGAACCAAAGACAGCGAGGCTCGATGAAAAGTCCAAGCATTGGCGCTGAAGTCGCAATGAAAAGTCCAAGCATTGGCGCTGAAGTCGCTATGAAAAGTCCAAGCATTGGCGCTGAAGTCGCTATGAAAAGTCCAAGCATTGGCGCTGAAGTCGCAATGAAAAGTCCAAGCATTGGCGCTGAAGTCGCAATGAAAAGTCCAAGCATTGGCGCTGAAGTCGCAATGAAAGACCCGCGCACAATTGCAGTCAGAACAAGCGTGAATGAAACACAGATTAGGGTTGGATTGGGTTGCGCCAACCGGTAGCTGTTAATTAACTATTAGTTAGCAACTCGTGCAAAGCCCCCTAGAGCTGACTAATAATTAAATTTAACTAATAGTTCAACTTTAAAGCAGTTGGTACAACCCAATCTTAGCTCAAGTACAAGCTGTTCAAAATATCACAAATGTTCACGGACAGCTGTTGTGATAATGGCAAGCGACATTTTGTTTGTTGCACCGTGTGTTTTTTATTTAAATACTGCCCAGTGATTGGTTGAAATCAGAATAAAACACCTGCAATACGTGCACATAAATCTCTCTCGTGGACAGCATACTGGCATTTGTTTTTCAATGGGAATTAACATTGAGGTTGTCCACCAGTGAGTTTAAAGTAGGCTGCTGTTGCAGGTGATCTATAGTAGCAAGAAGTCGGAATATTCCATCTCGCCAATTCACATTTCATATCGTTGCTGGCCTTCATTTCATACGCAGGTATTCGTTATTCCCGTCGCCACTCGTATTCCAACTGCAATCGTGCGCAGGCCTCGACGAGGCAATCTGATTGGCCGTATCCGAGGCAGGGAAAGCGAGCCGAAATCCACGAGAGCGACGATATTTTCAGCAACGAAAGGGAGCCAATTGTTTCCGTGCCTTTGAGCCAGTGGGAGTGAAGTTGGGTGTTTTGTTTTGTTACCGTACTTTAACTTTTCATGAAGATTTCAATTTGTTTCCCCCGATTTGGCTGCCGCAAGAACTGTGTTACCTATTTCATTGTGCCTATCATCAAAGAAGGCAGCACGCAAGTCAATTTGCCAAAATGTATTGTTTTAGCTCGTAACTCGTCCACTCAGTATTTGAACGCTGCCATAGTTGATTACATTCTGAGAGCGGCTGGGATATTTTGTCTATTGTTTGTGGCCGAGATGTTTTCGAATGCAATGCCTCGCAAGATTTCTTGGCATTGCCTTCTCAAGGTAAGAAACATCACTGTTTCAGTCTCCTACCTTTGTAGTTGTGATTATTGCATAATAATATATTATTATCTGATGTAGGTACTCAAGCTCCCTGTGCAGCTCGTGTTAACCTGCCGTAGTGGTAGACGTAGGTACATTTGTATTTATAAACGGTGGAATCTCGCCAAAGCCGAGGTGACGGCTTTAAATATAAGAGCTGATGTCTGAAAAGTCTCCGTTTTTATACCAGTTTCCCAGCCAAATCCGTCTTGATTTCAGATTAGTGAAGTCATTCATCGAAGGCAGATGATGAAGATTGAACGAAGCTTTCTCAGGATTTCCAGGCGGGTTTTCGAGGTGCAAAGCATGTCAATTGGTTGTCACAAGCGTGAGGATTGCGTGGACATTTGTTTGGTCGCGATCCGACAAAAAGTGTGCTCTGTAAAGTGTGTAATAATAATAATAATAATAATAATAATAATAATCCTTTATTTTTTTCCAATTGACCTAGCTACAAGGTATATGGTATGTCAACATAAAAACAATGTCATCAAGTAAAACAGCAAATTACAGGTCACAGTGAACCGTTTTTTAAAACTACTCCGATCTATAGAAGTTCTTTCACGTGGTAAAAGCATTCGTCAATGAGGTACATTTTCAGGGCTGCTTTAAAATTCAGTCTGCTGCTTCTAATATTTTCCGGCAGTGCGTAATACATTTTAAGCCCTGCATAAGTTTGTTGTGTGCATCGTTTTTGAGCGAGCAAAGCTGACTGCTGTATGGACCCACCAAGTTGACTGCTGTATGGACCCACCAAGCTGACTGCTGTATGGACCCACCAAGTTGACTGCTGTATGGACCCACCAAGTTGACTGCTGTATGGACCCACCAAGTTGACTGCTGTATGGACCCACCAAGCTGACTGCTGTATGGACCCACCAAGTTGACTGCTGTATGGACCCACCAAGTTGACTGCTGTATGGACCCACCAAGCTGACTGCTGTATGGACCCACCAAGCTGACTGCTGTATGGACCCACCAAGCTGACTGCTGTATGGACCCACCAAGCTGACTGCTGTATGGACCCACCAAGTTGACTGCTGTATGGACCCACCAAGTTGACTGCTGTATGGACCCACCAAGCTGACTGCTGTATGGACCCACCAAGCTGACTGCTGTATGGACCCACCAAGCTGACTGCTGTATGGACCCACCAAGCTGACTGCTGTATGGACCCACCAAGCTGACTGCTGTATGGACCCACCAAGCCGACTGCTGTATGGACCCACCAAGTTGACTGCTGTATGGACCCACCAAGTTGACTGCTGTATGGACCCACCAAGTTGACTGCTGTATGGACCCACCAAGCTGACTGCTGTATGGACCCACCAAGCTGACTGCTGTATGGACCCACCAAGCTGACTGCTGTATGGACCCACCAAGCTGACTGCTGTATGGACCCACCAAGTTGACTGCTGTATGGACCCACCAAGTTGACTGCTGTATGGACCCACCAAGCTGACTGCTGTATGGACCCACCAAGCTGACTGCTGTATGGACCCACCAAGCTGACTGCTGTATGGACCCACCAAGCTGACTGCTGTATGGACCCACCAAGCTGACTGCTGTATGGACCCACCAAGCTGACTGCTGTATGGACCCACCAAGCTGACTGCTGTATGGACCCACCAAGCTGACTGCTGTATGGACCCACCAAGTTGACTGCTGTATGGACCCACCAAGTTGACTGCTGTATGGACCCACCAAGTTGACTGCTGTATGGACCCACCAAGCTGACTGCTGTATGGACCCACCAAGCTGACTGCTGTATGGACCCACCAAGCTGACTGCTGTATGGACCCACCAAGCCGACTGCTGTATGGACCCACCAAGTTGACTGCTGTATGGACCCACCAAGTTGACTGCTGTATGGACCCACCAAGTTGACTGCTGTATGGACCCACCAAGCTGACTGCTGTATGGACCCACCAAGCTGACTGCTGTATGGACCCACCAAGCTGACTGCTGTATGGACCCACCAAGCCGACTGCTGTATGGACCCACCAAGCTGACTGCTGTATGGACCCACCAAGCTGACTGCTGTATGGACCCACCAAGTTGACTGCTGTATGGACCCACCAAGCTGACTGCTGTATGGACCCACCAAGCTGACTGCTGTATGGACCCACCAAGCTGACTGCTGTATGGACCCACCAAGCTGACTGCTGTATGGACCCACCAAGCTGACTGCTGTATGGACCCACCAAGCTGACTGCTGCATTATGGACCCACCAAGCTGACTGCTGTATGGACCCACCAAGCTGACTGCTGTATGGACCCACCAAGTTGACTGCTGTATGGACCCACCAAGCTGACTGCTGTATGGACCCACCAAGCTGACTGCTGTATGGACCCACCAAGCTGACTGCTGTATGGACCCACCAAGCTGACTGCTGTATGGACCCACCAAGTTGACTGCTGTATGGACCCACCAAGCTGACTGCTGTATGGACCCACCAAGTTGACTGCTGTATGGACCCACCAAGCTGACTGCTGTATGGACCCACCAAGTTGACTGCTGTATGGACCCACCAAGTTGACTGCTGTATGGACCCACCAAGCTGACTGCTGTATGGACCCACCAAGCTGACTGCTGTATGGACCCACCAAGTTGACTACTGTATGGACCCACCAAGCTGACTGCTGTATGGACCCACCAAGCTGACTGCTGTATGGACCCACCAAGCTGACTGCTGTATGGACCCACCAAGTTGACTGCTGTATGGACCCACCAAGCTGACTGCTGTATGGACCCACCAAGCTGACTGCTGTACGGACCCACCAAGCTGACTGCTGTATGGACCCACCAAGTTGACTGCTGTATGGACCCACCAAGTTGACTGCTGTATGGACCCACCAAGCTGACTGCTGTATGGACCCACCAAGCTGACTGCTGTATGGACCCACCAAGCTGACTGCTGTATGGACCCACCAAGCTGACTGCTGCATTTTGGACCCACCAAGCTGACTGCTGTATGGACCCACCAAGCTGACTGCTGTACGGACCCACCAAGTTGACTGCTGTATGGACCCACCAAGCTGACTGCTGTATGGACCCACCAAGTTGACTGCTGTATGGACCCACCAAGTTGACTGCTGTATGGACCCACCAAGTTGACTGCTGTATGGACCCACCAAGTTGACTGCTGTATGGACCCACCAAGCTGACTGCTGTATGGACCCACCAAGCTGACTGCTGTATGGACCCACCAAGCTGACTGCTGTATGGACCCACCAAGTTGACTGCTGTATGGACCCACCAAGTTGACTGCTGTATGGACCCACCAAGCTGACTGCTGCATTATGGACCCACCAAGCTGACTGCTGTATGGACCCACCAAGCTGACTGCTGTATGGACCCACCAAGCTGACTGCTGTATGGACCCACCAAGCTGACTGCTGTATGGACCCACCAAGCTGACTGCTGTATGGACCCACCAAGCTGACTGCTGTATGGACCCACCAAGTTGACTGCTGTATGGACCCACCAAGTTGACTGCTGTATGGACCCACCAAGTTGACTGCTGTATGGACCCACCAAGTTGACTGCTGTATGGACCCACCAAGCTGACTGCTGTATGGACCCACCAAGCTGACTGCTGCATTATGGACCCACCAAGCTGACTGCTGTATGGACCCACCAAGTTGACTGCTGTATGGACCCACCAAGCTGACTGCTGTATGGACCCACCAAGCTGACTGCTGTATGGACCCACCAAGTTGACTGCTGTATGGACCCACCAAGCTGACTGCTGTATGGACCCACCAAGCTGACTGCTGTATGGACCCACCAAGCTGACTGCTGTATGGACCCACCAAGCTGACTGCTGTATGGACCCACCAAGTTGACTGCTGTATGGACCCACCAAGCTGACTGCTGTATGGACCCACCAAGCTGACTGCTGTATGGACCCACCAAGCTGACTGCTGTATGGACCCACCAAGCTGACTGCTGTATGGACCCACCAAGCTGACTGCTGTATGGACCCACCAAGCTGACTGCTGTATGGACCCACCAAGTTGACTGCTGTATGGACCCACCAAGCTGACTGCTGTATGGACCCACCAAGCTGACTGCTGTATGGACCCACCAAGTTGACTGCTGTATGGACCCACCAAGCTGACTGCTGCATTATGGACCCACCAAGCTGACTGCTGTATGGACCCACCAAGTTGACTGCTGTATGGACCCACCAAGCTGACTGCTGCATTATGGACCCACCAAGCTGACTGCTGTATGGACCCACCAAGTTGACTGCTGTATGGACCCACCAAGCTGACTGCTGTATGGACCCACCAAGTTGACTGCTGTATGGACCCACCAAGCTGACTGCTGTATGGACCCACCAAGTTGACTGCTGTATGGACCCACCAAGCTGACTGCTGTATGGACCCACCAAGCTGACTGCTGTATGGACCCACCAAGTTGACTGCTGTATGGACCCACCAAGCTGACTGCTGTATGGACCCACCAAGTTGACTGCTGTATGGACCCACCAAGCTGACTGCTGTATGGACCCACCAAGCTGACTGCTGTATGGACCCACCAAGTTGACTGCTGTATGGACCCACCAAGCTGACTGCTGTATGGACCCACCAAGCTGACTGCTGTATGGACCCACCAAGCTGACTGCTGTATGGACCCACCAAGTTGACTGCTGTATGGACCCACCAAGCTGACTGCTGTATGGACCCACCAAGCTGACTGCTGTATGCTGCCACTTCATTTGGAACACACGATATTATATAGATTGGTATTTGTAACGCAGTCGTCTCTGCTGATAAAACGTGCCAGTTATCAGCTCCCAGCCCAGACAGTCGCTTGACCCCGCCAGTCTGACCTCTTGCTGGCCTCGCATCGCCTAGCAACAAGTACGCAAATAAGTTGCAAGCTGTTTTCAGGATAGTGCCAAGTTTCCCCCCAACCCAAACTATTATCGACAAATCCCCGTATCAACAATATCCCCATGGCAGCCTGGAGGTCTGCGATGTCGTGCACCTTCTTGCCAGCTGGAGGCGCCGTGTCTCACCTCGTCTCGATGTCAGCTGTCAGCTGTCGGCGTGAAACGCGGCCCTCGGTCACCTCGAAGCCGGCGCGATGCGAAATGCAGACACCCAGTCACCGCCTCCTTGTCTCTAGCAACACGCGCAGTCGCAGTGAGTGGTCTGCTGGCCGCTAGGGCTGGTGGCACGGGGACAGCATCATATTACGGCAGCTGCATCCTCTGCGTGGGACGTCGGCATCCCGGCACGGACTTGGCACGATGCCGAGTCCGGGTCGATCTGCCACGCATTACGCAGTGTGAACGCTAGCACATACCTAGCTGGTATACCACCCTCGGCTCCCTTCCAGACCAGGCCTTGGTGCCGGCACCGGGTCCACCCTCGGCTCCCTTCCAGACCAGGCCTTGGTGCCGGCACCGGGTCCACCC
Organism: Nemoura dubitans; assembly: GCA_921293005.1. Lineage (NCBI taxonomy): Eukaryota > Metazoa > Arthropoda > Insecta > Plecoptera > Nemouridae > Nemoura > Nemoura dubitans. The sequence continues at coordinate 42,924,289 of OV121077.1, forward strand.
TCGGCTCCCTTCCAGACCAGGCCTTGGTGCCGGCACCGGGTCCACCCTCGGCTCCCTTCCAGGCCAGGCCTTGGTGCCGGCACCGGGTCCACCCTCGGCTCCTTTCCAGACCAGGCCTTGGTGCCGGCACCGGGTCCACCCTCGGCTCCCTTCCAGACCAGGCCTTGGTGCCGGCACCGGGTCCACCCTCGGCTCCCTTCCAGACCAGGCCTTGGTGCCGGCACCGGGTCCACCCTCGGCTCCCTTCCAGACGAGGCCTTGGTGCCGGCACCGGGTCCACCCTCGGCTCCCTTCCAGACCAGGCCTTGGTGCCGGCACCGGGTCCACCCTCGGCTCCCTTCCAGACGAGGCCTTGGTGCCGGCACCGGGTCCACCCTCGGCTCCCTTCCAGACGAGGCCTTGGTGCCGGCACCGGGTCCACCCTCGGCTCCCTCCCAGGTGACGTGGGGCACTCCATCAGGGCACTCCTTCAAACCACGGCATGACTCGATGCTAAGAGTGCGCTACAAATCGGTTGCTGGGAAGTCTAATAATTAATTGCCGGCCAAACTGTTTGCCGATTGCCCTTCATCACGTTTCAAACAGTCAGGCAACCCGGCACACAGCCATGCCTCACTTGCTGCCTACCTACACGGGGCAAGTCTGCTTGACGTTGTTCTAGGTATAGGCTGGGTTTGTGCTGGTAGATTTCACTGCGGGCTCTGAAAAAGGGATTTATCCACCAAATATACATTGTACACATTTATTTTGGGAATATCGTTACCTACGTCATTTCATTTTTATGACAATAATAACTTGTTAATAATAACTTGTTGTGTTTCTATCTTGTGTTATCGTGTTTTCAAGCTGGCACTCAGCTGGCAGCACTGCGCCACCAGTGCTGTTGCCGTGCGGTTTCTACTTCTAGCGGATTGCACGTTCTTGAGGTGTTTACGGCTCGTGTTTAAGCCTGTGAAAATGATTTCTTGTGAAATAGATTCGCTCCTAGACCACTTATTATTATCAAGGCTTCTTCTTGACGCTTGTTTCTCCATTTGCTGAATTGTTTGCAAAGTGGGGCGATGCAACAGGTGACTGTAACCTACAAAATATTCTCTTGTCTGGCTTGTTGTGAGAAATAAGTCAGTCCCTTCACAACGACTCGTTTCAATCTGTCAATCTGAAACCTAGACATGACAAGACGGTGCACAGTTCGCCGTTTCGGGTCCTTTAACGCTTGTTTAGCACCTGATTTCTTGCCTGGTGATCTTTGATGTCCGTCGGCGAAAGACAGTCCGTCGACGCATGTGTTTCGTTGTCCAGACCGTGCGCTGCGACCGTGGCGGAGATGAGACGTCTCGACTTCGGTGGATTCCAGTCGCAGCACGAACCACGACCTTCTGTCAAAACGCTGTCTGCTCCCAACGGAACACTGAGCGTGGAACTGTGAGTCTGTCTGAAATGTGTACCTATCCCATTCTCTTGCTTTGTTAATGCCTTTAAGACCTACCTGGTTACTAGATACTACCTAGGACCAAAGATACTATATAATAACCTTCGGTTCCTAGGACTATGTTATGCTTGGCAGCTCAGATGAGAATAGGATCATGGTATGTACTACCTAGTACCTACCTATTGCATGTTACAGCATGGAGTTAATTAGGTAGCTTCCTAGGTAGGTAGTCCTAGGTATAGAAAAGGTTTCCTATTTATCTGTGCTTCTAAAGTCTGTGTCCAGAGATATAGTACCACTGTAGTACCTACCTATTGCATGTTACAGCATGGAGTTAAGTAGGTAGCTTCCTAGGTGTAGGCAGTCCAACAGAAAAGGTTTCCTATTTATCTGTGCTTCTAAAGTCTGTGCCCAGAGATGTAGACAGCTCGATTTCTCTAACCATAATAGCATTTATTTAGTGGTAGGTATGTACCAGTGAGACGTCTTGTGACTTACAACCGTCGGTGGCATTGGTCTATACCGTGCGACCTCCACAGGAGCCTTTCGTTATGGTGGTCGTTAAGGTGGTCGTTGGTCAGGGACTTTGGGTCGTTGCTAGCCGGGACGTGCAACTATAGCTACTTATGCCGTGCCTGCAGCACTCAAGTGGGACAAACCCGAGGCTTGCCAGCAGCTGTCATCACGCTGTCAGAGCAACACTATGACCGAGATTGTGTTACTATTCATTTGTGCTATTTGAACGCAGAAATACATAGATATATAATATACTAGACCTACGTACCTTATGGCTTAATCAATTGTACCTAAGTACATACTAGTTTGAATTTTATAAGTTACTATTTAATAATTCCTTAATTTTCTTCCCTTTTAAGATCTTTTCGAATGCTGCGATGGCCGTCTTCGGCATACTAGTTTCCCCCTGTATCCTTTCCGTCCCTGGTAGGTACCTGAGGGCACCTAACCGTGGGCTGGATGCCTCAAGTCAGGTCTGTTTCCTGTGTTTCGTAACAGGGACATTGTCGCTTTGTCCACGGCTGAAGTTCAAGCGATTTGAAGCTTTTCACTCAAATTTCGTGTTCTAAACTCCATTTCACGTCGAGAAGTAGACTGGATTTGCATCTTCCTCGAGGACCCACTGCTGCTAGACACGAGCCAAGAGTTGCAAAACTGCACAAGAGCCTTTTGTCTGACTCAAGATATGACTTGTGAGTGTTGAAACTCTTGGCTTGTGTCTAGCAGCAGTGGGTCCTCGAGGAAGATGCAAATCCGACGTGGAATGGAGCCTAGCCATCAATACTGGTGCTGCCAAGCAGCAACGTTTGCTGGGAACTTCCTCACCTGGTTTCTGTGTTCCAGTTCGGCCAGACGGGATCCGAGTCTGCGTCTGCCATCGGGGTCCTTCTCGGCCTCGGCCTCGCCGCCGTTTCCACGGTGAGATTCGACAGACAACCGACAAATTGCTGGCTCGTCTCGACCCGATCCTTGAAGCTGGCCGAGGGTGAAATCAGGGATAGGCTATCTAATCCCCAAGACCCATGTCTGCTGGCCGAGGGTGAAATCAGGGATAGGCTATCGAATCCCCAAGACTCATGTCTGCTGGCCAAGGGTGAAATCAGGGATAGGCTATCTAATCCCCAAGACCCATGTCTGCTGGCCAAGGGTGAAATCAGGGATAGGCTATCTAATCCCCAAGACCCATGTCTGCTGGCCAAGGGTGAAATCAGGGATAGGCTATCTAATCCCCAAGACCCATGTCTGCTGGTCGAGGGTGAAATCAGGGATAGGCTATCTAATCCCCAAGACCCATGTCTGCTGGCCAAGGGTGAAATCAGGGATAGGCTATCTAATCCCCAAGACTCATGTCTGCTGGCCGAGGGTGAAATCAGGGATAGGCTATCTAATCCCCAAGACCCATGTCTGCTGGCCAAGGGTGAAATCAGGGATAGGCTATCTAATCCCCAAGACCCATGTCTGCTGGCCAAGGGTGAAATCAGGGATAGGCTATCTAATCCCCAAGACCCATGTCTGCTGGTCGAGGGTGAAATCAGGGATAGGCTATCTAATCCCCAAGACCCATGTCTGCTGGCCAAGGGTGAAATCAGGGATAGGCTATCTAATCCCCAAGACTCATGTCTGCTGGCCGAGGGTGAAATCAGGGATAGGCTATCTAATCCCCAAGACCCATGTCTGCTGGCCGAGGGTGAAATCAGGGATAGGCTATCTAATCCCCAAGACCCATGTCTGCTGGCCAAGGGTGAAATCAGGGATAGGCTATCTAATCCCCAAGACTCATGTCTGCTGGCCAAGGGTGAAATCAGGGATAGGCTATCTAATCCCCAAGACCCATGTCTGCTGGCCAAGGGTGAAATCAGGGATAGGCTATCTAATCCCCAAGACTCATGTCTGCTGGCCGAGGGTGAAATCAGGGATAGGCTATCTAATCCCCAAGACCCATGTCTGCTGGCCAAGGGTGAAATCAGGGATAGGCTATCTAATCCCCAAGACCCATGTCTGCTGGCCAAGGGTGAAATCAGGGAGAGGCTATCTAATCCCTAAGACCCATGTCTGCTGGTCGAGGGTGAAATCAGGGATAGGCTATCTAATCCCCAAGACCCATGTCTGCTGGCCGAGGGTGAAATCAGGGATAGGCTATCTAATCCCCAAGACCCATGTCTGCTTGTCCTGTCTTTAGCACTGGTTTTCAAACACAACCATTTCAACACTGCGCTTTGAATGCTAAATCACTATTTTCAGTTTTAAAATGTCTTATTGTTGGGTAAGTTTGGTAAGTTCACTACTTTCCGGCTTGATTGTGTCCTCAATTCAAATCTACTTGGCTTGTGAAGAAGAAGCTGAGGAGAATGCCAAAACATATTATAATGTACCAAAACAATTGAAGCAATTCTAGAACGTGTTATAAAACTTGAGAAATAAGTACCTAACAGCTGGTGACGCTGGTTGGGGAGTGTTTAAAGGTTCATAGCTCCCAATCTCAGGTGCGGTGAGTGGTTGCTTTGAAAGAACAGGAATTCTCTCACAAAATTAGTAGCAACCGTCTGATAGCTTCAACTAGCTATGTGCCAGTGCAAGAACTTGCTGGCCTTTGTGTGGTAGGTAATGTTAGAATGGGTGGCACATCTTGCTTGGTTTTGTGACTTTAAACAGAAAACAGCTGTAATCCCTTTCAAATCTGTCTGTCTGGACCAGCAGAGCTGCATTTGTCTTGCAAATGCTGTATCGATATAGGTACGTAGGTACCTACTGGTGATTTGCTTGAATTACATTTGCACTAAAAGTAATGTTTTTCAATTAAAAGTTCATCAGAAACATATATTAGTATCATTTTTTCTGCAAATTAGTGAATTGAATGACATGTGATTATGAACCAAAAATGTAGGTAGGTACAGTCTACCTACCTAGATCTGGAAGTGCAAATTTAGCTTTGTTAGCTTTGTCAATTATGGCTTTGTTTTAGCTTTGCAAATTTAGCTCTGATTTTGCTTTATTTGATTTATTTCATAGCTAAGGTAGCAATTAAATTGGTGGCCAGTTATGCTCTAACAACATAATGTCATTCTAGGACAATATGCCAGTAAAATTGTATTATTTATTTAATTTAGTACAGTAACAGTTCTGACAATAATACAAACATGATATTTAATTGGCAGGGAATCATCATTTATCAATCAAATGCGTCCACTGGCAATTTTCAATGCTTCAAACTGCAGTAAACCCTATGAAGGAGTTCCGAGTTCCGACCATTTGGCAAAATTAGTTTTAAATACTTTTATTTGAAATATGGAGCCATTTCAAAAATGCACTCTGCCCCCTTGATTAAGTTTTTGTGATAATTTCAAGAAGGCTGTGTAATATTTAAAGGGGCTCTATATTTTAACAAAAAGGACTAACCTGATTGTCTCCTTAAAAAGTGTTCCTGTCAAGATCCAGGAAGATATGCGTATAACAGTAACAGCAGTAGTTGTAGTAACAGTAATTGTGAACTCAGCAGAATGTGTGCTTATAGAATCTGAAGTCTGGCTGTGGTTTTCAGTGCAGCTGCAACTGTGTTGCTGGCAAGTGTAATGTGGCTTGCGCTGACTCTGGTTGTCTGATGTTCCAGACGAGATGACAGCTCGGCCCGACAATCGCAGTCCACCACCGGTCTTGACACTGCTCGGGGATCTTCGAGCACACATCGCTCGGTGAGGCCTCGGTCACTTGTTACATGTCGAAACTAGTGTTGAAACTAGTGTTACTGTTTGACTAGTGTTTGTTTTAGTGTTTGAATTGCATAAACTCAAGTAAAACGTAATTAAATTTCTTGCCTGCTGTCTGCTTGTCCTGTTCACTAGTTTTGAAAAAACTATTTCAAACTGGGTTTGGAATGCTTAATAAAGTCGCACTGGTTTCCCGACGATTCTTGACATATACTAGTTCCTTCCTCAATGGTGATAGCTTGACTTGCTTGACTAGATGATAGGCTTGATTAAAATAAATGTTGGGAAATCAGAGATACTTCCATTTAGGTACCTACAACTTAAAATCCATTTGGAAATAGTATTTTTTTTTCAAGTAACCCCCATCCTATCTATTTTCATGGCCCCTTCTCTTGCATTTTTCTCATATCCAGCCAGTATCTGCATGCCAACTTCAACAATATTTGTGTTGCAAGCAACGAGGATTGTGTCTGTCCATCAGCAAGGCAGCCGAATGTGGGACCCGTCCGGGTTTGGTTCTTGCACGGAAATCCGCCCTGAGCCGAGCAAAGCCGATGTCGAGCGTTAATCTGCACGTCTGGTTTTGTGCCGTTTGTTTGCGAGCGCAAAATCTTGGCGGTGGGGATTATTGGGCAACCCACTTTCTGTCTTCCTCTCGAGCCTTTCACTGCACGTTCTGGGCTTTATTCAATTATAATGCAAACAAAGAAGCTCTTCAGGGATTTAAACGAAACCATAGATTTACGAGTCTCATCTTTACCAGAGATCATTCATCAGCCTTGCTTTGTTTTGCCCCCAGCGTTTCGTGCGTGAAGCGAGCTCAGCGTCCGAGCGAAGAAGACGCCAATCGAAGCACCGCGTTCACACAGCTGGAGTCCGGAATATTGTCTTCGGTTCCCCGGCAAGAATCCAAGGGGCTTTTGTTAACCTATGCTTGGCTTTTCAAGTGTGGGATTCCATCATTTTTAATGGGGAACTTTACATCAACTTTTCAGCCTGTTGAAAAGTGTTTCTGTCCATTGTTACTCCTGATTTGCAAGCTGGCTGCTGACTGTTTGTTAATTTTGCTGCTGTCCGTTGCTTTTGGAAGTGAGTTGGCTAAGAGAAATCGACAGTGCAGGGATTTTGGAGGATTGCAATTAGAAAGTGAAGCGGGAAAGAGGAACTGTAGAACTGAACGTTCCTGGACTTGTTCCAAATGTTTGAAACGTCTCTAGGACAATTGTCACGATTAGCGGTGGGAAATGTTGGAACTCGCATCGCTGCCTGAGACCCGCACCAAAGGTAGGACGTAGTTTGAAATCATTTCGCTCGGTGAATGTCTTTGTCAAGACCCACGTTTGCACCGAGCCTTCGTCCCAGCGAAATCTCCTCGACAGCACCTGGAATCTCAACGCCGGAAAGAACTCGGGGGAAGATCTCACGTACAGGTACCTGCCTGCTTCACTGTATTCATGTGAATAAACCAAATCCAAATGGAATGAGTTGTGTGTAAGTCTGTTCAATTGTCAGGTTGTAGCTTGTTTACGGCTGTTATCGATGCTGGCCGGTAAATTCCCCGTCTCAGTCTGTCATTTATTTGCCTCAGCCTTTTACATCGAAGTGCAGAATCAGAACTGTCTGACCCCCGTACAAGGTACCTACCTATCTACCTAGCAATTACACAAAGTTGTATTCAAGATATTTTCATTCTAATGTCTCTTACCAAATAACATTGATCAATGTTGCCCTTAATACTGATTGTTTTGCTTAGAAAGGTAGGTACCTACTGATCAGTGAAAAGTTGTGTAGGTAGGTATACCGATGTTATTTGACAGATTATCATTTTAGCCACCTAAGACAGCAAAACACATCCATCCCTGTTATCCTTGAGATGATGATATGTTCATATAAATGTAGCCAATTTGACAGATGCGGCATTGCTGCAAATATGCCACAATTCACAGTTAATTTTGATTTCGTATTCTAAGTCTTTGTATTGCAATCTGGTCTGGGTTTTAAGATTTCTAGTTAGTGAGCAAAGGATCGGTGTGGTGAAGGCAAATCTGTCACACAGCTTTTGGTGTCGTTCACTGAAAGTCGATGAGATTGGCAAGTTTCACAGCGGCTGTAGAAGTTCTCGAGACGATTTAAAAGTAATGGCAACTTGGGTGAACAACGGTGAAGTGAGGGAATTGGCTTCCGCGATCTAATATCTATTTTGTTATCTACCAATCTAATCTATTTATATATAACTTCTATTTGATACTTATCTCATTGTTTTATACCAAATATATATTATTATTAATTATATCAAACATAATAGGTAGTATTGTTATGACTTATGATTAGGTATTGTTTTGTTTGTTGTCAATACCTGATACCTATCATAATATTATCTCCTGATCTTATTATCTACTATTTTATGCTCATATGTATACCTACTTATTATCTACCAACTATGATAATTTTACAACTATTAATATTTTAACCGTTTTGGTTATTAATTATGTTGGTCTTTTATATTGTCATAGGTACCTACCTAATGAGAACAGTTAGTATGAGAAGGGTCGATGCCAGGCGTGCTTGCTGCCAATTTGCCATCACAGTCGATGAAACCAAAGGATTCAGAGGACTTTGGATCCCAGCGTAATGTTGCCGTTAAGTTGCTTTTTCCTGTTGGTAGGTAAAAATGGCGATGGGAATCTTGAGACATTTCGATGTCATTTGGTCGAGGTAACGAAACCATGCTAACGTAATCACAACCCTGGATTAGCGTGCGAATGAAGATCAGCGGGTAAGACCAATATAATCTGGTAATCGATGTCCTAACGACCTGTTAGCGGTAGTTTTTATTTGTTCTTTGGCTGGGACACATCTTGGGAATTGATGTTTCCAATCAAAATCTTGTGTTTTAATTCTAGTGCCTTTTTTAAAGTATTTTTCTCTATGCGTGTTTGAAGACGATGAAAGGTCACGTCTTCACTCCAATTCATTCCGTTCTTGTTATGAAAATGTCTTTAAAGACTTAAAAAAGTGCATTTACTATAAACTGTTGCCAATTTTCGGCTACTCGCTTCCCGCTTGGTTTTAGAATTGCGTTGGAGCGTGGTCGGCTAACCTAACCTGACCCAGCCTTAGAGCAAGGGAAACAGGTGTTTTCGTACTGTTTATTCTCATGTCTTTATTAAACCAGTTTTATATTCTTTCATCAGGAAGTTATCATGAAATACTCATATGATTATTGTAATTTTGACATAGCAGGTATTGTTGTCATCGATTATGTTGGTGATGTGTTCGCTCTCACTACATTCTAGCCTAGCAATAATGTTGAATTCCTTTGTCGAGGGTGATACTTGTCCTCGTTTCATTAACTTGTAAACTTATCGGTGGCCTGAGACGAGCTAACTATACAGTGACAGTGGTGCTTGTTGTGATTTGATGATATTTAGTTAGTGTTTTTAGAGCGCTGGAGCAAGGTTACACGAGTCATTTCACGAAGGCCACTTGTATTCAAGAATGCAAATCATTTGTGACAGTATTTGAAATCGATGCTACTACCATAGAATTTAAATGCTACCTACTACTAATTTCTAGGATGCCAGATGAAGAAAATACGGAGCTCGGTGGTGAAGATGAGGACTTGAAATTGAATGAAGAGTCACCAAAGCGACTATCTGGGGATGGGAATTCAAAATCTTCGTAAGTAAAATCATAATAAATGAAATCAGTATTGTAAAATGTAACAAATGTCTATGCTCCATTAACTGCACCATAAGCAAAATGTAAAATAAGCAAAGGACTGTATTCGGGTGGTACGCTGTCAAGTGGGGATATCCTTTATTGACGGTAATACAGACTTGAGCCCGACAAAAGGCTCAATGGGCAGTTTTAAAACCCTTATAGAGCTCGCCTGCAATACATGTTATCTCACTGGAGGACAGCATACTTGCATGGGGATTAACATTGAGGTTGTCCACCAGTATGTTTAAAGAAGGCTGCTGTTGTGTTGTGGGTGCTCTATACAAAACATGGTTTTCATACTAATTGAAGCTTAAGATATAGGTAGGTAATAAGTGTTATAAGTTATAATAAGTATAAGGTTGGTATTAAGTTGAAAACATATTTAATTATGAAGTAGATAGTACCTAAGGGGCTGGATGTTAGGTAGTAAAAAAGCTATTGGTAACAAAATAACAAAATAATGCACAAATTGAATGATAGTACCTAGGTACACCTACAGGCTTTCAGTAGCGACCTGAATCCTGATCATTGGCAATGTAGGTATCGGCAAAAACTGTGTGCAATTCAATAAACTGGGAACCAGAATGTAAAGCAGTTTGAAATAAACTCCGATGAATAAAGATACACTCAGACGAGATGCTTAAGCCTCTACATCTTTTCTGCATCAATTGTCATTTGGGAAACAAATTGTGACGTAGAACTTAAAAGTGTAAACAAGATTACAGTTTCAACAAGATCAAATCAGAGTCGGGCTAAATCAGCTAGAATTTATTTAGCATTCAAAACACAGTGTTGAAATGTTTTGAACGTGTTTGTTTCATTACCTAATGTTTAAATGGTTCCTCTCATTTGAAAAAAAAAAGATTTTTGAAGCTCTGCCAAAAGAATAAAGGAATAAAAGCAAATAAATATGTGTGATTTTCAATGTAAATTTAATAAAATTGATTTAAAAAAATCTTTTTATAGTGCTAGGTAATGAATTTGTAGAATGAGAGTGAGTTTTAGCACAGTTGACAATCGAATAGCATGTCATTTATGTCCAATCTGAAAGCAATAAATGCAATGAATTGGGCCTAACACGCTGTGTGTTCCCCAATGCCAGGTCCTGTCAGGCATCATGCTGTGTGTTCCCCAATGCCAGGTCCTGTCAGGCATCATGCTGTGTGTTCCCCAATGCCAGGTCCTGTCAGGCATCACGCTGTGTGTTCCCCAATGCCAGGTCCTGTCAGGCATCATGCTGTGTGTTCCCCAATGCCAGGTCCTGTCAGGCATCATGCTGTGTGTTCCCCAATGCCAGGTCCTGTCAGGCATCATGCTGTGTGTTCCCCAATGCCAGGTCCTGTCAGGCATCATGCTGTGTGTTCCCCAATGCCAGGTCCTGTCAGGCATCATGCTGTGTGTTCCCCAATGCCAGGTCCTGTCAGGCATCACGCTGTGTGTTCCCCAATGCCAGGTCCTGTCAGGCATCACGCTGTGTGTTCCCCAATGCCAGGTCCTGTCAGGCATCACGCTGTGTGTTCCCCAATGCCAGGTCCTGTCAGGCATCACGCTGTGTGTTCCCCAATGCCAGGTCCTGTCAGGCATCACGCTGTGTGTTCCCCAATGCCAGGTCCTGTCAGGCATCACGCTGTGTGTTCCCCAATGCCAGGTCCTGTCAGGCATCACGCTGTGTGTTCCCCAATGCCAGGTCCTGTCAGGCATCACGCTGACCAAGCTTGCCGGCATCGTCGTCCTGGCGTTCGCCAAGTCACAGATCTCCCGAGTCTTCTACTTCCGCCTCGAGTCCGTCTTCGAGTCTTTCATCTCGGCATCGAGCTCATCGGAGCCGCACACGGTCGCATCTCCCTGTCTGTGCTGCTCGGTGTCTTCGGTGAGTGAATTGTAACGGTAATTGGTAGTATATGTACAGACAGTGCTTTTCTTGTGACGGAACGCACCGGAACGCCGTTCAGACACCTTTTTCCGGAACTCTAAAAGAAAAATGAATTATCGGCGGGAATATCTGCAATCGCTGGAGAAAAGTATACTCCATTTCACGTTAAGAAGAAGAGTGTATTTGCTCCCTCCTCGTGAGCCCTCTGCTACTATACATTAGCTGAGTTCTAAAACATACAAGCCATGTCTTGAGCCAGACAAAAGGCTCTGTGGGCAGTGTTGAAACTCTTGGCTCGTGTCTAGCAGCAGTGGGTCCTCGAGGAAGATGCGAAGACACTCTCCTTCTCAACGTGGAATAAGGTTTCGTTTCGTCCGTGTTGTTTTTCGTGTGCCCGCGTGCTTACCGAGTTTGTGGACAAATGAAGAAAATTACTTATTTTTTATTTACAATAATTAAAAGGATTAGATGGAAAGGGGGGGGGGGGAGGGGGCAGGGGTGAAGGGTAATTTTCTATTGTGAAAATTGGCGTTCCGGCACCTTTATGTTTACAAAAAAGCACTGTGTATAGATAATTGGTCGTGTTGGTAATTGCAATTTTGGGAAGTGTGGTAGTGTAGTGGTAAGAATTCGTACAGTTGAGGGGCTTATGTCTGGTATATCAAGCGCCTCGACCCAGAGTTAAAGTAGCAGTGAAGTTGCAAGTTGACGGAGCTGGGAAAACCGAGAGCAGCTGTTGCTTGATTTTCCTGCTTTGTCTTCCTTCCATCCATCGCTTGCTGGTTTCATCATCCATCCTGATAGTTTCAGGAAAACCAATTAAAAAACTGCCCAATGAACCGGCTTAAATGAAATCAAATAATCTTTGCAAGATTTGGTTTCCCTGGAACCATCAGGATGGATGCTTACACCAGCAAGCGATGAATGGAAGGGAAGCTGGAGGAATGAGCAACCAGACCGGGACACAAACTCAAATAATCCGTGATGCAGCAAATTAAAACTAGCAAATGCTATGAAGCAATCGAACCACTTGAAATAATCCGTGTGCCAGCGTGCAAGTTATCCGCCTGTTCCGTCCCAGGTCGTTCCAACAAACGCCGTCGCGCCGGACAGAGCCCAGTCGCCAAGACGATGGACTAAACGTCGGAATCGCCAACGCACTCCGTTTCCCGTCTTCCGTTCCGTCCGAAGACCGAAACACGAGAAGCTCGACGAGCTGCAAACGTTTGCCGCGTTGAAGTCATTCGACGTCGAAGCCGCGTTTGAAACTGCGGGTCATTACGTTGCCGCGACGTACGTCGTGATGTCGACGCTGTGATTGGCTGAGGACCCGAATGGTGTTCGTTCCAAGGAAGCGCTCGTACCTGTGATGTGTCTGCACTTATATGTTGAACTGTACTATGATTGAACTAAAGTATCTTGAAACTAGAAATCGTAGAGTAAAACTTTGAAAAGATGACAGGGGCCAAGATTCACGAAGCGGGGTTCGATAAAAGGGTGCTAAATTCTGGAATAAATGTTTGTTAACCAGTCAGATTAAATGCTGCGAAACTACCCCTGGGGTAATGGTAACCCCACTTCGTGAATCTATAGGCCTCATCCCTGTGAGATAGACTGTCCCGCAGTGCAGCCACGTAGCATGGGTTGCCTACATGATGTGCGTTGCCAAAGGGTGCTGAGGGGTGCTTGTAACTCTCTTAGTATTAACTTGACAATGAAACAGGGGTGTTTATTGGACTTAGCAGGAATTTCTACCCCTATTTAAGTAATTTTTTTTTGCAAAAAGACTTAGTAGAAAATTTTGACCTGACCATCTCAAAAACGGACCAAACTTTTCTCCAAGGGGTAGTTGACAACCCTCAATCCAATGGGCAAATCAGATGTTGCACAACTCAAATACTTTAGCCGGTGGATCGATTTTTAACTTTAAATCGTGAATAACATTCTCAGTTTTCCGTTGAGAAGAAAACCGATGTCTTCATTGGACTCCCCCTGAAATTCTACCCATATTTTCTTCCCTTGTTGACCAAAATTAGTTGGTCGAAATTCCAACTTTTTAAACTTTAAATCGTGAATATCTCCCAAAGTTTTGGCTTTAGAGGGAAACGGATGGGTGCATTGGACTCCCCGTGAAATTCTACCCCTAAAAACACCCCTCGTGGGGTGAAACCAAACAGTCGAGAAATTTGACCTTGAAAAATCGAAAAAAAGCGTGATGTATACATCACGGTTTTTCTCGATTTTTGAAGATTCGCTGATTATTTGGCCTAAGGGGTAGTCGACCACCCTGAACACGATGGACTACTCGGATTTGACGCAACTCTAATACTTTAGCCGCTAGACCGAGTTCTAATTTTAAATCGCAAATAACTCGAACAATTTTGGAATTAGATGAAAATAGCTATGTTTATTGGACTCCCTATGAAATTCTACCCCTAAAAACACCCCTTGCGCATCGAAAAGAGTTGCTCGAATTTTTGGTCTTCAAATCGAAAAAATCCGTAGTGTAACCCCTTAGGGTATTTCATGATTCATTCAGGTTCGCCCATGCTTTGGCAAAAGGGGTAGTTGACCACCCTGAACACGATGGGCTTCTCAGATTTGACTCAACTTTAATAGCTTAGCCGCTAGACTGAATTTTATTTAGTAAATGTAAGCAACTCTCAAAGTCATCACTTGGGAATGAAACAAGGGTGTGCACCTGACTACCTGAGAATTCCTACTCCTGTGTACACCCTTAGCATGGCGAAGAGTTACTCTGAAATTTAAGAGCAAGATCTTAGAGCATTAAAGCCGCATTAGCTCCTCTTTATTAGGGAATAGCTATTAGTGTTGAGGGAACCAAGACTCCAGCAGTCGAGTACAACGGACACCTTCGCCGCCTCCAGCGTAGCAAGACGTGACCGAAGAACACTTCGAGGTCGGCACCTCCACCGACCCGGCACCTCCACCACTCACCACACACGGCCAAGTGGAACCAGGAAGTGGAACTCAGAACCTCTCGCCTCCGTGTCCCGGCACTGCCCTTAGCGCACTCTATCGGCCATGCGAGGAACCTTCTCTGCTCGTAGCACACTCTATTAGCAAAGCGATTAACTCTGTAATTTATAAGGAAGATTTTTTTTACAATACTCATCTGCTCGGATGGCTCTGAGGAAAGTGTGCATCTCGGAAGCGAATTGGTAGCGCGACCGAGGTGCCTGGGGTTCGATTCCCGGCACAGGCGAAGATTTTTGACAGACTCATGAGAGTCCCGTCCCTCAGTGCTTGCTGTCTCGTTCACCCTAACTCCATCGAGGCCCTACGGGGGTGCCTCGGCATGGGTGGTGACGGACGCAGCCTGACTTCACCGTGCCCCTTAACGGGGGCTTCGGTGCCATGAGGACGACCCAGACACGAGAGCCATTCGAGGAGATGTTTTTGTCATTTTTACTAAGCCTTTACAATGACAAAAATATAAAACTAGGCCGGATTTGATCCCGGGACCACCGCATTAAGAGGCCAGCTCGCTACGTACTTGCTACGTAGCTCGCTATGAAGTGTGGTGGGTAAATGTCCTACTTGAGTTGCCAGTGACAAAGTCCACGTGAAGGTTCGAGGAATGGGTATTTCCTACCTGGTATTTCCAAGTGCGCCGTGGCTCCGTGGATGGACTTGGGGTTTCGGTGCGTGAGGTCCTTGGTTCGACCCCCGGTGAAGGCGCCTCCTTTTGCATTGACATAAGTGTGAGGGAAAACTCTATCTGCTAGAGAGATCCACTTGAATACTAAATAAGTTAAAAACATGCCGAGGAAAATTGTAAATTGTGAATTTTATGTTTTATTTGATTGTAGTAATAAAAATGTTTTATTTCACTGTAATAAAAATGTGGTTTCCTTTTATTGTCTTCATACAAGCAACTTGCAAGTGTACAACAGCAGCAACAATGTCACAAGATCACAATCCACGACAGTCCAAGCGATAACGCCTCACCTAAACCTAACAATGTGATAATCTAACAATGAAAATCCACCGCAAGCACAATCCACAACACTGTGTCAATAGGGGTGGTATTTTATGGGCAATCCAATGCACACCCCTGTTATCTTCTCAAGCAAAAACTGGGGGAGTTATTCACGATTTAAATTTAAAAAATATGGAATATTTTGACGTACCGCCCTTACATGCCCTACTGTGGTAAAAATGGCAGCAGCGCTGCAGTGGAAAGTACGTTATCTCACGGCACAGAGTGTAACATGCTTGTTCTAGTCACATCCACGTTTTGGCTCACACATTTCAAGCTCTAGTAGTGCAACACGCTTCTTGTTCATTCATTTATTTCCGGCCAATCAAGCTCGAGACTTAGCGCCGACTCAGAACTCACATGTTCTGAGTTCACACTGTCGTTCGCGCTGGAACGACCCGTTCTCATCCGGCTGGCGTTTTCCCGAGACCGACGCAGTGAAGATCTTGCCGATTCTTGGGAGTCTGGGCCAATGGGATCGCAGCTTCAAGACACGGCAGCCAATGGGGTCGCAGCTAACGAGGAGATGAGTCTGTGAACAGGAAAATGATTTGTTCAGGAATTAATCTTACTTAGAAATCAAGCTTATTGCTTGCTGAGATTTAATTTGGAGTCAGTTTTTGGGAAATTCTTACCTCTTCAGAACCAACAGGGCCGCACAAAGTGCTTAGACACAGACGGTCCAGGCCTGAGTTCAATTGAGAGGCCTTCAGGCAAAGTGGCCCCCTTATAGGCAAAGAATAGCTATTTTACCTAGCACTGTATTTTGTTATGCCTACCATCCATGTAAGTAGCCCATATAATGCAAATAGGGTACCTACCTGCCTAAAACTACTTCAACTGTAGCGTGCTATTGCATGTAGGTAGACGAAGGTATCACTCTTTGAAAGCCTGACAAAACTCACCATCAAATCCGGTGGCTGGAAAGTCATCGAGTTCGCACACAAAGGACGGCGCCTTCAAAGCTTCCCCTCGTTCTTCTCCGAGACGAAGGTCTCAGGTTTCTATTGGACGAGAACATCGGGTGAAAACCACGGCATTTCAGCTGTGAATTTACTCAAGCTTCATGGATCAGACGTGAATTAGTAATCCATCGAACGTCAAGATGAAAACCCACCAAGTTCTCAACCTTCTCAACAAAATACCTACTCACAGTCACAGTAGACCAAACCACTTGCAACTGGATGCCTACACGTTTTCTACATTGCACATTCTTTACATTTTGAGAGCTTGTTCTATTTTTAAACACGTTTTAAACCCGTTATCTTCCTCACGTGATTTGGGACATTTTCGTGCACAAGGGCAAAGCATGGTGCTTGCATGGGAGGCTATAAAGTTACTCTATTCAGTCAACTCCACACAACTCTCACAGATCCCACAGAGATCTTCGTTCTGTGAGTGGGACTTCAGGTAGGTACACGGACACACAGTCTACAAACGATATGACAGGAGCAACTGCCAAGCGACTCACCGTCAAACACAGCGTACGAGATGACAAGTGGTCGAGTTCTCACACAGCGGAAGGTTCCAAAGCGTGGTTCGAAACCTCCTGGGGGCAAGTCTTCCATCGCACGGGGCTCAGGTTCCCTGCTGGAAGAGAATAACAGTTGAATCATCGAACGACATCTGCGAGTTCGATCCAGCAATGATCCAGACACATGGAAAGGGCAGGAACTCACATTACACTGCACACCAGATGTACAAAAACACTTCGTTCAAACTCACGAAACCCCTGTTCACAGAACATCCGGGTGTGTGAATCTAAATTGTGCGTTCTTTAGATTTTGAGAGAACCATATTTTTCAGACCATAACACCAGTGGCTTTTTATTTGAATTTTACATATTTCTTTTGCAGACAGGAGACTTTTGTTAACCTATGTGAGGGGGCTTCCTGGTGGAAATACAATTAAAGGAACGCTAATGCCACCAATTAATCGACCAACTTATCGCGATGACAGTTAGTATTACACACTTTGTAATTTTTATACTGTAGATACTGCAATACCTACTGAGATAGGTTGGTACCTACTAAAGTAATTACTAATTATTTATGCAGTCAAGATAACTATTGAAGTGATCAATAACATGTACTATCATTGAATTTGAATGGTATTACCATAGATTAATAAACCTATTACCATAGAGTAAGGAAGGTTATTACCATTCGGGGATCCCTACGTTTAGGATTTAAAGTCAACCGATGCTATAAGCTACCTACCTACGTACATAGGCTACAATCATTGATTAATGCTTTACGATACCATTACGATACTGCTACCCACGCCAGTTTTTAGGAACATCATAGCATAGAGTAATAAATCCTACCAATGAATAACGAGGCTACGAGGCTCCTACGCTACGAACATAGGTATAATAGAATGATTAATAGCCTCGCAATTGTTCATTCATGATAATAGCAAAGAGTAAGGAAGGTAAGGTACGTAGGTAATAAAGGTAACCTTCATTACTCTAGGATAAAGTACAGTACCAATGAATCATCGAATTTAGAGGCTCAAAGTACCAACCTGAACTGCAGCGGTAACATCATCATCTAAAGCTCGTGTTCTGGAATAGGAGAGCTATAATCTAATCTGGACATGTTTGTGATTTGCGAAGCCACTATTAACAAAGAGAAAGGAACGTTATGATTTTAATTACGAATTTCAGAAAACACTGTTTATCGAATATAAATTAAATTCTAACCTTATCCACACCAGTCAGCTGTGGTCGGTCGCCGGCAGCCCGCCTGACATCTAGTAGCAACAGGAGGAACCGAACCTAACGAGACGCGCCAAATCATTCGAACCGCTTTTTAACAACTTTTAGACACCACTGCAATCATTGTAAAAATCAATATATTTCCATTTCTTCAAATGTAGTTATGCCAAACATGTTTTTGAAACAGTAATATACAAATAAATTACTGCCGACTCCTGCTTGCAGCTTCAAATGTACCATTCACGCAGGCTTCTACGGTCCTGCTTTACCGACACAGTATCATACTCATAGGTGCGGACTTTTTCCCTAGCGCAGAACAACTGTCTTGTAATGACCAGATAGAGCCATGATCCCATTTCTTCACATTGGCTGAGAAATCGACTATTGAAAATTGGTGCAAAAATCCACCGTTTTTTAGGCAAGTGTCAGCAGGAAAATATGGCACATTTTGAAATTTCAACCATCTAGTCATAATGCTCGAAGCATGTGGATTCCAAAAATGTATGTCACATTTTGATCGTTTTGATGTGCACTCCGAAATCCCAACAATTAATACAAATAATAAAGTTCAACAACATACAAAAGAGGCTAAGTGCCAGTTTTTCAGTGACCCGTTAAGATTTAACGGTCCGTTAGCAAGAAAATTAAGGGCTCTGATTGGATGTTGCTAAGCAAATAACAAGTTAACAGACCGTTAGGTGTTTAACGAGGCACTGAAAAACCGGATCTAAACGAAAGAGATGTGTATTCCGAAGTGCCTATGAGAAGTGAGAAAGGTCCGGTCGGATTTCTTCTCGACTTGCCGAGTTGCAGGTTCTGTCGAGGAGTCCAACCTTCGGCATTAACCCTTCAAGTGGCAAAATATGTAAGGGGCAAAATTTCGAAAATTTTAATGATGCATTCCAATGCTAGAGCAACACAGGGGCTAAAATACAAAATTATTATTTGTTTGCATAAGGGTTGTCATTCCCTATAACGATTTTGGACATTGAATTTAACCTGAAGACAACCTGATTAAACATTTTCAGTTTTAGCAAAGTCACTTCTCTAGGTGAGGCGCAGTGTTACAACAGTTGTACCACCTAAACTTTGAAGTACAATGCAAAGCTCGTGGGTGTTTGTGCTGTTGCAATATATTTTTTTCTGAGATCCCTGGTTAGTACTGAATGAAATATAAAATTTTTCACCCCGATAGGATGGGAATTTTGTAAGATACAGCCCCATTTACGAGGTGTTACAACAGTTGTAACACTGCGCCCTAAGACTATAGGAGTGAGCTCATACTCGGGCCACTTCCCGCTTAAATTTCACCTCCTACTGGATACTAACTTGTGGCCACACCGTTTGTCCGATTGCAACGAAACCAGGGTCAACGGAATCCTCACACTTTTAGCAACAAATTGTGTGATTTATAACCACAAAATACCAATTGAAAGTTAAAATAAAGCTTCATGAAATAATCACCAACAACCAATGCAACCAACGGCCTTAACGGGTCAACCAAGAGATCCACAGAGAGCGTGACACTCCCAGCAACTTCCTACCCGCGACTTCGCGTCCAGAGGATTTCGGTGAGCGGGACGTCACGGTGCAAACAAGAACCACACAGGACAAATGTTGAAATCAGCTTTATAAATTCTAGATCCAAAACAAATTTATAAAATATGTAAATGTTTTGAACAGACTCCCTCGAGGCAGCTAGCAAACGCTTTGTACACGATTCCGTCCACTCGAAATGCCGCGGCGCAAAACGCCAGTGCGCCACAAGGACACAAGACTGGGTGCGATTTTGTCGGCAACGATCGTTCCATTCCGAACTCCGATTTCAAGTCTAACTCGTCAGTTTTGTTGGCAATCTAAGGCTTTCAAGTTCCGGCGAGGCCTGCAACGGAATGGGGATCTAGTCCGAAAATTTAAGAACTTCATACGAGTTTCAACAAATAAAACATTTTCATTTCGAATCATATATATTTGATCTTTTACTAGTTTCGTTTGCAAGCAACAATAAGTCCACAATAATATATTATGTAGGTAAAGCACTAAAAGGTTTTGGTAAATTTAAGATCAGTTTCACCGGTTTTTCACGCGAAACCAAGATTTCGGCCAAGAAAAAGTGAGAATTTTATTGAAATTTCACGAAACTGAATCGCTTCCACTCTTCCGCAAACCGTTGAGAAACGGATTCGTCAAAAGTCCGACCGAAACCCGAAAGGACTCGACGTAAACGTCCGATACGTCCTCCCCGCACCAGCGCAGCCAATCAGCGGCCAGGAAACTTTCCCGCAGTACAACCGACCAATCAGAACTCGGCAACGGAAAACAGACGATTTCATCGCCGTTTTTTTGCGCGCAGCCCTAAAATAAATTATGGCAATTCATGTACAATATTTAAAATGAGTTTTGCCTTCGGAAAAAGACCAGCATCCGTCCTTACATCCGTGTTGTTACTATGTTAAAAAAAAAAACCGTTTGATTCGCGCCCAATTTTCTATGCGCATTTTCCTCTAATTCCATTGGACGCGGTCGAAGCGCTCCAATCGGCCGCCTCCATTTTGCAACTTTTAAAACGATTCGTAAACGAAATAAAAAGCGAGTTCCTCGCGTAAAAGCGCCATCAAATAATAACAACAACAACAACAACAACTAAACTCCATTACACGTTGAGAAGGAGAGTGGATTTGCATCTTCCTCGAGGACCCACTGCTGCTAGACACCAGCCAAGAGTTTCAACACTCACAAGCCATGTCTTGGGTCGGACAAAAGGCTCTGTGGGCAGTTTCAACACTCACAAGCCATGTCTTGAGTCGGACAAAAGGCTCTGTGGGCAGTTTCAACACTCACAAGCCATGTCTTGAGTCGGACAAAAGGCTCTGTGGGCAGTTTCAACACTCACAAGCCATGTCTTGAGTCGGACAAAAGGCTCTGTGGGCAGTTTCAACACTCACAAGCCATGTCTTGAGTCGGACAAAAGGCTCTGTGGGCAGTTTCAACACTCACAAGCCATGTCTTGAGTCGGACAAAAGGCTATGTGGGCAGTTTCAACACTCACAAGCCATGTCTTGAGTCGGACAAAAGGCTCTGTGGGCAGTTTCAACACTCACAAGCCATGTCTTGAGTCGGACAAAAGGCTCTGTGGGCAGTTTCAACACTCACAAGCCATGTCTTGAGTCGGACAAAAGGCTCTGTGGGCAGTTTCAACTCTCACAAGCCATGTCTTGGGTCGGACAAAAGGCTCTGTGGGCAGTGTTGAAACTCTTGGCTCGTGTCTAGCAGCAGTGGGTCCTCGGGGAAGACGCAAATCCACTCTGCTTCTCGACGTGAAATGGAGTCCAGGCCCGCCGCCCGAGAAGTCGGTGACTTCGAAGCGGACTTCGAAGACTTCGAAGCGGAGACTCGCGACAAGACGACGACGCCTCACTTGGCCGGGTCGAGTCGTGGCCGTCTCGGGTCGGACGCCGTCTCGTCTTTGTCGCCGTCTTCCGTCGGACGCAGCGCTCGCTTCACGCCGCAGTCAGAAGACGGGGCCAAGAAGACGCTGAGGAAACGAGGCTCTTCGTACAAATCCTTCGCGCTTGATGCGCGCGCTCTACAGGCCAAACGCATGCGTCGATTGCGATGACATCCACAGGGTTTCTGCTTTTGTTCTCAACTTGGACCCCCTGCGCTTTTCAAGAAAATCCTCCACACCCTTCACTTTCAAAGCAGAAAAAAGAGCAAAATTCGAAAATTGTGAAAGGTTGGAAAAGTACGGTAATTTATCTAAAAGTGCAGACGTTTTTGCAAATTTTCCCAATTTCGAATATTGCTCTTCGAAACCACCGAAACCACCGAAACCACATCGAAACCACATCGAAACATCACACCAGCTTTGTTGACCTCAAGTTTGTTCAAAGCAAAAGTTTGACAGATATCACAAATTTGATCAATTTCGTGCATGCAAGTAATTATGGTAATTGCTCATAATAGCTATGGTAATATAGCAATGACTACATGGTTTTCATCGGCCTTCTGCCGCCACCATATTTATGCACTACACACAAACCGCATACCTACGCTCATCTTCAACGCAACACGGATTGCGTTCGCGAAGCCCTGGTCTATCTGACACAAAACACTAATTGGGAAGGGAGGCGAAGCTGGGAAAATGTGCACCCGAACCGGGATACGAATCCGGGACCTCCTGCTTGCCGGGCAGGTGCTCTACCAACCGAGCTATTCGGTCACACATTCTCCCTGCTTGCCGGGCAGGTGCTCTACCAACCGAGCTATTCGGTCACACATTCTCCCTGCTTGCCGGGCAGGTGCTCTACCAACCGAGCTATTCGGTCACACATTCTCCCTGCTTGCCGGGCAGGTGCTCTACCAACCGAGCTATTCGGTCACACATTCTCCCTGCTTGCCGGGCAGGTGCTCTACCAGCTGAGCTATTCGGTCACACATTCTCCCTGCTTGCCGGGCAGGTGCTCTACCAACCGAGCTATTCGGTCACACATTCTCCCTGCTTGCCGGGCAGGTGCTCTACCAGCTGAGCTATTCGGTCACACATTCTCCCTGCTTGCCGGGCAGGTGCTCTACCAGCTGAGCTATTCGGTCACACATTCTCCCTGCTTGCCGGGCAGGTGCTCTACCAACCGAGCTATTCGGTCACACATTCTCCCTGCTTGCCGGGCAGGTGCTCTACCAACCGAGCTATTCGGTCACACATTCTCCTGCTTGCCGGGCAGGTGCTCTACCAACCGAGCTATTCGGTCACACATTCTCCTGCTTGCCGGGCAGGTGCTCTACCAACCGAGCTATTCGGTCACACATTCTCCCTGCTTGCCGGGCAGGTGCTCTACCAACCGAGCTATTCGGTCACACATTCTCCCTGCTTCGCCGGGCAGGTGCTCTACCAACCGAGCTATTCGGTCACACATTCTCCCTGCTTGCCGGGCAGGTGCTCTGCCAACCGAGCTATTCGGTCACACATTCTCCTGCTTGCCGGGCAGGTGCTCTACCAACCGAGCTATTCGGGCACACATTCTCCCTGCTTGCCGGGCAGGTGCTCTACCAACCGAGCTATTCGGTCACACATTCTCCCTGCTTGCCGGGCAGGTGCTCTACCAACCGAGCTATTCGGTCACACATTCTCCCTGCTTGCCGGGCAGGTGCTCTACCAACCGAGCTATTCGGTCACACATTCTCCTGCTTGCCGGGCAGGTGCTCTACCAACCGAGCTATTCGGTCACACATTCTCCTGCTTGCCGGGCAGGTGCTCTACCAACCGAGCTATTCGGTCACACATTCTCCCTGCTTGCCGGGCAGGTGCTCTGCCAACCGAGCTATTCGGTCACACATTCTCCTGCTTGCCGGGCAGGTGCTCTACCAACCGAGCTATTCGGGCACACATTCTCCCTGCTTGCCGGGCAGGTGCTCTACCAACCGAGCTATTCGGTCACACATTCTCCCTGCTTGCCGGGCAGGTGCTCTACCAACCGAGCTATTCGGTCACACATTCTCCTGCTTGCCGGGCAGGTGCTCTACCAACCGAGCTATTCGGGCACACATTCTCCCTGCTTGCCGGGCAGGTGCTCTACCAACTGAGCTATTCGGTCACACATTCTCCCTGCTTGCCGGGCAGGTGCTCTACCAACTGAGCTATTCGGTCACACATTCTCCCTGCTTGCCGGGCAGGTGCTCTACCAACTGAGCTATTCGGTCACACATTCTCCCTGCTTGCCGGGCAGGTGCTCTACCAACTGAGCTATTCGGTCACACATTCTCCCTGCTTGCCGGGCAGGTGCTCTACCAACTGAGCTATTCGGTCACACATTCTCCCTGCTTGCCGGGCAGGTGCTCTACCAACCGAGCTATTCGGTCACACATTCTCCCTGCTTGCCGGGCAGGTGCTCTACCAACTGAGCTATTCGGTCACACATTCTCCCTGCTTGCCGGGCAGGTGCTCTACCAACCGAGCTATTCGGTCACACATTCTCCCTGCTTGCCGGGCAGGTGCTCTACCAACCGAGCTATTCGGTCACACATTCTCCCTGCTTGCCGGGCAGGTGCTCTACCAACCGAGCTATTCGGTCACACATTCTCCCTGCTTGCCGGGCAGGTGCTCTACCAACCGAGCTATTCGGTCACACATTCTCCCTGCTTGCCGGGCAGGTGCTCTACCAACCGAGCTATTCGGTCACACATTCTCCCTGCTTCGCCGGGCAGGTGCTCTACCAACTGAGCTATTCGGTCACACATTCTCCCTGCTTGCCGGGCAGGTGCTCTACCGACTGAGCTATCCGGGCACACATTCTCCTGCTTGCCGGGCAGGTGCTCTACCAACTGAGCTATTCGGTCACACATTCTCCCTGCTTGCCGGGCAGGTGCTCTACCAACCGAGCTATTCGGTCACACATTCTCCCTGCTTGCCGGGCAGGTGCTCTACCAACCGAGCTATTCGGTCACACATTCTCCCTGCTTGCCGGGCAGGTGCTCTACCAACTGAGCTATCCGGGCACACATTCTCCCTGCTTGCCGGGCAGGTGCTCTACCAACTGAGCTATCCGGGCACACATTCTCCCTGCTTGCCGGGCAGGTGCTCTACCAACCGAGCTATTCGGTCACACATTCTCCCTGCTTGCCGGGCAGGTGCTCTACCAACTGAGCTATCCGGGCACACATTCTCCCTGCTTGCCGGGCAGGTGCTCTACCAACCGAGCTATTCGGTCACACATTCTCCCTGCTTGCCGGGCAGGTGCTCTACCAACTGAGCTATCCGGGCACACATTCTCCCTGCTTGCCGGGCAGGTGCTCTACCAACTGAGCTATTCGGGCACACATTCTCCCTGCTTGCCGGGCAGGTGCTCTACCAACTGAGCTATTCGGTCACACATTCTCCCTGCTTCGCCGGGTGGGACAAGGGGGATCTCCGGGGAGACGAGAGGCCGAGCGACCCGTACATGGGACGGGTAAACGGACTCGGCCCCAGGACGGCGAAGGCGCCATCACTAGACCCTTTGTCCCGTTCTCAGATGAAGAGACACGCGGTGGATGAGAGGAAATTGGCACTGGTTTCAGCAGTTACCAGTATGCAAATGACGGTAGGGTCGTGGCAAAGCTGGTGCTGCACAACATTCCAGTTTCGCCTCCCTTCCATCGATTGCATACTGGTGTCTGCTGAAACCAGTATGCAAATGACGGTAGGGTCGTGGCAAAGCTGGTGCTGCACAACATTCCAGTTTCGCCTCCCTTCCATCGATTGCATACTGGTGTCTGCTGAAACCAGTATGCAAATGACGGTAGGGTCGTGGCAAAGCTGGTGCTGCACAACATTCCAGTTTCGCCTCCCTTCCATCGATTGCATACTGGTGTCTGCTGAAACCAGTATGCAAATGACGGTAGGGTCGTGGCAAAGCTGGTAGTGCACAACATTCCAGTTTCGCCTCCCTTCCATCGATTGCATACTGGTGTCTGCTGAAACCAGTATGCAAATGACGGTAGGGTCGTGGCAAAGCTGGTAGTGCACAACATTCCAGTTTCGCCTCCCTTCCATCGATTGCATACTGGTGTCTGCTGAAACCAGTATGCAAATGACGGTAGGGTCGTGGCAAAGCTGGTGCTGCACAACATTCCAGTTTCGCCTCCCTTCCATCGATTGCATACTGGTGTCTGCTGAAACCAGTATGCAAATGACGGTAGGGTCGTGGCAAAGCTGGTGCTGCACAACATTCCAGTTTCGCCTCCCTTCCATCGATTGCATACTGGTGTCTGCTGAAACCAGTATGCAAATGACGGTAGGGTCGTGGCAAAGCTGGTGCTGCACAACATTCCAGTTTCGCCTCCCTTCCATCGATTGCATACTGGTGTCTGCTGAAACCAGTATGCAAATGACGGTAGGGTCGTGGCAAAGCTGGTAGTGCACAACATTCCAGTTTCGCCTCCCTTCCATCGATTGCATACTGGTGTCTGCTGAAACCAGTATGCAAATGACGGTAGGGTCGTGGCAAAGCTGGTGCTGCACAACATTCCAGTTTCGCCTCCCTTCCATCGATTGCATACTGGTGTCTGCTGAAACCAGTAACGACTTCCTCTCAAACACCAACGTGTCCGTCGGCACCCAAATGTCCTTGACTACGGACGGATCGACTCACCTGCATCCGAGGGCGGACGGCGCGGACGCGAACGTTGGCGGAGACCGCGACCGATCCTCCGAGTCTGCAACCGCCGGCAACCGTCAGACAAACGGACAAACGGACAGGGCGGGCGACTTTGCGCCGGCCAAAGTGCAGGCAACGTCATTGGTGCTTGGTCCAAGGGCACGGGACAAATCGCGCAGCAACGGTCGTTTATTGCGCATTTCCACCGGCTTATTGACTTTCTTCAACGTTACCACCATTTCACGGCAACCGTGCGTCCTACCGGGCTGAAATTCGGACCGAAGGCAAAGGACGTTGGTCGACCAAGATTCCCCGAAGGAAATCCGGATCGGCACGAAACCAAGCGAGTTACGGGCACTTGATATTACATAGAAGGAGGCGGCCGTGGGTCTCGGTCTGGGTCGATATGAGATTTCGTATCTCAGCAACCGTGCGTCCTACCGGGCTGAAATTCGGACCCAAGGCAAAGGACGTCGGTCGACCGAGATTCCCCGAAGGAAATCCGGATCGGCACAAAACCACGCGAGTTACGGGCACTTGATATTACATAGAAGGAGGCGGCCGTGGGTCTCGGTCTGGGTCGATATGAGATTTCGTATCTCGGCAACCGTGCGTCCTACCGGGCTGAAATTCGGACCGAAGGCAAAGGACGTCGGTCGACCGAGATTCCCCGAAGGAAATCCGGATCGGCACGAAACCAAGCGAGTTACGGGCACTTGATATTACATAGAAGGAGGCGGCCGTGGGTCTCGGTCTGGGTCGATATGAGATTTCGTATCTCGGCAACCGTGCGTCCTACCGGGCTGAAATTCGGACCGAAGGCAAAGGACGTCGGTCGACCAAGATTCCCCGAAGGAAATCCGGATCGGCACGAAACCACGCGAGTTACGGGCACTTGATATTACATAGAAGGAGGCGGCCGTGGGTCTCGGTCTGGGTCGATATGAGATTTCGTATCTCGGCAACCGTGCGTCCTACCGGGCTGAAATTCGGACCCAAGGCAAAGGACTTCGGTCGACCGAGATTCCCCGAAGGAAATCCGGATCGGCACGAAACCACGCGAGTTACGGGCACTTGATATTACATAGAAGGAGGCGGCCGTGGGTCTCGGTCTGGGTCGATATGAGATTTCGTATCTCGGCAACCGTGCGTCCTACCGGGCTGAAATTCGGACCCAAGGCAAAGGACTTCGGTCGACCGAGATTCCCCGAAGGAAATCCGGATCGGCACAAAACCACGCGAGTTATGGAAATGAAAAGTCGAATTGGAGATGGCTGGTATGGTAATGCATATCAGTAGTGAGTGTTTGTACCAAGTCAGAGTGTCTGTACCAAGTCAGAGTGTCTGTACCAAGTGAGAGTGTCTGTACCAAGTCAAGGTGTCTGTCTGAAGTGAGAGTGTCTGTCTGAAGTCAAGGTGTCTGTACCAAGTCAGAGTGCCTGTACCAAGTCAAGGTGTCTGTCTGAAGTCAGAGTGTCTGTCTGAAGTCAAGGTGTCTGTACCAAGTCAGAGTGCCTGTACCAAGTCAGAGTGTCTGTACCTGGTTGCGCTGGGGATCTCGAAGCGCCGTTGGTTGGTTGCGCTGGAAACGCCAGCGTGTGAGTCGGGCCCGGGGACCCCGGGGCAGACAGGCTGCTGCCAACCTGCGCAAACAAAACACACCGGATTGGTACCTACACTTAGAGCAAATACCGTAACAGTTACAATACGGGACAGGGACACCATCAGGAAATCTTGGCGACAATCGACAGAGCGCCCTGGCGGCGCGGAGTACAAACAACAATCACAGTTTGTTTCAGCCTGAGGCCATCTCAGATTGCATCTCCTAAGAGTGGTCTTTCTGTCACGGGAAAAGAATTGTGGACAAGCCGAAAGTGCCTGCCATAACTCGCAATTGAGTTTAAAATAGTTACCTCCTTGTTAATTGGACAATTCAGACCCCTAACATGGGCCTATACACAAACTTATCTTGGACAAAGCTACCTTTTGCAGCAAAGGTCCCACAGAATCGACTCCGCTCGTTACACCTGATCTGGATGACGAAACATGAATTTACCCCATTGTTTACGTGATTTTAGTTGCCAATAATTATGCTTATGGGGCACGAGATAACGTGTGAATAATATGCATTTATCCGTTCTTGCGCGGTTGACATGACACAACATGTCAATATTAGAACAAATTGCGATCCAGCCACCTTGATGGCTCGATGTCTTTTGTGTTTAGAAGGCGGGTAGTTATTTGTTTGTTCTCCGCTAGGTTGTGCTGATGATTGTCGTCGGGAAATCCCATGCTACAAGGAGGCTGTGTCTCGTGTCGGTAACAGTTAAGGTATTTAGACGCCGGCTAAAAGAAAACCAAAGACGGAACAATCCAAAAGACTAGCCCTGTAAATAATGTAGCTAACTTCAAATGACGACTTAGCTAATTTCATTGTATAACTCCATTGTTTTGCTACATTTAAATTTAATGTACCTAGGTAACTTCAAATGACAACTTAGCTATTTTCATTGTATAACTCCATTGTTTTGCTACATTCAAATTTAATGTAATATTAACCGCACACCCTACAACCGGCAATCAGAACATGTACCTTGTCTAAGTATGAGAATAAATAAATAAATAATAATAATAATTTGCTTAAAGGGAGAGAACAGTTTGCAGGAAAGTGGCTTTTAGACCAAAAGGTGCCGAGTTTTCAAGGCCACATCGTTGAAGTTATCATTCCAATATTTCAGTATGTTGAAGTAATGAGCCTTTTTCGAAAATTTTCCCCCTGGTATGCTAGAACCACCCCAAAACTCTTTATTATTTCCCCTTTTTAGAGCCATGTACTACGAAAGTGCAAAGAAAAAGTGGGGAAAAGGACTATAGGCACCCATTCGTATGTGTTTCACTAACAACATACTTGAATATTGGAATGGTAACTTTAACGGTGAGGACTCGGCAACTTTCAGTCCATGACCAAGGCAGAGATTTGACAGGTGATACCAGAAGTTATGCAATTTTGTCAATGGAAGTATTTTAAAGTTAGTCCGCACTAGAAATAGATCTCCAATATAAGAACCCACGGGCATAATTTACATCGATGTAAATGTGTTCTAAATACTCAATGAGCTTAAAATAAGCATATTTTGGCTGACAGCTCTCGAGAGAAACAAAGGTACGTCAGAATCGTCTGAGAAGGCAATGGACAGGCTCCACGGTTTTCCATCCTTTCCATCCGCAATACACAAACCGCTACGCTCATCTTCAACGCAACACCAAATGCGTTCGCGAAGCCCGAGGCAACACGAAACGGGGCAAACTTTCCAGGGTTCCGGAAAAAACCCCGACGGAATTCACGGAATCCCCTTTTGTGACCCTAGTGATATGTGATATGTGATATGCCTAGTGATAGTGCCTAGTGATAGAAACGCCCTCGTGCTGCCTAGTGACATGAAACGATAATGATAGAAACGCCCTCATGCTGCCTAGTGACATGAAACGATAATGATAGAAACGCCCTCATGCTGCCTAGTGACATGAAACGATAATGATAGAAACGCCCTCATGCTGCCTAGTGACATGAAACGATAATGATAGAAACGCCCTCATGCTGCCTAGTGACATGAAAAGATAATGATAGAAACGCCCTCATGCTGCCTAGTGACATGAAACGATAATGATAGAAACGCCCTCATGCTGCCTAGTGACATGAAACGATAATGATAGAAACGCCCTCATGCTGCCTAGTGATATGATAGGCTCATGGTGCCTAGTGATATACAAACTGCAAAGCCAAGACGCAATGAAGCAATGAAGACCTCGGCCACCAAGGTCCACCAAACAGCTGTTCACGGGCAAACAGCTAGCGACCGTTCGTTACAGGCCTAAACAGCGCACCTCCCGGTGGCAGGTTCCAAGGCTGCCAACCACGCAACGATAATCGCTCGGACGTGACTGGTTTAGCTAAACAACGTCCGTAGCCATGGGAGGTGTTAGTCGCCATGACCGTGGCAACCGTGATTTCCCATAGTTACGGACGTTGTTCATCCGAACTATTCACGGCACTTGACATGTTTCTTACGTGATTTGAAAGCCGTTTACCAAGTGCATGACCTCAGGTACAACACCAGGTACATTCACCAAGTTCACGTTTCGTAGCAATATCTCAGGATCAATATCCGGCAAACGGAACGGTGTTCTTCGTAAGCACCTAGTTTGGCAGTACCGTGCCTTCAACCCAAGATTGGATTGCACTAACTGATAGTTAAGGTTTTACTATTAGTTAAATTTAATCACGAGTTAGCTCTAAAAGGCTTTGCACGAGTGGGTAACTAATAGTTTAATTTTAACCAATAGTTAAGCTTAACAGCTATCAGCTGGTAAAACCCAACCTAAGAGCCAAAACAGCTACAAAACCACGCGATGATAAGTTATGCAGGGCGGTCGTAGGTAACCAAGGTAAACGAAGCTCGTTGCCGAGAAGGTGCCCACCTCGTGCTGCCCCCTGCCGTGGTGTTGCGACGGAGGCACCGGACTGGGTTCCCGGCTCAGCGAGTCAGGGGTGACCAAGCCGGTGGCGCCGACCCCGTGGGAGGGACTGGCCGGGGCCGAGCGCGAGGACAGGCTGAACGGCGGCCGGAAACACTGGACACCCCGTTGGCGCCGACGCCGGAAAGCCTGCAACGCATCGATTGGATAGGAATCAAAGCCCGGCCGGCAACCATCCAACGTTTCAGCGGGCGGCATCTTGGGGCATTCCAATGTCATTTGGTCGAGATAACAAACGTTATCTAGAGTCGGACAAAAAAGGCTCTGTGGGCAGTTTTGACATTCTTGGCTCGTGTCTAGCAGCAGCGGGTCCTCGAGGAAGACGCAAATCCACTCTGCTACTCGCCGTGGAACGGAGTCTGGACGAGACAAGGTCAAAGACTCGCCTGTTCGATGAGTTTGGATTCGCTCTGCGAGTCGATTCGCCAGAACGACCCCTTGCCCGGCTCCTCCTGCGACCGAGGCACCTTAATGAAGTACCGGTTCAGCGACAGGTTGTGTCGGATGGAGTTCTGAAACACGGCAAGACGACGGACCAATCAGAAGGCTGGAAGTCAAAGCCCCCTGGTTTACGTGGGACAGCATTTTGGTCAACAGTCTGCCACAATGTTTTCTATGCTGCCAAAAAAACACGGCTCTAATTATGATTGCTATCACAAAGTGGACAGTTTATCACTATTTCATGTAATACCCGGCAATTGGCAAGTTCAACGTCGAATCACCTTTCGCCGCCCGCAGAGTGAACACATTTCTTTCATTGGGCCCAGCGCTAAAACACGATGCTTATCCAGAGGGCGGTGCATCAAAACGTTGCTACGGACAGCAACTGTCTAAAACGGAACTGTCACTGCCAACGAGTTTGCAAACAGCTGGACGTTTGGCCAGCTTCACGTCTGCTCGGCGATTTCGTTATCCTGACTTTGCCGTTCTCGACTACAAAGTTACTAAATCTACATGAACAACAATGGGGACTTCATCCATCACAACCAATGACGGCATGACGTAAAAGTTACAAAATCGCCAGGCTGGTGTACCTTCCGTTCCACGTTGAGAAGGAGAGTGGATTAGCATCTTCCTCGAGGACCCACTGCTGCTAGACACGAGCTAAGAGTTTCAACACTGCCCACAGAGCCTTTTGTCCGACTCAAGACATGGCTTGTGTGTTGAAACTCTTGGCTCGTGTCTAGCAGCAGTGGGTCCTCGAGGAAGACGCAAATCCACTCTTCTCGCCGAGGCTAGGGAGGTTGAAGAGTGGCCATCTTTGCGTATGGGCGCCATGTTTTTACCAACTTGATTTATTCAACAGCCCTTTCAGCAGTAGTTGATACGTTACGAACTTACCTCACCATGTACATAATACGTAGATATGCAAAGGAATGCGAGAAACTCATATAGACAACTGCCACGTGCTTCGTGATCAACTTGGTAAAAACATGTCGTCCGTTAAGCACGGGATTTGAACAGCCAATAGAAAAGTGACATCATGTTGGCCACTCTCTCACCCTATATAGGCTCTCTAGCCGTGGCTTGTGAGCGTTGAAACTCTTAGCTCGTGTCTAGCAGCAGTGGGTCCTCTTAGCTCGTGTCTAGCAGCAGTGGGTCCTCTTAGCTCGTGTCTAGCAGCAGTGGGTCCTCCTAGCTCGTGTCTAGCAGCAGTGGGTCCTCTTAGCTCGTGTCTAGCAGCAGTGGGTCCTCTTAGCTCGTGTCTAGCAGCAGTGGGTCCTCCTAGCTCGTGTCTAGCAGCAGTGGGTCCTCTTAGCTCGTGTCTAGCAGCAGTGGGTCCTCTTAGCTCGTGTCTAGCAGCAGTGGGTCCTCCTAGCTCGTGTCTAGCAGCAGTGGGTCCTCCTAGCTCGTGTCTAGCAGCAGTGGGTCCTCTTAGCTCGTGTCAAGCAGCAGTGGGTCCTCTTAGCTCGTGTCTAGCAGCAGTGGGTCCTCTTAGCTCGTGTCTAGCAGCAGTGGGTCCTCTTAGCTCGTGTCTAGCAGCAGTGGGTCCTCTTAGCTCGTGTCTAGCAGCAGTGGGTCCTCCTAGCTCGTGTCTAGCAGCAGTGGGTCCTCCTAGCTCGTGTCTAGCAGCAGTGGGTCCTCTTAGCTCGTGTCAAGCAGCAGTGGGTCCTCTTAGCTCGTGTCTAGCAGCAGTGGGTCCTCTTAGCTCGTGTCTAGCAGCAGTGGGTCCTCCTAGCTCGTGTCTAGCAGCAGTGGGTCCTCTTAGCTCATGTCTAGCAGCAGTGGGACCTCCTAGCTCGTGTCTAGCAGCAGTGGGTCCTCCTAGCTCGGGTCTAGCAACAGTGGGTCCTCCTAGCTCGTGTCTAGCAGCAGTGGGTCCTCTTAGCTCGTGTCTAGCAGCAGTGGGTCCTCCTAGCTCGTGTCTAGCAGCAGTGGGTCCTCTTAGCTCGTGTCTAGCAGCAGTGGGTCCTCTTAGCTCGTGTCTAGCAGCAGTGGGTCCTCTTAGCTCGTGTCTAGCAGCAGTGGGTCCTCCTAGCTCGTGTCTAGCAGCAGTGGGTCCTCCTAGCTCGTGTCTAGCAGCAGTGGGTCCTCCTAGCTCGTGTCTAGCAGCAGTGGGTCCTCTTAGCTCGTGTCTAGCAGCAGTGGGTCCTCTTAGCTCGTGTCTAGCAGCAGTGGGTCCTCCTAGCTCGTGTCTAGCAGCAGTGGGTCCTCTTAGCTCGTGTCTAGCAGCAGTGGGTCCTCTTAGCTCGTGTCTAGCAGCAGTGGGTCCTCTTAGCTCGTGTCTAGCAGCAGTGGGTCCTCCTAGCTCGTGTCTAGCAGCAGTGGGTCCTCCTAGCTCGGGTCTAGCAGCAGTGGGTCCTCCTAGCTCATGTCTAGCAGCAGTGGGTCCTCCTAGCTCGTGTCTAGCAGCAGTGGGTCCTCTTAGCTCGTGTCTAGCAGCAGTGGGTCCTCCTAGCTCGTGTCTAGCAGCAGTGGGTCCTCCTAGCTCGTGTCTAGCAGCAGTGGGTCCTCTTAGCTCGTGTCTAGCAGCAGTGGGTCCTCCTAGCTCGTGTCTAGCAGCAGTGGGTCCTCCAAGCTCGTGTCTAGCAGCAGTGGGTCCTCCTAGCTCGTGTCTAGCAGCAGTGGGTCCTCTTAGCTCGTGTCTAGCAGCAGTGGGTCCTCCTAGCTCGTGTCTAGCAGCAGTGGGTCCTCCTAGCTCGTGTCTAGCAGCAGTGGGTCCTCCTAGCTCGTGTCTAGCAGCAGTGGGTCCTCTTAGCTCGTGTCTAGCAGCAGTGGGTCCTCTTAGCTCGTGTCTAGCAGCAGTGGGTCCTCCTAGCTCGTGTCTAGCAGCAGTGGGTCCTCTTAGCTCGTGTCTAGCAGCAGTGGGTCCTCTTAGCTCGTGTCTAGCAGCAGTGGGTCCTCTTAGCTCGTGTCTAGCAGCAGTGGGTCCTCCTAGCTCGTGTCTAGCAGCAGTGGGTCCTCCTAGCTCGGGTCTAGCAGCAGTGGGTCCTCTTAGCTCGTGTCTAGCAGCAGTGGGACCTCTTAGCTCATGTCTAGCAGCAGTGGGTCCTCTTAGCTCGTGTCTAGCAGCAGTGGGACCTCTTAGCTCGTGTCTAGCAGCAGTGGGTCCTCTTAGCTCGTGTCTAGCAGCAGTGGGTCCTCCTAGCTCGTGTCTAGAAGCAGTGGGTCCTCCTAGCTCGTGTCTAGCAGCAGTGGGTCCTCCTAGCTCGTGTCTAGCAGCAGTGGGTCCTCTTAGCTCGTGTCTAGCAGCAGTGGGTCCTCCTAGCTCGTGTCTAGCAGCAGTGGGTCCTCCTAGCTCGTGTCTAGAAGCAGTGGGTCCTCCTAGCTCGTGTCTAGCAGCAGTGGGTCCTCTTAGCTCGTGTCTAGCAGCAGTGGGTCCTCTTAGCTCGTGTCTAGCAGCAGTGGGTCCTCCTAGCTCGTGTCTAGCAGCAGTGGGTCCTCCTAGCTCGTGTCTAGCAGCAGTGGGTCCTCCTAGCTCGTGTCTAGCAGCAGTGGGTCCTCCTAGCTCGTGTCTAGCAGCAGTGGGTCCTCCTAGCTCGTGTCTAGCAGCAGTGGGTCCTCTTAGCTCGTGTCTAGCAGCAGTGGGTCCTCCTAGCTCGTGTCTAGCAGCAGTGGGTCCTCTTAGCTCGTGTCTAGCAGCAGTGGGTCCTCCTAGCTCGTGTCTAGCAGCAGTGGGTCCTCTTAGCTCGTGTCTAGCAGCAGTGGGTCCTCTTAGCTCGTGTCTAGCAGCAGTGGGTCCTCTTAGCTCGTGTCTAGCAGCAGTGGGTCCTCTTAGCTCGTGTCTAGCAGCAGTGGGTCCTCCAAGCTCGTGTCTAGCAGCAGTGGGTCCTCTTAGCTCGTGTCTAGCAGCAGTGGGTCCTCTTAGCTCGTGTCTAGCAGCAGTGGGTCCTCTTAGCTCGGGTCTAGCAGCAGTGGGTCCTCCTAGCTCGTGTCTAGCAGCAGTGGGTCCTCTTAGCTCGTGTCTAGCAGCAGTGGGTCCTCCTAGCTCGTGTCTAGCAGCAGTGGGTCCTCGAGCAAGACGCCCTCCTCGCCGAGGCTTGTGAATGTTACCTGCCAGCCCTTGTCGGCCGTGCGGTAGTAGGGATAGTTCTTGGTGATGTACGAGTAGATGCCGGACAGCGTGAGCTGCTTGTCGGTTGCCGAGGCGACTGCTTGCACGATGAGTTGGGCGTACGAGTAGGGCGGCTTGGCCTCCTCCCCGCCGCCGCCGCCCCTTCCACCGCCCCCCGGACTGCCCGCCTCCTCGCGGTCCAGCGTCGACTCCAGCGACGGCGGCATCTCGGTCGAAGGCGGCGGCAAAGAGCCGTTGCGGTACGACTCGGGGGAGCCTGCACCGGGCGGGCACAAAGTGCGGTTAGGAAAGAGCCGTTGCGGTACGACTCGGGGGAGCCTGCACCGGGCGGGCACAAAGTGCGGTTAGGAAAGAGCCGTTGCGGTACGACTCGGGGGAGCCTGCACCGGGCGGGCACAAAGTGCGGTTAGGAAAGAGCCGTTGCGGTACGACTCGGGGGAGCCTGCACCGGGCGGGCACAAAGTGCGGTTAGGAAAGAGCCGTTGCGGTACGACTCGGGGGAGCCTGCACCGGGCGGGCACAAAGTGCGGTTAGGAAAGAGCCGTTGCGGTACGACTCGGGGGAGCCTGCACCGGGCGGGCACAAAGTGCGGTTAGGAAAGAGCCGTTGCGGTACGACTCGGGGGAGCCTGCACCGGGCGGGCACAAAGTGCGGTTAGGACTGTCCACTCGGTCTCAGGTATATCTACTACTTGGCTATATTATAGGGGTGTGCGAATAGTGGTTTTCTTGGTTCGAATCGAATATCAAATATTTTAAAAATCATAATTCGAAGTCGAATCGAATATCGAATACAAAGATTTTTAAAAGTCGAATATCGAATCGAATCGAATAATTCTTTTGGTTCGAAAAATTCGCCAAAAGTTCGAATAATATACCTTAAATGTAAATTTTTGCAGCAAAGTCCTTATCAGTGGTGCCAAACATTCAAACTATTCGAATTTTTTGATTTATTCGTTATTCGAATAATAAAATTTCGTGCGAATTCGAATAGTTTAAAAATCACTATTCGAAATTCGAATACAAATAATTCGAAAATAATTCGTCCATTTCGAATATTCGCACACCCGTACTATATTACCTACCACATGTAATACTAATAGTTATTGGAGTCCTTAACGCTGCTGGGGAAATCAGTGAGACTTCATTTAGCATTCAAAACCCAGCACTGAAAACCAGTGCAAAAGACGGGAAGCAGACACATTGTGTCCAAGGGATGTTGAAATGGGGAAATGGGGGCAGCACAACAATCCCGAGAGCTAGACAGGGAGGCGGGGCAGCCAGCAAGTCACCTGACAGCGACGGAGGCAGGTCCTCGTGATGTCCCGTGATGCCGCCGCCCGATTGGTGGGCGACAGGTTGCCGCGAGGCAAAGTGCGCCACGAGATGAAGGTCGGCGTGCGGTCGGCGCGAATGTCCGCCGCGCGGCGAGGCGGGGCACGAGTTGGCAGCGCTCAGCGTGCCTGCAGTGCAACAGGTTTAGAGGTTAGATCGGCGATTTCCGTCGCTGCCCCGCCGGGGGCCAACGGACGGCACGATCGCGGACGAACTCGCAGGACCCGTTCGAGACTTTGCAAAGTAAACCTCGTGACGTTTTGGAAGAGATCGGTTGAGTAGTTTTTCCACAAGATGAAACTTTCTTTGGGCTTTTGTTTGCTCTCTGCTGGCCAAACAAACAAACTGATTGCGATGAAGTTTGCAGGACACGTTCGAGACATTGCAAAGTACACCTCACAAAGTTTTGGAAGAGATTGGTCGGCTAGTTTTTCCACAAGATGAAACTTTCTTTGGGCTTTTGTTTGCTCTCTGCTGGCCAAACGAACAAACTGATTGCGATGAAGTTTGCAGGACACGTTCGAGACATTGCAAAGTACACCTCACAAAGTTTTGGAAGAGATCGGTCAGCTAGTTTTTCTACAAATTGAAACTTTCTTTGGGCTTTTGTTTGCTCTCTGCTGGCCAAACAAACAAACTGATTGCGATGAAGTTTGCAGGACACGTTCGAGACATCTCAATGTACACCTCACAAAGTTTTGGAACAGATCGGTCGGCTAGTTTTTCCACAAGATGTAACTTTCTTTGGGCTTTTGTTTGCTCTCTGCTGGCCAAACGAACAAACTGATTGCGATGAAATTCGCAGGACACGTGTGAGCCATCTTCCTGTAGACCTCGTGAAATATTGAAAGAAATAAGTCATACAGTTTTCTCATAAATCAGAACTTTATCAGAGTGTTTGTTTGCTCTGTACTGGCCAAACAACTGAGATTTCAGAGAAATTCTCACGACACTTTCAAAATCTGGCAAGTGTCAACAAAAGCGAATATGAAAAGCATCGACCTCAAAGCTGTTTTGAAATTCATTGCTAATCATTGATTGAGCTAGTTTTAAGCTCACCGTTTGATTTTCACGGAACAACTGACATTTCTCATTGACTACTTAAAACAGTGAAAGTTGATAACACGTGATGAATCACAAAAATATAGATTTCATCATCGGTTTTACTCGAAACAGGAATGCGTTTTAATGCAGAAATATAATATTAATATGATTAGGTACTGGATCTACTTCCTTTAGACTGTAATTCATGATAAGAAAGCAAGCGGCTCCACCATTACAGGATTAAAATATGGTAGGCACCTGATTAGGTACTGATTAGGTACTGATTAGGTACTGATTAGGTACTGATTAGCAAGGGAAGAAAATATTGGCAGCTATGAAATTTACAATTTGTATGGTGTGACGGAAATGTGTCTTCTAGTAGTCAACATCACATTAAAATATGATTTTCCAATTTAGGCGATATTGAATCCCGAGAAAACTGAGAGCCGAGTTGTCAACCGTCTTTTTATTTCGAAATGAGTTTCAAAATTGATGAAATTGGTCAATTTCAATTTTCCTCCTCTTCAATAACCTCATTTGAAATCTCCTTTTGAGAATACGGATAATTGGGGGAATATTTTTGGTGGTTTTGCAGGGAGAAGAAATATCTCCTGTGTGCCAAAAGCCCCATTTCAAAATCCCTTCTTTGTAAATCCGGGCCCAGGATGTTAATATAATTGATAAACGTGAAACCTGTGAATGTGTGTGAATTGCGAAAACAGAGTTGCGTAAGAACATTGTCCAGCCGGGCAAAATGCGAAAGCAGCGAAGAATATAATATACAGCCGAGTCTGGAGGCCTGTCAACAAGCCCCTGTTGGTCGCATGATGTTGAAATTTACACTACATAAGAATCACTATTATTTCTATTACGTGTTAAAATTTCACAAAGTTTTGATGGATATCTTCGTTATTGCAAAGGTTTGAAATGAGGGCGATTTCAATGCAAAGTCCATAAGACCACGCAATCTTTCCCACACCCTGGCATCGACCTTCAAGCGAAAACACACGGCCCCATGGGTCGCTCCTCCTGCCTGCACTTGTCTATTGTGAACACAGAATTGTGTAAACTTTGCGTAAGAAGAAATAGCAAAAGCAGAGCAGAAGTCAGATGTACCTAATGGCTGCTCCTATTGGTTATCTCCCCCTACCTCGGGGGTGTGGCTTATTCTCTAACCTCTTCTCTACCTCAAGTTACCTCGACGCGAGGAATTGGCACCTACCTCTCACGGGTACGGCCGAGGTACGATGCCCCCGGGTAGTGAGAGGCTAGGAATTGTTCGTGTATTGGGGCCCCGAGGAATCAACAGAATCTCCTTCAGTGAATCTGGGCCCTGGACCGTGTTTTCTGCTCATGGCATGGGCAGTTTTCCCGACATGGGCTCCATTGGGACTGCTGCATATGCCCACTGCTGCTAGACACGAGCCAAGAGTTGCAAATCTGCCCACAGAGCCTTTTGTCCGACTCAAGACATGGCTTGTGAGTGTTGAAACTGCCCACAGAGCCTTTTGTCCGACCCAAGACATGGCTTGTGAGTGTTGAAACTGCCCACAGAGCCTTTTGTCCGACTCAAGACATGGCTTGTGAGTGTTGAAACTCTAGGCTCGTGTCTAGCAGCAGCGGGTCCTCGAGGAAGATTCAAATCCACTCTCCTTCTCGACGTGGAATGGTGTTTAGAGGGCTGGACGTTTCGCGTTGGGTGCCGAGACTCACCGGTGGGCGACGGGAACGGGCTGCTGAAGTTGGCGGCCTCGGACTCCGGGATGTTGATCCGCAGCGGCGGCAGCGGCGGGGGGCGTGGCTTGGCGGAGGCGGCGGCCAATCGGAAGCTGGCGGCCGGCGCCGTCTCGTCCACCAGCGATTGGAACACCAGCCGGATGTTGGTCGACGGGAAACGGAACGTGCAGCTGCTCGAAGACGGCCGCGGACACAGACAAACAGACGTTAAGGCCATATTCCACCAGGGTGGCAACTCGCAGATCCGAAATGATCCACCGGCATGTTTTGCTATTCCACACAGAGACCTCCGACTTTCCTAGCGCACGCGCAGTGCTTTGAATTATGACAAAGTTCTGGCAAGACGAGATTTCACGCAGGGTACAATCGCATTGGGTTTTCAGCTTGTTAACTTCTTAATACTCTTCAAGATGGTCGCTGGCTAATTTAGCTTGCATTTATGTGTCTAATTAATAGTATTGAAACATATATTTATGTGAAATCAATCAATAAATTAGAGAAATTATGTATTTCCATGTCGATTTTGGCAGATGGAAAGAAAACAGCTGACAGTGGATGAATGTATCGGCATGGCTCGCCTTGTTCCTATTGGTCGGTTCTCGAAACCCGCGGGTTCCAATATCTCTTGACGGCGGCCCGGACACAGACCGTCTGTCCGGTTCTCCGGTTGTCCGCGTTAGCGCGGCAAACTCAACCAGACGTTGGCTAACTCACTCTTCACTGGGGCATCGGACCAGAATCAATGTTGGTTCGGGTTCAGGTTCGGTGAATTGTGGGATTTCGGTCACCTTGAACTGTGTGTATAAATTGTGATTCGTCATTCCTAAATGTAACAGCTTCCAAATAAACTAGATCCCTCATATTCGTACCTGGGTGTTGCATGCCAAGTCTTGTTCAGTATTTCCAGCATGTGACAACTTTTCCTGATGCTGTTTTGTGCAACTTTCAAATGGGGAGGCTACAACTCGTCAAAATGTCCAATGCAGATAAGACCTGCCACATCCTAGTTTGAGAATTGTATTTAAACCCAGTGTCACTTCACAAGCAATGGATTTGTAATAATCTTAATGTTTTACACTGCCACTTTGATATTATTCCTAATTTTGTAGCAATTTGGAGCTTTTTAAACAATCTCACTGCCTCCTTGATTTAGTTTCATATGCAAATTATGTCAGGAAGGCTGTATGAATATTTGAATGAGCTCCATTTTCCAAAAAAAAAAGTATCTAGATCAATGCAGTAAAATGGTCCGGACTTCTGTCATCACATTCCCTGTCAAAGCTTCCCAGCAAGTTTAAGGAAGGGCTAGAAAGTGCCAGCACTGCTATTCTTAGATTTTACCGAGATCTCGAACGAATGCGATGTCGATCGAGAGTCAAACGTTCGACAACTTGTCACGCGATTCCGAAGTCACTCTCGATGTCGATCGTTCCGAAGTCACTCTCGATGTCGATCGTTCCGAAGTCACTCTCGATGTCGATCGTTCCGAAGTCTCGATTGACTTCGCATTCGATCGAGATCTCCGTGACTACTTTACCGACTTGGCTCGAAGTCAATAAAACGCTGAGATTTTTTCTGACGTTTGAAAACAAAAGCGTGCGGCAAAGGGAAAACTGTACGAATACCTACGTGTTTTCTCGATTTCAGATGGGCAAAAGGTAAATAAATTGACTTTATTACTTATTTATAATTATCAAATAAATCGTTTTAAATGCACATATAAACATATTATATTAATAAAAGAACCAACATTTTCAATGCATATATAATTAAAACCATAGATAAGTGCATATGTCAGATCAGTCGTACTTGTTTGTGGGCCCAACTATTAATTATTTTATACTTTTAGATCAATTCTAGACCTACAGCCCAGCAGTATGAAATAATGCGATGTCTTGCGCGATAGAGTCGAATTTGTACTTCGAAATGCTGTCTCCGACAGTTCGAATGGGTTTAGGGAGTCCGTCAATTGTCGCCATGTGCAATTTCAGCCGATTGCGTTGGACCTTTTCGGCGTGGACTCGCTGATAAAGAGCTAAGAAAACAAGATCAGCTGCCATTCTAAGAATAAATAGTATTTAGTGCATAAAATGCTATTGATTGTACACCATTAACCTAAGAAACAGGGATGGACAACTCGAATTGGCTGGGTCTGAGCGGTCGATAACGTTCTCGACCGCCATCTATGTGTCACAGTCTTGGAATCGGAGTGACAACGATTGGTCGATAACCTCCTTAGTTCACGATCGACAGCAAGTTGTCGACATCAGGGGAAAATCTACGAATCGCAG
Source organism: Nemoura dubitans (assembly GCA_921293005.1). NCBI lineage: Eukaryota > Metazoa > Arthropoda > Insecta > Plecoptera > Nemouridae > Nemoura > Nemoura dubitans. Next base: position 42,965,852 of record OV121077.1, read on the forward strand.
TGCTGGTCTTGAGATCTCGCTGTCTTTCGAATGAAGATGGCCGGGTAGTTGTTTAAAAGCAAGTATTCCACGCAGCTATCTTGCGAGGAAATGTGTCGCCATGAAATCCAAAGCTACTACAAGGAGAAATCCGAAGCTCCCGTATTATAAATTATGTTAGTGTATTTAGTACGTGTTTCGAGGATAAAACGTGGGAAGGCAGTGGGCACAGACTTCAAGCCGGAATGTACGGTGACAGGGTTTCGGCGATGAGAGGCCAAATCGACACCCTAACCTACAATGTCAAACATACCATACCCCTGCTAGAACCGACAGAGCTTAGCTGTAAATAACGTCTATAAGCACGGTTAAGAAGGTAGGAACAGGAGCAGACAAACTTATGAAATGGAAACCCAAATGTGTGAAATAGCACCTGGTCAATAAACACCTGGATCTAGTACCTACCGAATGTCCTGCATTTTAATAACCTCCCATTCCCAGCATGGTTAAACACTTTGGACTCCCTTGGTTCAGAGTCTTATAATAACCGTTTGTTTGTAAAAGGGTTCTACTCATACCTACCTACAAGGATCTGGCTAGTTGTATTAACATCTTGCTACATATATACATGTCTAGGTATTGAACATGTTTACAAAATCTAAACCGGAATGTGTGAAATTGTCAATGGCAATCATTGAAATGCAAATCACCAAAACTGCACATCAACAAACTGAAATTCAGTCATCTTGCTTGGTTCTAGCTAACAAGTGCGGGCAGTCAGCTAGCTGGAATGCATTTGAAGCAGGCAGGCCCGAACAGGCAAGTGTTATTGTAGCATGGGGGGTTCTGTTTACCCACTTTTGACAAAAATCAATACTTCCATGCATTCACTGCATGACATGACAGCTGGGGAATTATGGCAAATCACGCTTGAGAATTCACATTGGCCAAACAAGTGGGGAAAGAGATTAAAACTAGCTGCCTTAGGTAGATACCTACAAGGAATGTGTCATCTAATTACCCACGAAAACATTGATCTACCTACCTACTAGATATACAGGAAAGCTCCGGTATTATAAACCACAAATAAAAGTGTCAACTGGAGAGCTTTCTTGGCCAGAAGTCGATTTGCAAGGCAAAGTTTTGTTGATCAGCTGGACCATTGGCAGTCGATGAAAATATTTGCTACCTACCTAACCTAGTCACATGCACTAGGTGGGTTATTAAACTACTCAGCATTCGCCAGAGGTGGCGTTAGGTACGCGATTGCAATTGAGTTTCAAAGCAAATAGATAGGTAGTAAATGGTAGTAGGTACCTACCTACATTACTAAGTTCTGTGCCACAAGGTAGCAACATTGTAACGGAAAGATAGGTTACCTTACAGCAAAAAGAAAAAGATACTAGCACTGTTGAATCCATGGGTTGCATGTTGGTGCAGGGTAGTAGACATGTGTCATCATAAATAAGCTTGTGTGCACTCCACTAGATCTTGACCTAATTACAGAAGCTGGTGCTTGGAAAAGTGTTCACATTACATGTCACCTAGGTCTACTACCTAATAGGTATCAGATAATAAGTGCAACTTTTTTAGTACAGGTATAGTAGAATGACTCGGCTGATAACTGGTTGGTCGTTCATTGTGTACCAACAGAGCCATCAATTGAACACAAATTGTAAACATTCCTAGCAGATTAGTCTAAATGTCTGTATGTCTAATTTGCAAGCGACTGGCAATTGCATAACTGATGGGCGATGGATAATCAGCGGCGAGCAGATATGGGGTCATGTTTGTTTACATTATTGGCAGCAGTAGTTGTTTATGTAGTACAAGTTAACATAATAATATAAATAGATGATGAAAACCAACGGGTTCGAACCGACATGAAAACAGTCCTTCAAATCGACTGGCTTTAGGCCTTGCCTTGCCCTAAGGGCTCGAGTGCTTGTGAGGGGGCCGGCCTTTGTGGAACTCGACTTGGTAAACAGAATCGACGGCGAGCAAGTCCCCGTGTTTATTGTTTACACTTTTTTCACGCAAGACAAATTGATGCCCACTTACGTTTTCGGTAGTTGCCATTGCGGCGCTCCTTTGCGCTGAAACACGCCGTCGACGAACACTCCATTCTTGCCGTTGCACGACATGAAAAAGTGGGGGTGCTCGAAGAAAATCTCAATGTGTTTACGAGATATAAAACTCGATAGTCCCATATTTACGTCGACCTCGCCTCGTGAACTGTTTCGCCCGATCGTGATCCGTTTCTGCCGCACCATGTACTCGAATTCCCTGCCTTCGAGTCGAGCGATCGCCGTACCCTTGCTCTCCGGATTCCATTGCAGCTTCGAGGGGCTCGCGGGTGCCGATTTCAGAGCTAAAAGTGCCCAGGCATCGCTCTCTTGTATCCGCGAATGTGCAGACATCACTCTGCCTAGGGAATATGGCGTTTTCCCGTGCCTGTGCACACCGAAAGTCGATCCTAGCCTAGACGAACGACAAGACGGCGAGTCTCACTCTCGTCTCGTACAACTGCACTGCACTGCTAGCGGTGGGAGCTTGTCGCTTGTCGAGCCGACTGGATCTGTGTTTACCCACAATCCAAAACGTGGGTGGCCGTCCTGTTCGATGTCGGAGACCACGTGATGGCCGAGGAGCTACTTATGATGTTTTCATCACACTCGTCGCCCGTTGGCCATTTACAAGGACACTGGCAAAATAAAATGGACGAACTAATCTATAAAAGCACATTCTCGGTAGCCGGTGACGACCGTCTCTTTTTCCCAGAGGAATATTATTAAATAAGCAAAATATGTTTTGAGCTGGTGTTTGTTTTGGTAAAATACGTACTTTGACACGTGACGATTAGGTAAGAATGTTGTCATGAGTTGTTTTGTATCACTGCGTACCTCGTGACTAGCAGCCAATCACGGCGCGGCACGATTTGCAGCGCATTTCAAACGAGACCCATCCAACCAGCACCTGCCCAATAAAATGTCTGTCAGACCCCAAAGTATTATTCATCATTTCCAGGAACATGCTTTTCAACTATAGTCGAGTTCAAAAACATAAGAAAATATAGCCATATCAAACAATGTACCAGAGCACTGAACAAATCCCAATCTTGTTGTCAATAATTTTGCCCTACACTTCGGTTCCGTCATTCAAAAAGACGACAAGAAATCAGTCCTAAAACCTTATTGCCAACCCAATTCCTAAATAACACAGAATTCTGAAATTGAAAGTTGAAATCACAACAGAAGTTTATCCCATCATCTATTTGCAACATTTTAAAAAGTCTATTTTAGGTCTTAGAAAATATGTTATTTTTTAAAGCTACCTACTAAAACAGACAAAAGTTTCAGTCTTTCCTGTAATAGGTAGGTACCTATATAGGCATGTTTTACTTCCCAATAAAAACTTATTCTAAGAATAAACATTACCTGCTTTCCTTCATTTACCTACCTTCCTTGAAACCTTAGCTCTTAGGTCTCGAATCAGCTATAAGCCGTTTAATTTTCAACCGATGGACGGTCAATTGCACACGTATTCTATTCATCGGAGTTTGAACTTGTAAGTCTGATACCAAAGGTAAGTACTAAACTAGCAGGGTTACCTGGATTTTATGCACAAGACTCCTGCTACTCCATCATACGTTTGTGTTAATCTTTTAGGACGAGCCCCAGCAATAATCATGCAAGCAAGAATGTTATGAAGGAATGCAAGGAACGGGATGTCTTGAATTAGATGGAGAAATATTTTACCATGATGTTAGGTATTCAATACGTATATACAATTAGAATAACTGTAGACCAAAATGATGATTTACTTGATTTTATTTGTTTTACCAAATCTACTACATGTCAGATAAATAAATGTCAGAAATTTTATCAAATGCAATAATATTTTCCAATATAAGTAAGCCTGGAAACATATTAACATAGAGTAAGGAAACTATCATTACTCTATGATATTAATCTTTTTGCATCTGTCATTTTCAAAAAAACTGTTTTATCAATTAAAACAGAAGGCCATGGAACATTCCAATCGGGTTTTGTTTTGAGACGACGAATGTTCACAAACTAATTAATTTGTACAGAAAAAGCTTGAATCAATTATAACGATAGAAATATTATAGAGACTACTTTGTGAATACCTGAAAATGAAGTTGCTCAGCCAGTTGATGAAGTTTGGCAGAGGAACCAGGCTTTCGCCCGGCCGAAACGTGATAGCAACTCAACGAAGATTCGCCCACGAAATCCCTGAAAGGCTGAAAAACATCCCATCGGAGGCCGACCCCAATTTCTGGAACATGGTCGAGTATTTCTTCCACAAAGCGGTCAAGATCATCGAGCCCAAGCTGATCGAAGATCTGAAGAAGACAAACTTGAAGATGACAGACGAGAAAGCTCAGCGCAGAGTGACTGGGATTATCGACATGATGGAAGTCTGCGAGAACGTCATCGAGATCCATTTCCCCATCAAGCGAGATGACGGATCTTATCAGCTGATCGAAGGATACCGAGCTCAGCACAGTCAGCATCGACTGCCTTGCAAAGGAGGTGAGTGGGAATGGAAAGAGTTACTAAGCAAGGCATTTTAAACTAATGGCGTATTCGGTTGGCTGCACTAGTGTACACTGAGTGTACACCGAGTGCAGTTTTCGTATTCGATTGGGGAGCTCCACTGCACCAGTGCACACCAAATCATGTTAGATTGGGGTGCTACACTGCACCTGTGCACACCTGTGCAAAAATTATAATAAGTTAACTTGGTCAAGTTATGATGATTTTTTTAAAGCAAATGAGATCAGAACGGAGTTATTTTATGCTATCTTTGCGAACGGCTGGCATAATTCTTTGCAATTGCATGCTAAAGCCTAAATAAAATCAAGCAGATACCAGTACCTACTATGTTATGCCATAGACTCCAATCTTAATTGAGAAAGTGCAAGTCAAAGCCCATACAGCATTCATTTCCAGACAGATATTAGTAAATATCGAGGAAAAGTTAGAATTAAAGATTATATCAAGCAAGCATGGTTATCAATTCTCAGACAGCTACATATCAAGGACCTATTTCAAACTGCAGATTAATTTAAACATTTTCAATAAATCCCCAAAATAATTTATCTCTGCCGTAGTAGACATTTCCAAGGCTGTGACTAGGCAGGAACTTACCTACCTACTTATAAAACTCCCAAAATAGCATAGGGGCAATAGAGAGGGTGCAGCAAAGGGCTGCAAGGAAGGCGCTAAACAGATTTGGACCAAGGGAAAGCCCAACGGAGACAATGGAAGCAATGGGCCGGGAAAAACTAGAGGTCCGCAGGGAAATGAGTAAGATTTATAACATGTAAAAGGCAGTGATGGGAAATACGGCATGGGATGGAATCACAGAAAGACATGACCAAGGCAAATCACTCTAGTAGGATGGACCAAAAGTACAAACTATATTACAAAGGTAGCAATACAAACCTTGGAAAGTACTCCTTCCTATCTGCAGCAACCAAGCTTTGGAATGAGATGCCAGATAGTGTAGTGGCCAACAAATGTTAATAACCTAACAATTTAAGAATGAAAGATGCTAGATGTAAGAAATGAAATGTACCTTAGTATTAAGAAACTTTTTTGTAACCCAACGAAACAAGGGGGAATGTATTTTGTACTGTGCAAGAAACAAATAAACTAAACATATCTATACCTACCTATTTATCTAATAATAGGTAATAAATATTAATGCAAGTAAGTAGGTAACAGTATACCTAATAACAAATTGCACTTTGTGAATGTCTACTTTTGCAGTAAAGATTTTCTCAAGTGGCACAGAGTTAGCTTTTACTTGTAGTACCTACTTACCTAGGTACCTACCTACTCTACTCTACTCTACTCTACTCTACTGCATGTTAGCTATTTATGTAGCAAAGGTAATTATCAAAGCTGCAAATTGTGATTAGGTTTAACTTAAAAGTTGGTAAGTACCCAGATATCTCTTCACACTTAACAGTTTACACTGCAATACTTTCCAATCATCGAATCACTGCGAGCTTCAACAATGCAATTGTAGATGAGCGTGGCATTTTTGCAGCAGCTAAGTAAGAGAATGCCGCAAAATTATCGTTTCACTTTCACCATGGAAAAAATATTTCATTAAAACAAAAAGCTACAATGTTTGAGGGGAGAGTGCATGGTAGGAGTATCTTTGGAAATTAAATTAAATCCATGAAACCACTAATATAATTGGTGCAAAATAATCCATAGTTCTCAGTTATAATAGCATATAGCAATTCAATATTTCATTCCATTATACATTTTAGCAGGGGATAGAAGGTTACTATTACAGTAATACCTGTACTGGCATTTGAGTAGGTACCTATGTCTAGTATAGATAGGAGGTATTGATTCTAGAATGAACATATTTTGTAGTTGTTATTTTAGTAGGTGCTTGCACACAGGTCTGCGAAACTAGATTGGTGGTTTTCTTACATGACAATTTAATGTAAGAAATTGTATAACGCAGTATATAAACCATTTCCCCGTGATTCCTCGACAAGAAATCAAAATCACAGCAATGGACAGTAGAAATATGGTGGCTAAGGTGCCTAACACAACTCGGTAGGTACCTTGAGAAAACAAACAGCTGACGATTCCATCCGTCTTGAAGCAAGGCATGTGCACTTCGGTGCGGCTTGGAGGATGAGGTAGAAATCTCAAATGAGGTATCGACTCGCCCTGGTTTAAAACCTGATGGGACTTGGCACTCGGTTCCTGAAACTAAGCAACAGAATTAAACCTCCACTTTGGGGGGGAAGTATTGCCCTGAAAATCGGCCAACGATTTACTAAAACGATGCACCTATATCAATTTGTCAATACATTATGTTTAGACTCATGGGGCATGCCTGGTTTTACCAACTCAAGTTCTTATCCGGCACTTTATCTTTTAAGTTTTTTGTCCTACTATCTATGGTAGGTAGGTACCTAATAGATTTTATGAATGTCAAAAAGTAATTAAATAAAACAAATACAGAGGAAGAACCTACTGGTTCACCAGCGCAATAATATGTAGGCCAATAAACCGCGAAGGAAACAACTTGTTTGTTAATAACTAGAAAAGAAGATCTTAATACAAATTGCCAATCGGTTTTGCTTGAATGAAGCATAAAAAATAGTCATGTTTTAAATGAAAGTGTTGAAAAGTCGCCAATAACTTGACAACGAAAAGTTGTTAAAAGTTCAAACTCGGAAACTTTGAAGGAAACGCATCATTATCAATAGAATAGACAACAAAGCGCAGCATAGGCTTAGTTGCAAAGACTTATTAATGTCTGACCCCGTTCAGAATTCAGAACCATTCAGATCAATGCCAGTACCTAAACCAGGTAGGTAGACGTACTAGGTACCTAGGCACAACAACAATTGTAACACGAAATCACAGCGATGCCATCTTTCAAATAAATTGTCGGATAAATCAAAACAATTTAGAGCGCACCTATCGAAGTAAAAAGACCACCTGAACTCTGTCCTAGACTTCATGGGAGAAGAATAATAACATTGTCTGGGACATGTCTTCTAGTTCAATGGATCACCTAGCAAAGTGGTTTTGTTCAGATGCCGTTGTTGATGCCGACATTGTTTCCGTGCGATTGTGAACTGTCGTATTAAGCCAGTGCAAACGCAAAACCTGGTTTCTCGATTCACGTTCCAAAGGCAGATCCATACTTCAGCATTCCTCCTATAAGACCTTCTGCTTCTCAGCTGAAAGGTTCAACAAACCCACTACTAAGAACTACTTAATATTATTTTACAGACCAACTATCAGTACAGTCCAAATCAAAATAGCTTGGTGGTGCACTAGGCAATTTGTAAGGCTTGCTAATAATGTAAGATTCTATTTTGTGTTTTGATTAGGCTTGCTGAACATTTCGAAAATCCCTCAGGACTTAAAAAAAAAAACTTGGCAGTTATTCTGAATTTTCAGCAAAACAAATCACAAAAGAAAACTTACCACTTGAGCACCATTAGCACACATACCTCTTGCACCTTCTGCTGCCGAGTTGACGGTTGAAGCAGATGACGGCCGGCCAGACTCGAAGCTGAATTAGCATCAGAATCAGAAGGGGCAGTAACAGTTGGTTTGGTACACTATGAGATGTCCGTGAAACTTTCCATGAAACTTTCCGAAACTTATGAAATTTACGGTTTGCGGTCAATGTACTAGGGAATTTTAAGGATTTTGGGACTATTGAACTATTGTTTTGGAACAAAGATAATGAATGGTAAGGCAAGGTGGATTTCAAGAATTTTAAGGCACAAGAGTTCTGATTGTACATTTTTTGGAGAGTAGACTCAAACTAAGCACACACCTCAGTAGATGGAATCAGTGTAAGATTATCCAAGTCCTCATGTCTTAATTCTTTCGCATGGGGCGACCAAAGTCGAAAGTCGAAAATTGATGGTTAAACATTTATGAAACATACCAAAAGTAGCAGAGTTATCGCGGTCTTACCGTTAAAGTTATCATTCCGATATTCAAGTATCTATGTTATTAGTAAAATACATACGAATGGGTGCCCATGACCCTCTTCCCTAATTTTATTAGCACTTTCGTATACATGGCTCTAGAAATGGTAAACAATGAAGAGTTTCAGGGAGGGGGGGGGGGGGGGGGGAGCTAGCATTCCAGCGCTAAACCGACCTTCCCCCACTCGGATTGCAGGCACGCGCTAAACCGACCTTCCCCCACTCGGATTGCAGGCACGCGCTAAACCGACCTTCCCCCACTCGGATTGCAGGCACGCGCTAAACCGACCTTCCCCCACTCGGATTGCAGGCACGCGCTAAACCGACCTTCCCCCACTCGGATTGCAGGCACGCGCTAAACCGACCTTCCCCCACTCGGATTGCAGGCACGCGCTAAACCGACCTTCCCCCACTCGGATTGCAGGCATGCGCTAAACCGACCTTCCCCCACTCGGATTGCAGGCACGCGCTAAACCGACCTTCCCCCACTCGGATTGCAGGCACGCGCTAAACCGACCTTCCCCCACTCGGATTGCAGGCATGCGCTACTCGATGGACGTGAACCGCGACGAGGTCAAGGCGTTGGCCGCGTTGATGACCTTCAAGTGCGCCTGCGTGAACGTGCCGTTCGGCGGCGGCAAGGCGGGCGTGGTCATCGACCCCAAGACCTACTCCAACGCCGAGCTGCAGCGCATCACGCGACGGTTCGCGCTGGAGCTGTGCAAGAAGGGCTTCCTGGGGCCGGCGGTGGACGTGCCGGCCCCGGACGTCAACACGGGACCCCGGGAGATGGCCTGGATCGCGGACACGTACGGCAAGACGCTCGGCTATCAGGTGGGAGTCCGAGTCGGTCCATATCGCGGTGGTTCGCGCTGGAGCCGTGCAACTAGGGCGTCCCGGGGCCGACTTTTGGCCGGCAGCAGTTCACGCAAAACCCGACCCGACAGAGATCCAGCCGACGGCAGCCAGGCTTTGCCAACAACGCAAACTTGTCTTGTTTTGTCCGCGCTAAAGTCGTTGCAGATTTGACAAGGAGGTGGTGCCTTGGTTGCCGCCAGGACATGAACTCCCACGCGTGCGTGACCGGCAAGCCGATCAACCAGGGGGGCATCCACGGCCGGGTGTCCGCCACCGGCAAGGGCATCTTCTACGCCGTCGACAACTTCATCACCGAGGAGAGCTGGATGAAGGCCATCGGCCTCGAGCCCGGCTGGCCCGGCAAGACTGTCATCGTGCAGGTGAGCACGGCATCCCCTTTCAAGGCGATAAGGAGTCTTCGTCGAGGACCCACTGCTGCTAGACACGAGGCAAGAGTTTCAACACTCACAAGCCATGTCTTGAGTCGGACAGAAGGCTCTGTGGGCAGTGTTGGAACTCTTGGCTCGTGTCTAGCAGCAGTGGGTCCTCGGGGAAGATGCAAATCCACTCTGCTTCTCGACGAGAAATGGAGTTTAGAATCATCGGGTTGAATGGTATGACCAATTGTGCATCGAGTAGCTAACCTGCCTGGTTCATGTGCCGGTATACTTAATTTCGAGTTTTCAAACCCTCATATCTCTGTTATCAGTCCGTAGACCCCCAACATTATTACACCGTACTTCGCCTGTAGTTCCCTGAGTTTTGGTGCACGTCATGCCATTAGTTAAGAACCTTGTGTCGCTGGCACGATCGGGGTTAAGCAAAACCGGCCCGTGCCAAGCGTCGGACGGGTGACCCAAGTTAAGCATCACTGGCCCGTGCCAAGCGTCGGCCGGGTGACCGCCACCTAATGGCCGTGTCTTTGCAGGGTTTCGGAAACGTGGGACGCTACGCGGCCAAGTACATGGTGCGCGCCGGCGCCAAGATGATCGGCGTCGTCGAGAAAGACGTCTCCATCCACAACAAGGTCGGTGTCCAGTCGACTCGGAAGTCCGACTCAAAGTCTTCAGTTCAGTGGAAAGTCGGTGGCCCCAGAGTCAAAACCCATAACACGTCAACTTCAAACTTTGAAAGCCAGGCCACGAAACATTAAGGCAACAGTGAGCCTTGACAGGGAATTCAACACCGAGGTTTAAATGGTTGTGCTTTGGAAGCTAGTGCTACATTTATAAGAACTCATCTGATGAATCTGACCTCTGAACGTTGCTGTCTTGGTCCCGTGCAGGAAGGAATGGATGCTGAGGCCCTGATCCAGCACATGCTGCAGACCGGATCGATCAAGGGCTTCGCGGAGGCCCAGGAGTTCAGCGGGGAGTTGATGTTCTTGGTCCCCTGCAGGAAGGAATGGATCCTGAGGCCCTGATCCAGCACATGCTGCAGACCGGATCGATCAAGGGCTTCTCGGGGGCCCAGGAGTTCAGCGGGGAGTTGATGTTCTTGGTCCCCTGCAGGAAGGAATGGATCCTGAGGCCCTGATCCAGCACATGCTGCAGACCGGATCGATCAAGGGCTTCTCGGGGGCCCAGGAGTTCAGCGGGGATTTGATGTACGAGCCGTGCGACATCCTCGTGCCGGCCGCGCTGGAGAAGTGCATCACCAGCGAGAACGCGGACAAGCTGCAGACCAAGGTACGGCCTGGAGGACCATCGCCCTCGAGGGACTGTCGCATATTATGGTAGCGAGAACGCGGACAAGCAGCAGACCAAGGTACGGCCTGGAGGACCATCGCCCTCGAGGGACTGTCGCATATTATGGTAGCGAGAACGCGGACAAGCTGCAGATCAAGGTACGGCCTGGAGGACCATCGCCCTCGAGGGACTGTCGCATATTATGGTAGCGAGAACGCGGACAAGCAGCAGACCAAGGTACGGCCTGGAGGACCATCGCCCTCGAGGGACTGTCGCATATTATGGTAGCGAGAACGCGGACAAGCTGCAGACCAAGGTACGGCCTGGAGGACCATCGCCCTCGAGGGACTGTCGCATATTATGGTAGCGAGAACGCGGACAAGCAGCAGACCAAGGTACGGCCTGGAGGACCATCGCCCTCGAGGGACTGTCGCATATTATGGTAGCGAGAACGCGGACAAGCTGCAGATCAAGGTACGGCCTGGAGGACCATCGCCCTCGAGGGACTGTCGCATATTATGGTAGCGAGAACGCGGACAAGCAGCAGACCAAGGTACGGCCTGGAGGACCATCGCCCTCGAGGGACTGTCGCATATTATGGTAGCGAGAACGCGGACAAGCAGCAGACCAAGGTACGGCCTGGAGGACCATCGCCCTCGAGGGACTGTCGCATATTATGGGAGCGAGAACGCGGACAAGCTGCAGACCAAGGTACGGCCTGGAGGACCATCGCCCTCGAGGGACTGTCGCATATTATGGTAGCGAGAACGCGGACAAGCAGCAGACCAAGGTACGGCCTGGAGGACCATCGCCCTCGAGGGACTGTCGCATATTATGGTAGCGAGAACGCGGACAAGCTGCAGACCAAGGTACGGCCTGGAGGACCATCGCCCTCGAGGGACTGTCGCATATTATGGGAGCGAGAACGCGGACAAGCTGCAGACCAAGGTACGGCCTGGAGGACCATCGCCCTCGAGGGACTGTCGCATATTATGGTAGCGAGAACGCGGACAAGCTGCAGACCAAGGTACGGCCTGGAGGACCATCGCCCTCGAGGGACTGTCGCATATTATGGTAGCGAGAACGCGGACAAGCTGCAGACCAAGGTACGGCCTGGAGGACCATCGCCCTCGAGGGACTGTCGCATATTATGGTACGTTACGAAACGTCGGGCAATCAGGTTAAAGTGGTTTTCTTTTGAGATCCTAGACCTAGATTTTAGATCACTGACGGAATGCCTGTCCCTGACGGAATGCCTATCCCTGACGGAATGCCTATCCCTGACCGAATGCCTATCCCTGACCGAATGCCTATCCCTGTCCGAATGCCTATCCCTGACGGAATGCCTATCCCTGACCGAATGCCTATCCCTGACCGAATGCCTATCCCTGTCCGAATTGCAGATAATCGCGGAGGGCGCTAACGGCCCGCTGACGCCCGGAGCCGACGTGATCTTGCTCAAGAAGAAGGTGCTCGTGGTCCCGGACTTGTTCTGCAACGCGGGCGGAGTCACGGTCTCCTACTTTGAGTGGCTCAAGAATCTCAACCACGTCTCGTTCGGCCGACTCACGTTCAAATACGAGAAGGAGTCCACCCTCCATCTGCTGGGTGAGTCGGACTTGCCACGCTGACCGAATGTCCAGACTAAGTCAATGTTATGTCAACGGCTATGTAGGATGTGTATTGGCCCTAACTCCTGGTCCATGTCTGTCTTTTTCAGACTCTGTGGAGCGTTCGCTGAAGGAAAAGGTGCCTGGGGTGAAGGTGTGTCCCTCCAAGGCGTTCCAGCAACGAATCGCGGGCGCCTCTGAGCAAGACATCGTGCACTCCGGACTGAACCACGCCATGGAGAACGCAGCCATTGTGAGTCCTGCTCTGGCCACTTTGACACTTTGCCTATAGAGGCCACTTTGCCTATAGGGGGTCACTTTGCCTATAGGGGGACACTTTGCCTATAGGGGGACACTTTGCCTATAGGGGGTCACTTTGCCTATAGAGGCCACTTTGCCTATAGGGGGTCACTTTGCCTATAGGGGGACACTTTGCCTATAGGGGGTCACTTTGCCTATAGGGGGACACTTTGCCTATAGGGGCCACTTAGCCTATAGGGGGTCACTTTGCCTATAGGGGCCACTTTGCCTATAGGGGGTCACTTTGCCTATAGGGGGACACTTTGCCTATAGGGGGTCACTTTGCCTATAGGGGGTCACTTTGCCTATAGGGGGTCACTTTGCCTATAGGGGGTCACTTTGCCTATAGGGGGTCACTTTGCCTGCTGTGCAAATAGTGTTTAAAAGGCCAGGCTCTCAAATCAGTGTGCATGTCAACTGGGTCTGCTTTGCCTATAGGGGGTCACTTTGCCTGCTGTGCAAATAGTGTTTAAAGGCCAGGCTCTCAAATCAGTGTGCATGTCAACGGGGTCTGCGTTGCCTATAGGGGGTCACTTTGCCTGCTGTGCAAATAGTGTTTAAAAGGCCAGGCTCTCAAATCAGTGTGCATGTCAACTGGGTCTGCTTTGCCTATAGGGGGTCACTTTGCCTGCTGTGCAAATAGTGTTTTGAAGGCCAGGCTCTCAAATCAGTGTGCATGTCAACTGGGTCTGCTTTGCCTATAGGGGGGCACTTTGCCTGCTGTGCAAATAGTGTTTTGAAGGCCAGGCTCTCAAATCAGTGTGCATGTCAACTGGGTCTGCTTTGCCTATAGGGGGGCACTTTGCCTGCTGTGCAAATAGTGTTTAAAAGGCCAGGCTCTCAAATCAGTGTGCATGTTAACTGGGTCTGCTTTGCCCATAGGGGGGCACTTTGCCTGCTGTGCAAATAGTGTTTAAAATGCCAGGCTCTCAAATCAGTGTGCATGTCAACTGGGTCTGCTTTGCCTATAGGGGGGCACTTTGCCTGCCGTGCAAATACTGTTTTGAAGGCCAGGCTCTCAATCCTTGGTCCTTGTTTCCTGACAGGAAATAATGGAGACGGCCAGCGAACACAATCTCTGTTTGGACCTTCGCACGGCCGCTTATTGTCAGGCCATCACCAAGATCTTCCTCACCTACGAGATTGGCGGGCTGCAGATCTAGGGACCGCTGGCTATCGGAGTCAGGATAAGCATCTATTTGGATAAAAACTTGAAATAAAACCACTTTGGTGTGCAATTTTGCTGAGCGGCATTGACGGGATGTTTTACTTACCTCCTGGCTATTGTTGATTGACAGGTCCTACTTATCGAATAGAGTTTCAAAGTCTATTACTTCATTAGCAAACGCTGCCAAATGAAAAATATGGCAACTATTTGGCCAAACATGTGACTGATATTTGGAACTGTGGTCATCCATTGCATTGATTCCCCAGGCAGTGATTTGCCTACCTACCCAGGTAACTAGGTACTGCCAAATTAGTTACGGATTTGCAAGCTTGAAATAAAAGCATGCTTTAGAAGGCATATCGAGTACAGAGGAAGCAATTGGACGTTTCGATTTGCTTTCACAAATCCAGCGTGATGAAACTGACGAGGATAAAAAGGTTGATAGGTAATAACTTGGTTGGTACCAGACTGGGTTGTATTCTATCAATTTCAAAACCAGAAAATAAGTTCCCTTAATTTTGGGTACGTGAAGAGACTCACGATAAACGGCTAGGACCTCAACCGCAGAGCAGCCGTCAAATGCTTCGAAGTCTTCCTGTTCGACGGCCAATCCAAGCCGGATGCGTTGACGGAAACAGGAAACACGGTGACTTGGCGAGGAAGTGCCCGCAGACAAGACGACGGAACAGCCAATCTTTGATGGCCGATGGAACCATCTGGGAACAGACCCAACACACGGCTCAGTACAGACAGCTAGCAGCTTCGATTTAAGCCTTCAGATAACATTCTGACACCACGGTGATTGCGTTTCACAGCGGAGAAAACAGCCCAACAATCAACACAGCATGACCACTATCATATTAATGAGGTTAATATACAGCTAGCAAACGTTTACTGAGTTTAGCAATTTTACACAATAACTCGAGCTAAAATCCGATCAAATGATCGGTATGTTGATTCTAACTAAAATAAATTAATTTGTCAGTGGTAAGTAGAAAACTAAACTTTGTCAATTCCCTACAACCGGCTGACCTGGTTTGACAGATCTGCTGAGCTCGGTAAGGCTCGGTCAGACTCGGTAAAGCTCGGCCGTAGTTCTAAATTCACCACGCAGGTGCCGTCGCCTCGCTTGGTCATTGGCCGAGACTGCTAGCGTACCTTGCAGGAACTAGAATTTCCTTGACATTTCACTTGGTCCTATGTGGCACCTTGGTCAAATGGCGTCGGTGAATGTTATTTGAATGAAAGACACATGTAATGCCGAAAAACACCTCCTTAACCCCGAGTGACCCAAGTTAAGCAACACTGCGCCAAGTCGGGCATTGGATGGGTGACCACCAAGCACATTATAAGCTCACAAAGAGATTTGAAGCTGGAGGACTCGAATGTTTTATAGAATCCTTAATCAATGGTACAACTCTTGCTTATCAACTTTTCGACAGCATGGATTAATAGAGGATCCCTGTTGTTCGATTTGTACCTCCTTAGGGTAAAATTATGCCGATGGCCTGCCCGTGGTGCCGGCACCGAGTCCACCCCCGGCTCGCTTCCTCGGTTCTGCCGGTCGCGACAAACCGCTACGCTCATCTTCAACGCCACGCAAGTTTCATTCGCAAAGCCCTGGACCAGAATCCCCGGATTCCCCTGGAGTTTTGACACAACCCCCAAAAGTTTACCCCATTTCGTATCCACAAAGCGGGATTCTGTGTTTTTTGGGAGAATAATTCCCCCATTGAAACCCCCTGCTACTGAGCAGGGGTTTTGTGAATCTCCCAAACTCCCAAGCTCACCTCACACTTTCAACACTATGCTTTCATATACTATATGCAGATTGGTCAGCTTCAATTCACCCCCCCCCCCCCCACGCCAAACACCTCGTGTGGAATCTCCTTCTGTGGATACAGATAATTGGGGGAATATTTCTGGTGGTTTTGCATGGGGAGAATAAAATCTCCTTTCCGCCAAAACCCCCATTTCAAACCCCTTCTTTGTGCGTCCGGGGTCAGCGCTGCGATTTCGTCACTCTGACTTTGCCGTTTTCGGTTACAACGTTGAAGAATGCACGTCAGAACCGATATCGGCATGACGTAACAGTTACAAAATCTCTCGACAGGGGGCCAAGTCACGTACTCCCTTGGTCCGGGTATAACTTGCAAAGCCTTCTTTAGTCCCACGCTATTCTGCCATAAGGCAGGACTATTGAGGACTAGCGAGGTTTAGCGAATTGGGCAAGATTTTAGTGTAATGGAAACAACGCAAAATGGGTTTATTGGAGAAAACGCTGCTTGCACTCAAACAGTAAATGAAATAGTGCATAAAACCAAGCAAAAACAATGATGATGAAGATGTGTCAAATGATTCAAATTTGGCAGTTAAAATAAAACTCGTCCAATTCCTAGGCTTCCCTGTACCTACCCTGAGGCGGGTATCACTGTGGCAGTGTTTATATTTTCTTCTGTCAGTTTTATGTTAATTGTCTCCTCATGTCAACTCATTTAATAGGTTTTAAGTCATCTGTCAATCAATTAGGGCGATATCAACATAACGGTGTGCTTTTCTAAATGGTTTTCGACGCTTTGGTGATGGGAAGTTATACCCGGACTAAGGGGGTACAGTGAGATGTACGTGAATTGGCCCCCGGGGGGCGAATTACAGACGCTTTGCGTAACTTTAAGACAAGATGAGCTGTTCGTGGAAACATTACGCAAGCGCTAAGATGGACTTCGGTGGCGGTTAATTCGGTATTAAAGAAACATTTTGTCACTTATCTTAAAGTGGCCGCTAGTCGTCCATTGATTCAGTCTGACAGGATGCGTTACGCTGTGGTTGCCGTGGGTGTTGTTTATTTCTATGCCATGGAATTTCGAATCTACCAAAGGGCAGTGATTCATCTATGATTATTTTCAAAAGTGACAGAATATCTTGATATTTAAGTGTAGGCAAGTGTAATATTGTTAAATAAATTATTGTTAATGATTAAAAAGCAAACATAATAAAATACGTTCAGAAAAAGCTTAAAGATTTCGTCCTGTAATTTGGCCCCTGCACTGCGATTTCGTAACTCTGACTTCGCAGTTCTCGGCTTCAAAGTTTAGTGATATGAATCCCTAATGAATGAATCCCTAATGAAGCAAAGTGATAGGGATTTTATCCTTCAGAACCGATAACGGCATCACGTAAAAGTTACAAAATCACTAGCCTGGAGGGCGATTGTGTAACTTTTCCTCATTCGATTTGGCTCGAAATCACTCGATTTCAAATCACTGCCCCCCCCCCCCCCCCGTGTTAAACCATAGGCCGTGATATTGAAAACGAATCGTTTTGAAATCACAAAGTCACGTGATCGCTACCCTGGTCTCCAATCTGTGACCTAAAGCTGCTAGCTAATACCATTGTTCCATGGTAACGATGCAGGCTACCACGGGCTAGCTTTCAGCCCGAAGTAAAATACCAACTGTGTGTGTGGTCCCGGCATACTGAACTATCTTGGCGAAAATGTTACAAAGTGAATCCCCCCCCCCCCTCATCATTTGTACCCCCTTCTCTCCCCCCCCCCCCCCCCACCCAAAGCCAGTATATCCACGTCGGAAGGCAAGTTGATAGATTGCCCGTGAGAGCGAGAGAGCGCGACACACACACAAGCCCATGAGAGCAAGCGAGAGAGCGACACAACAAAGTAACATATCGGGGGACGCCGGACCCGTTTGACGCATATGGGTGCGAGAGAGCGCGACACACACACAAGCCCATGAGAGCAAGCGAGAGAGCGACACAACAAAGTAACATATCGGGGGACGCCGGACCCGTTTGACGCATATGGGTGCGAGAGAGCGCGAGCTACACCGAACTGTGCGCGTGTGAGTGAGAGAGAGAGAGGAGATGACGATGCGGCGACTCGATTTGCCGCATCGCACGACGGCTGCTGTCGCCATGACAACCACTAGCGTCGCGACGCCGGACTCCAGTCGACGTCGCGACGCTGAGTCGAGTGCGTCGAGTGGACGACGGCGTCCTCTTCGCTGGGGTGCGCCACGACTGGCTGTCACACGAACAAGCATACACGAACATACATGGAACATATACGAAAAATATACGGAAGTGCAATATCTTATAAGAAACTTATCTGCTTCTTATACAAATTTGAACTCCCATATATGATTCATAATATATGTTTCTTGTATGTACTTCCGTGTGGGCTACTTAGCTGTCTTAAGAACTCACTCTGTCATTCGTGTTAACCCTGAGTATTACACCCTGAGACAACGAGCCGGATCTCATCTTTTGTTTCAACGTCCTGATCACTGTGACAGCTGTCCAGACAGCCGTGAAAAGCGTATAGACAGCCGTGAAAAGCTCTGCACAACGTCCAGACAGCCGTGAAAAGCTCTGCACAACGTCCAGACAGCCGTGAAAAGCTCTGCACAACGTCCAGACAGCCGTGAAAAGCTCTGCACAACGTCCAGACAGCCGTGAAAAGCTCTGCACAACGTCCAGACAGCCGTGAAAAGCTCTGCACAACGTCCAGACAGCCGTGAAAAGCTCTGCACAACGTCCAGACAGCCGTGAAAAGCTCTGCACAACGTCCAGACAGCCGTGAAAAGCTCTGCACAACGTCTAGACAGCCGTGAAAAGCTCTGCACAACGTCCAGACAGCCGTGAAAAGCTCTGCACAACGTCTAGACAGCCGTGAAAAGCTCTGCACAACGTCCAGACAGCCGTGAAAAGCTCTGCACAACGTCCAGACAGCCGTGAAAAGCTCTGCACAACGTCCAGACAGCCGTGAAAAGCTCTGCACAACGTCCAGACAGCCGTGAAAAGCTCTGCACAACGTCCAGACAGCCGTGAAAAGCTCTGCACAACGTCCAGACAGCCGTGAAAAGCTCTGCACAACGTCCAGACAGCCGTGAAAAGCACTGCACAACGTCTTATGAGTGAACATTAAATAAGACATGAAGAAAACAGAGAAAATGAAAAAGAGACTGCAAATGAACACATAAAATGAGACGCAGAAAACTGTGTGTGTGCTGGATTCGAACCCAAACGGTTTGCACCGCAAGCAGCCGTTAACCGTGTGAATTCCTGAGCAGCGTGACCTTGAAGAGGTCGACGTTGGAGGTGGCGAGATGCACTCGATGAGCGGCGGCGGGGGCGGCGGGGGCGGGGGTGGAGGCAGCAAACACGACAAGGACGCCGAAGAGGTCAGTCGCTCTGTCCACTTCCTCGAGGACCCACTGCTGCTAGACACGAGCCAAGAGTTTCAAAACTGCCCACAGAGCCTTTCGTCCGACCCAAGACATGGCTTGTGAGTGTTGAAACTCTTAGCTCGTGTCTAGCAGCAGTGGGTCCTCGAGGAAGATGCAAATCCACTCTCCTTCTCGACGTGAAATGGAGTTTAGGTGAGGGCCAGGTATACTGAACCCTTGGCTAGCCACGTGCTGATTTGCTTAACATATCGGAGTCCTCATTAGTAGATGCGTTTCTCTGGGAAATACAAATCGACTAGTTCTAAGCCCCGTGCACAGTTCGAGCTGATGGTGCCGGTGGTTTCGTTTTGAAACTGTACAAAGCGCTGTAAGAATCTAGAGGCGTGTTCCTTCCATTTGAAACCGTGCTGAAATTGACCGAAATCAGCCCCGTGCACAGTTCGAGCTGATGGTGCCGGTGGTTTCGTTTTGAAACTGTACAAAGCGCTGTAAGAATCTAGAGGCGTGTTCCTCCCATTTGAAACCGTGCTGAAATTGACCAAAATCAGCCCCGTGCACAGTTCGAGCTGATTGTGCCGGTGGTTTCGTTTTGAAACTGTACAAAGCGCTGTAAGAATCTAGAGGCAAGTTCCTCCCATTTGAAACCGTGCTGAAAGTGACCAAAATCAGCCCCGTGCACAGTTCGAGCTGATGGTGCCGGTGGTTTCGTTTTGAAACTGTACAAAGCGCTGTAAGAATCTAGAGGCATGTTCCTCCCATTTGAAACCGTGCTGAAATTGACCGAAATTAGCCCCGTGCACAGTTCGAGCTGATTGTGCCGGTGGTTTCGTTTTGAAACTGTACAAAGCGCTGTAAGAATCTAGAGGCAAGTTCCTCCCATTTGAAACCGTGCTGAAATTGACCAAAATCAGCCCCGTGCACAGTTCGAGCTGATGGTGCCGGTGGTTTCGTTTTGAAACTGTACAAAGCGCTGTAAGAATCTAGAGGCATGTTCCTCCCATTTGAAACCGTGCTGAAATTGACCAAAATCAGCCCCGTGCACAGTTCGAGCTGATGGTGCCGGTGGTTTCGTTTTGAAACTGTACAAAGCGCTGTAAGAATCTAGAGGCATGTTCCTCCCATTTGAAACCGTGCTGAAATTGACCAAAATCAGCCCCGTGCACAGTTCGAGCTGATGGTGCTGGTGGTTTCGTTTTGAAACTGTACAAAGCGCTGTAAGAATCTAGAGGCATGTGTCCTCCTATTTGAAACCTCTTATTAAAGCAAAGACTGACTTAATTTTCCCATTTCTAGCCCTCATGTCTGCTTGTCCTATCGTGTATTCGAACCATCACCCTTGGCCCCTTGAAGATGTAACTACCACAGTAACTACCAGGGTTGGATTGGTGGAAAAATTGGCCCAGAAAATAGACCGGCCCACGAGAAAATACATTTCCTAAAAGAAAACGTCTCTCGGACATTTTCCGAGACCTTCCCACCATAGTTCATTTGTGTCTCGGGCCACGGGGTCGGCCCCCAGCCGGCATACCGGCCCCGAAACCTACCGGCCCTTCGGGCATTTGCCCGGTCGCCTAATGGGCCAATCCAACCCTGGTATTAACTACCACAAACATGTTGTAAGTACGAAACGTCTGGAAACCAGCGATACCTTTCCTTAACGCACAAAACCCATGGCGTTAAAATGATGTTGTGTTTGAAAACTGACCTCGGCTTGTGACACTTTGCAGTCCACGAGGTCAATCGACTTCTCAGTGCCGAATGCAGCAAAGAGCGACGTTTTAAGAGCTTTTCCCTTGCCGCCGTTGACATAGTCCCCTGCACTCTTGTAATCCAGGAGGCGCGACTTGCCGCAATGTTGCCGTGTGTTCAGACACCAACCTTCCAGCTGACGACTACCGTGACTTTAGCAAACGCTAAGTGCAGTTCACTACGCTATAATAATATGAAGCACGGCCAGCCAGAGCTCTGTGCATAAAGCAGACCGCCTGTAAATTATATCTTCTGGTCGTTGTTGCGTTTAAAACTAAAAACACTTCTGACTGCGTTATTCTCTGTGAATAAGTAAGTTTTAAACTTTGAAGCACCGCTCCCGTGTAGTTATACCAACAGCAGTAATAATATGTGGTGGACATACAGCAATAATAATTGCCAAGCCAAAGCCCCGTGTGTTCCTAGGGCACGCCGTCAAAGCGACCGAGACACCAGCCATCCTTTGTCGGTCAGATTCAAGTCACCCCCCCCTCCAATCCCCTCCCCTCCAATCCCCTCCCCTCCAATCACCTCCCCTCCGATCCCTTCCCCTCCAATCCCCTCCCCTCCAATCCCTTCCCCTCCAATCCCTTCCCCCCCAATCCCTTCCCCTCCAATCCCCTCCCCTCCCCTCCCCTCCCCCCCCCCCCCCCCTCCCCACCCCTCCAATCACCTCCCCTCCAATCCCCTCCCCCCAATCCCCTCCCCCCCAATCCCTTCCCCTCCAATCACCTCCCCTCCAATCCCCACCCCTCCAATCCCCTCCCCTCCAATCACCACCCCTCCAATCCCCACCCCACCAATCCCCTCCCCTCCAATCCCTTCCCCACCAATCCCTTCCCCTCCAATCTCCCCCCCTCCCTTCCTCCAATCCACTCCCCACAATTCCCTCCCCTCCAATCCCCCCCCCCCCTCCAATCCCCTCGTCAGGAATCTCCTTCTGTGGCGACGGACAATTGGGGGAATGTTTATGGGGGTTTTGCAGGGAGAATAAAATCTCCTTTACGCAAAACCCCCCCCCATTTCGAAACCCCTTCTTTGTGCTTTTAACAAAAAACTCGGAAATATAGTAAATATAGCCGGGTTACACTGAAGGCAACAAAAAATGGGTAGCCTTTTGTCAAAAATGCACCCTTGAAAACACGGGGCTTTTCAAAACTGCCCACAGAGCCTTTTGTCCGACTCAAGACATGGCTCGTGAGTGTTGAAACTACCCACAGAGCCTTTTGTCCGACTCAAGACATGGCTTGTGAGTGTTGAAACTGCCCACAGAGCCTTTTGTCCGACTCAAGACATGGCTTGTGAGTGTTGAAACTGCCCCTAGAGCCTTTTGTCCGACTCAAGACATGGCTTGTGAGTGTTGAAACTGCCCACAGAGCCTTTTGTCCGACTCAAGACATGGCTTGTGAGTGTTGAAACTGCCCCTAGAGCCTTTTGTCCGACTCAAGACATGGCTTGTGAGTGTTGAAACTGCCCACAGAGCCTTTTGTCCGGCTCAAGACATGGCTTGTGAGTGTTGAAACTGCCCACAGAGCCTTTTGTCCGACTCAAGACATGGCTTGTGAGTGTTGAAACTGCCCACAGAGCCTTTTGTCCGACTCAAGACATGGCTTGTGAGTGTTGAAACTGCCCACAGAGCCTTTTGTCCGACTCAAGACATGGCTTGTGAGTGTTGAAACTGCCCACAGAGCCTTTTGTCCGACTCAAGACATGGCTTGTGTGTGTTGAAACTGCCCACAGAGCCTTTTGTCCGACTCAAGACATGGCTTGTGAGTCTTGAAACTGCCCTCAGAGCCTTTTGTCCGACTCAAGACATGGCTTGTGAGTGTTGAAACTGCCCACTGAGCCTTTTGTCCGACTCAAGACATGGCTTGTGAGTGTTGAAACCGCCCACAGAGCCTTTTGTCCGATCCAAGACATGGCTTGTGAGTGTTGAAACTGCCCACAGAGCCTTTTGTCCGACTCAAGACATGGCTTGTGAGTGTTGAAACTGCCCACAGAGCCTTTTGTCCGACTCAAGACATGGCTTGTGAGTGTTGAAACTGCCCACAGAGCCTTTTGTCCGACTCAAGACATGGCTTGTGAGTGTTGAAACTGCCCACAGAGCCTTTTGTCCGACTCAAGACATGGCTTGTGAGTGTTGAAACTGCCCACAGAGCCTTTTGTCCGACTCAAGACATGGCTTGTGAGTGTTGAAACTGCCCACAGAGCCTTTTGTCCGACTTAAGACATGCCTTGTGAGTGTTGAAACTGCCCACAGAGCCTTTTGTCCGACTCAAGACATGGCTTGTGAGTGTTGAAACTGCCCACAGAGCCTTTTGTCCGACTCAAGACATGGCTTGTGAGTGTTGAAACTGCCCACAGAGCCTTTTGTCCGACTCAAGACATGGCTTGTGAGTGTTGAAACTGCCCACAGAGCCTTTTGTCCGACTCAAGACATGGCTTGTGAGTGTTGAAACTGCCCACAGAGCCTTTTGTCCGACTCAAGACATGGCTTGTGAGTGTTGAAACTGCCCACAGAGCCTTTTGTCCGACTCTAGACATGGCTTGTGAGTGTTGAAACTGCCCACAGAGCCTTTTGTCCGACTCAAGACATGGCTTGTGAGTGTTGAAACTGCCCACAGAGCCTTTTGTCCGACTCAAGACGTGGCTTGTGAGTGTTGAAACTCCCCACAGAGCCTTTTGTCCGACTCAAGACATGGCTTGTGAGTGTTGAAACTCTTGGCTCGTGTCTAGCAGCAGTGGGTCCTCGAGCAAGATGCAAATCCACTCTGCTTCTCAACGTGACATGGAGTCTACACTGCAAGCCTTGTAGCCAGCTTGCAGTGGCGTACGATGGAGGGCCTCGAGTGGCCAGAAGGCCGTGACTCGACGTAATGATATCAGCATCACACTGGCGCTGACTCGAGCACGTCGCACTTGTCTTACATAGACGGCCAGCAGGCTTGTGTCAGTCAGTCTAGACTGCGATGGCCGTCCATAGATAGCGATGCCCCGTTGTTTACGCGGCCTAAAATGGCCTAAAATGGCACTTTTAGAAAATTCCCCCAGCTGCAAGTTTTAAAAAAACGACGAAAAAAAATAGTATCCGCCATTCAGCAGCTCTTTCACAACACGTGTATTTTTTTCAAAATATTTGTAAATAATTTGTAGCCAGGAGACGTTCCCTACGAATGTGAAATTTATGCGAAAATCGACCAAAACGACAACCGTTTACTTCTCTGTTAACGAGATTTCATATTACATTGGTATATTATATCGCAGAAATATATCGTTTTTAAATTATAAATAATGTAAAAGTATAACATAAAATAGTGGTAATCTGTATAATTTGCCAGTATACAACATTAATAAGAGCCATGTTATTTTTACAGCATAAAACCCTTGTGACAGACTTATGTCAAAAACGAAATCACAAATATCCAATCGCCCTCGGCTCCAATAACAAACTGGTTACAAGCCAATAACAACAATAGCCACTTATAAGACTCATGTCTCTATGTGTCCCATCTTTATCACTAGTTTTGAAACAAAACTATTTCAAACTGGGATTTGAATGCCTGGGATTGAAAGTCTTCTTCGTTTCCCAATGGTTGGAGGGTGATGGCTCGACTGACGTCACAAATCCAGCATTCTAATCCCAGTTTGAATGCTGTTTATCTTATCAGAGAGATACTTGCTCCCAAACAAGATGGCGTCCTATAGCGCAGGCTGATGCATATATTAGCGAGTAAGCTCGCTGGATGTCGATGGGCGTCACGTGACGTCATGCACTAACTAATTGCAGCACGGCCCCTGAGAAACGCGACTCAACACCCAGAAACAAGTGACAATCGCGTGGTTGGTGAAACAGGCTCGTGAAGTCGGCCGTGTCAGTGACACGATGTCATCCGTGGCAGAGTCGCGAACATGACGTCATGCACATCCAGAGTCACTGATTGGTGGCAGAGCCGATGTCGACGACATCGTGTCACTGACACGGCCGACTGGATTCAAAGTCATCTGCCTGAAGTCCTAATCTGTACCTCGGGGAGCTCCAATGGGCGGTGTGGAAACGCGAAACAAGTAGGGAGCCTATACACAGGGTTGGAGAGTGGCCATCTCTGCGTATGGGCGCCATGTTTTTACCAACTTGATTTATTCAACAGCCCTTTCAGCAGTAGTTGATACTTGTCAAACTTACCTCGCCATTGTGTACATAATACGTAGATATGCAAAGGAATGCGAGAAACTCATAAAGACAACTGCCACGTGCTCCGTGATCAACTTGGTAAAAACATGGCGTCCGTTTAGCACGGGATTTGAACAGCCAATAGAAAAGCTGGTTAGAGCACCAGCCGCGAAAGTTGGGGACCAGGGTTCAAATCCCGGAATGGGCAACATTTTGGCTAATGGGAGGCTAATTTGTGTACATAAAAATAAAATGTTGGCCACTCTCTAACCGTATATAGGCTCTCTAGTGACAAGTGCCTGCCCCAACTGGCCACGGCTTCTTGGGCCCCCCAATGCACAATGCGAGTGAGATCGTCATCCAATCGGCTACAAATCTCACCCCCCGGGGAACTATCCAAGGGCTGGAAGGGCGCCAAAACGCCGGGCGTCGTCCTAGCAGTCAGTGGGGGAGGGGGCAGGGATTTGACACCCCTCAGAGCATGGTGCATTGATATTCATTGCCCGCTTGGTGAGACGTTGCGTGTTTCGTTCTCTCTTGTTTTTCCCCTCTTTCGTGCAGCACTAACTCCATTTCACGTCGAGAAGGAGAGTGGATTTGCATCTTCCTCGAGGACCCACTGCTGCTAGACACGAGCCTAGAGTTTCAACACTCACAAGCCATGTCTTGAGTCGGACAAAAGGCTCTGTGGGCAGTTTCAACACTCACTAGCCATGTCTTGAGTCGGACAAAAGGCTCTGTGGGCAGTTTCAACACTCACAAGCCATGTCTTGAGTCGGACAAAAGGCTCTGTGGGCAGTTTCAACACTCACAAGCCATGTCTTGAGTCGGACAAAAGGCTCTGTGGGCAGTTTCAACACTCACAAGCCATGTCTTGAGTCGGACAAAAGGCTCTGTGGGCAGTTTCAACACTCACAAGCCATGTCTTGAGTCGGACAAAAGGCTCTGTGGGCAGTTTCAACACTCACAAGCCATGTCTTGAGTCGGACAAAAGGCTCTGTGGACAGTTTCAACACTCACAAGCCATGTCTTGAGTCGGACAAAAGGCTATGTGGGCAGTTTTGGAACTCTTAGAAGAGGTGTTCGGTGTTTAAGGATTGGCTGATATTGGTTACTAGTGGTTATAATGTTGATTGTATTCTTTCTCCTTCCCCTTCTAATCTTAAAATATTAGACAAACTTGATATACGTTTGAATAGTTACAAAACTTGCATTCAAATCTTGGGTCCATCGGTCGATTGCTTCAAGCGCAAGTCACGACTTCCTCTATCACTCCACGGACTCCAAGTCACCGCCTTGCGAATCCTTTCCCAGACGCAGTGGAGTTGCCAAAGCTGGCACTTGTTTTCGCCTTTTTACAAACCAACCTCTGCATTGAAATCAGATAGAGTTGATTATTATGTAGCCAAGGAGACCGCCGAGCGGAAAATGTAATGCCACGCAATCGGGGATAGTAATTTGGCAACGTTTCAATTTTAAAAGTCCATTTGCAAAATGAAACAGACGTCTCAATGGGGCGGATGATTTTGCAATCAGGACTGGTGTAGGAAATGATAACGGAAGGCCGTGCCAAGAAGTTGATGGATTAGCGGTTCACAAACGTCGCATGCTCTCTTGTTAATTGGCTAATTTCAATCTCGGTCACCCGTCCAAAGCCCGACTCGGCGCAGTGTTGCTTAACTTGGGTCACCCGTCCAACGCCCGACTCGACGCAGTGTTGCTTAACTCGGGTCACCCGTCCAAAGCCCGACTCGGCGCAGTGTTGCTTAACTTGGGTCACCCGTCCAACGCCCGACTCGGCGCAGTGTTGCTTAACTTGGGTCACCCGTCCAACGCCCGACTCGACGCAGTGTTGCTTAACTTGGGTCACCCGTCCAACGCCCGACTCGGCGCAGTGTTGCTTAACTTGGGTCACCCGTCCAACGCCCGACTCGGCGCAGTGTTGCTTAACTTGGGTCACCCGTCCAACGCCCGACTCGGCGCAGTGTTGCTTAACTTGGGTCACCCGTCCACCGGCCGACTCGGCGCAGTGTTGCTTAACTTGGGTCACCCGTCCAACGCCCGACTCGGCGCAGTGTTGCTTAACTTGGGTCACCCGTCCAACGCCCGACTCGGCGCAGTGTTGCTTAACTTGGGTCACCCGTCCAACGCCCGACTCGGCGCAGTGTTGCTTAACTTGGGTCACCCGTCCAACGCCCGACTCGGCGCAGTGTTGCTTAACTTGGGTCACCCGTCCACCGGCCGATTTGGCGCAGTGTTGCTTAACTTGGGCTCCTCCACCATGTGCCCCTGAACGCAGCCCGCAGAGCAGACTCAGCGCCTCCACAGAGCTTACTACGCATGCGCTGAAAACTGCTACGCTCATCCACAACGCTCCTGCACCCCACCTAGACCGCACTAAGACCGCACTAAGACCGCACTAAGACCGCACTAAGACCGCCCTAGTGCGGCCGCATAAAGGTTAGCAAACTTCGAATCGCGTGTTCATTTCGCGCAATAAAAGCACGCGACACAACGAGAACAAGCGACGACACAAAGCAGAACACGGTCACGCACTGCATTATTGTTTTCTGTCCTCGCTCGAAAAGAAAAGATTCTTCATTTGATCGCAAACGTTGGAGGCACGCAGCATTTTGTGGTCGGCAGTCAGCGAAAGACGGCAAAGCTAGAAATTATGAAATGTTGCTATTGTCGTATTTCTTTGTCCGTGATATCAAGTCGGCTACTCTATTTCGGCCACTGCCTCCATGAAACACAACCCCGTTTTCTTTGCCGGCCGGTCACGGGGCTTTTTACAACAAACTTGGCAGCTTGCCTCGTGCAAAAACCCCCCACCCTCACATACCAAGCAAATCAGCTGACATATTGTGTCACATCTCTTGACAGCAGCTCGTCATTCCAGGCATAACTTGGCGGTTACTTGGCCAGTCAGGTAAAGGACCCCGTCATGCCCAATGTGATCACGCGATCATTGATGAGCCTATAGCGAACGAAGCGAAGAAATATATTATCTCCAACCTAATAAAAACACTTGGGCATGAGTTACATCTATGTATTTACATGCACATTAGCTCATTGATCTCAAAATGAGCATATTTCCGCTACCCGACAGCTCGGACAGCAACAAAGGAAGGTCAGAATCGTTTACATTTTCAAGTCATCAGAATTTTTGAGAAAGCGATGATCAGGATTGCTGCTCCATGATTTTCATAGGCTTTTTGCCTCAATCTTTTTATTCGCCATACACAAACCGCTACGCTCATCTTCAACGCAACACAAATTGCGTTCGCGAAGCCCTAGTGTTGGAAGGCAACAAGGAAAGATCACAAAATGGAACCAGAATTGCATGTCGTTTTCCATGATCACCTGAATATGCCAAAAATGGTAATTACAAAATAAAAATATCTATTGTTGGCGTTTCTTTTTTGTACCACAGACGAGGCTTTCACATCGGTACATAATATTGTGTTCTCACATGCAGGCTAGCAAATAATCATCATAATAATTCAAGGTGTGGTCACCCATCCAACGCCCGATCGGGCGCAGTGTTGCTTAACTTAGATTATGCTAGAGAAACTGCTCGGTTCAGTGCAGTCAACTCATCGAGTTCAGAGTTGTAATAATTACAACTCTGGAAATAATTATAAATTATTAATAATAATAATAATTACTCTGTAATAATAACAATTGGAGCCTAAATCATGCGTAAATCAAGCGTGAAGGGTTACCGTTACTAGGGTTACGACACGCCGAACCGAAACAAACAACCGTGGAAGTAATTTTATAAGAGTATCTCTGCTATGTTAAAACGCGTCTAGACGTTTATTGTATGTGGAGCTACGCTAATAATTACGACGTGACGATAAAAGGTATCGGTTTGTGTAGGGATGGGGGGGGGGGGGCACCCCCAATATTGTGTGGCACGAATACATCAAGGAAGCGTTGACTTGGTCGTCATATTCAAGCCTACACAGTGGACGCACAATAATAAGACATCAATAGTCGATCTTTCCAGGAAGCGTGTAATGCTAACGGTTGCCATCCAAGAGGCCGACAACAGGTAAACATTCGTGGTAACCATCGCGACTTGGCCCTTTAGCACGCGACCAATAAGGGGCCTGAACCTCGAACCAAGTTACGCACGCACCGATACGAAACGGGCGGGAATTGCGCAAACACGCGACAAGGAGTCAGCACAGATATGTTCCTCCAGTGGCGTAGCGACCGCCCCCGCAGACCCCGCAGACCCCGCAGACCCCGCAGACCCCGCAGACCCCGCAGACCCCGCAGACCCCGCAGACCCCGCGGTGCGGAGGGCGCCGAGGTTTGGGAGGCGCCGAGGGGTTCAGGGGGCGCAAATATCTCTCGGGAGAACGCCTATCCAACCCTGGGCGCCATCAAAACATTTGCGGGGGGCGCATCATATTCACGCTACGCCACTGTGTCCCTCACAAGGCCGAGCTCGTGTCCACTTGGCCATGGCTATCTGGTCGCCATGTTGGATGTGGGTGAAGATGAAGGATGGGATCGTGCAGCATCCAATATGGCTGCTGTATATGAAGCGTGTCGAGGCTGTGGCGTTGAAATACGCCTCACAGTCTGAGCCTTCTTGATGCATTTCTTGCCACGATCTCTCGTGGCCAAACGGGTCTAGAAGGCTTTTATTCCCGGCAATGTGTGTTTCGTGGCGTTTACCTTTTCCCACAGCCTTCAATAACAAACATTCGAGTCACAAGGACGATTTAAAACAAACTCTCTCTCTCTCTCTCTCTCTCTCTCTCTCTCTCTCTCTCTAGAAGGCCGTGTTTGTGAGTACGGATAGAAATGTTCCGGCATCTCGCGTTGGTTCAGGCTCCTTAAGAGCAAAGCAACAGTCTATCGGTCTCTGATTTCTCGCCGTGGAGTTCACAAGTCTCGTGCCAGACTCGATAAACGAACGAGCGCTCAGGTGTCAATCGACTCTGCCTTGGTCAGTCTCTAATCGACTCTGCCTTGGTCAGCACCTCATCGACTCTGCCTTTGTCAGGCCACCGAGCCATGGACCACGTCAGTACATTCACATTTGGTGTTTAACGACGCATCGCACCAGAAGCCTGTCAGGCCACCGAGCCATGGACCACGTCAGTACATTCACATTTGGTGTTTAACGACGCATCGCACCAGAAGCCTGTCAGGCCTGGGAGGGAGCCGAGGGTGCTTTAGGACATTAGTGGGGCTCAGAACCAGATCGAAGATTTGGGATGGAGATTTTGAGATGGATGGATGGATGATAGAGACGGATGAAATGAAATGGGATGAAATGAAATGGAATGAATGAATGAATGAAATGGAATGAATGAAATGGAATGAATGAATGAATGAATGAATGAATGAAATGGAATGAATGAAATGAAATGAAATGAAATGAAATGAAATGAAATGAAATGAAATGAATGAATGAATGAATGAAATGGAATGAAATGAAATGAAATGAAATGAAATGAATGAAATGGAATGAATGAATGAATGAATGAAATGGAATGAAATGAAATGAAATGAAATGAAATGAATGAAATGGAATGAAATGAAATGAATGAATGAATGAAATGAAATGAATGAAATGGAATGAAATGAAATGGAATGGAATGAATGAATGAATGAATGAATGAAATGGAATGAATGAATGAATGAATGAATGAATGATTAATACTACTTACGTAGAGTGTATACTGGCTGGCAATAGGTAATATAGGGACAAGAAGGGAGAGTGGTAATCTGTACCTATGATTGATTGTCTGTATCGGCTGTTTCATCTGGGTGATTAATCGCCTCACATGAAGTGGGAGATAAAGGACAGGATGTGCACACTTTCAAATGATCGAAATCTTTACCACGTTTAGACCGTTTAGTGTTATCCCGATCCGCCATAAAGGATATTAATATAAAGAGGTCGACCTCTTCACATCAATGTCAATCCACTTCAAATGTGACTCAAACAATAACGATACGTCAATGACAAGTCAATGACAAGAAAAAAAGCAGAGGTTTATTCGTGTCAAATCACAGATAAACTATAATAATAAATACGTTATTATCTACGATTGCAGTTTATCCTCATATTTCAAAGGAATGCGGTAAAACATTAGTGGCAACGGATATAACACCCTAGGCCGTTATCTTATCAATGGGATTGAGATATCGATTGAAATATTATCATATTATCTCAGTGCGCGAAAAATTCAAATAACAATAACACCAAGCGTAACCTAATTTAGAGTTTCTAAATGGGCATGCGATTAATAATTAGGTAATGGCACCTAATCTGAAGATGGCCAGCCTTGTACCTGATGAGATTGGGCGGTATAAATACGCCCCGTCCTGCCCAGGGGATTGTCAGCTGCAAGCAAGAGACGAGAAGAGGCATCGGCAAAGAGTCATCACGACTGCAGTGACAAGATGAAGATTGTCTTCGTGCTGGCAGCTTTGGTCTGCGCGGCCAACGGCTTGACAATCCCGGAGAAAAGCACGAAAGCTGGGTGGTGAGCACTGCACAACGTTACTTACCCAGCACCAGTGAATTAAGCTGTTTAATGGCTGACATAGGTTTTAGTTTTTTCTGGTACAATCACGATTATGCTTCTAACAGCAAACAAAATGTATTGGAAGGATTAGAAACTGGAAAGCATTATCATTTTCATTTTAAAATGAATAAAAATGATAAAAATGTTTCGAGCAAAAATCTTACTTGTTTCGGTCATTTGCTTCATTGAACCTTCAGCTCTTGTCCGGTTTTGCAAGTCGACCGTACGTACTTAAACCATGCGTTCCATTGCAGAATGCTCATTCGACGTCAGCACAGATCTACCCCAACCTCAGCCTCTTGTGCTGAGGGCCGACAGGTTGGAGTTCCTCACGCCCGCAGACGCCACAGGTCTAGTCATGGTGAACGCAGGCGACGACATCCGAATCGCCTGTCCCGGTGCGGGCAACACCATTGTGGCTATCAACACACCGTACACCACAGTTCGATGTCTTCCGAATGGCACGTTCACTCAGGTCGGCTGGACAGGAACTCCTTATAACCTCATGGATTTCAGTTGCACAAGAAATGTGGTTGAAACCGTGAGGGAATTGGGTCCAGTTGAGCTGCAGAACTGCAATTTTAAAAAAGACACATTCATTGAGATTGGTTTCGAGCTCAGCGTGACTGATTTCATCACGACTATAGAAATCTGTTTCGACGCCGCCTTAAAGAACACGTTGTGGTCGAAGTTCGAACTGGTGTCTGGCATTGAGGGATACCAGTTAGGCGTTGGACAACCAACCAATTTTCAAGCAGATACTTTCTATCCCGGCTTCAGCCCTACAAATAGATATTCACGTGCAGGAGAGTTGCGAACTTTCACTACCATCCTCGGCAGCCAGGTAGAGGCTGACAATTACATCGACACTGATATAAATTCCAACAAACATTTGACCCGCGGCCATCTGACTGCAAACGCCGACTTTGTCTACTGGAGCCAACGTGATGCGACCTACCATTATATCAACGTCGCCCCGCAATGGCGAGGGTTCAACAGTGGCAACTGGGAAAAGATCGAGACGGACTTGAGGATTCTTGCCAGCAAAATGCCAAATAATCTGATTGTCTTCACCGGCACCTCTGGCATCTTGACTCTGCCGGATAGGAATAATAATCCGTATGAAATATGGCTGCAGTATGTAGGCCTGAACAGCATCAACAATGCCATCCCCGCGCCGAAGCTCTTCTGGAAGGTCGTTTACGAAGTGGCGACCCAAAGGGCGGTGGCCATTGTTGGCGTCAACAATCCGCACATACCGGCAGCCGAACTCGACGATACTTGCTCTGCAGAGGCAGCGAGACGGCAGTGAATTGGCTGAATACGTGGCACCCCACTGTTATTGAGGAAGGCTACTCGTACTGCTGTCGAGTCAACGTGGCTTTCAGGGCCAAGATCCCGGACCTACCGGGTTTGCCTCCTGGGAACCTAGGTTTGCTGATTTAGTCGGCCCGACGAAATTATTGGCAATCGCAGGGATGGCAGGTATGGCGGTAGCATGGAATTGTAGTTGCCCTCTAGAATTTGTAATAGACTATTGTAGTAAAATAAAATAAAATCTAATTACATGGAGATCCAAAAGTTGGTCTTTACCTATTGAAGTGTAATTCAACAAAATGTTTTCAGATGATAAGCTTTTGGTGGTTGCTCTTTTATACAAAAGACGTTCACGAATAAAATGTAGTTAATTGGAAACAACTTTGTGATGTGTTTGCTAATTTAACCACAATCCCATGCAACCTATAATTATTCAATATTCCCATATAATCCTATATTCGGCCAATGTTTTCATTTGACAGTATTTTCAATGGTCCGCTGTAAATCTAATTGTCTGTCTTGTAAACCACACCACCAAGGACATTCAGGTGGCTACAATTTTATTGACCTTACATTGCTCAGACAATGACATCAGAAAAACCATCTCAACACCATGGGGGGTTTCATTGCAAAATAAATGTCTCACTGGTTTCCCTACGTATCGTAACATAATTACAAAGTTACACTTCATCAAGGGTGGTGGCTCACCTGACAACAGCAGCGTGAATAAAATAACAATGATTGCAAATTTAACCTATAGGCTTCAATTAGAACTAGAGCAAGCAGCCATGTAGGGTCTTAGAATGTCAATTCAATTAAGTACAGATATAAGCTAGTGTTAATTTTGGTTACAGACAATCTCAATCCAATGGTACTTTGTCTTTCTGCATTCCCGAAACCCAGACATCTCGAAGGTGTCTGTCGTCCAGGGTGGCGATTATGTACTAACAATCGGTATCGAGGGGCTTTTCAATGCTATTTGGTGGAGATAACGAACGTTATCTCCAACGAAATTTTACATAATCGCCACCCAGCACTCGATTGCAAGACACAGCTCAACGCCGACACGCGACCAAACTCTGCACTTCAGTCAACTCTGCAGCCAACCGTTGCTAGGGCAATACCTATTGTTGTATTACCTATATGTAATACCCTATGTAATTAACATTATATAAAAGCTCTAATTTGGCGACGTTCAGCTTTTTAGTTTGTGCTGGCTGGCTGGCTGGCTGGGATGCATTTTTCGCCGAGCTTCATTCTTCAAAGAAATCGCGAAAATTGGTTAAAAACGGGTGGAAATGGATTATAAATGTTCAAAATATTGGTTTACATCCAGATACGACATTACAGCGATTTGAAAGTGTTTTTTCGGTGAAATATTGAAAAAACTGATTGCATTTGGCTGGCAAGATTGAGTATAGCTCCTTGCAGCCCAGCTCGAATTTTTTATCGTTCAAATCTTACCTTTTACTGGTCCGCTGCGTCTAGGTGACTATTATCGCATGCATTGTGAAGTTATTGAAGAAATTTTGTCAAAACGCTCCTATTTGCGAGCATATTACGTGGAATTGAAATGATTTGGCATTCAGAGTGACAGTTGAATTCTTTTGTTTTGTTTTCATACCACAGCAAGGTGAATGAATCCATGAATTTTACTTTTACGCAGTGAATGTACCTATTTACACGTCATCGGGTACAGAAAGCAAAACTCCTTAGAAAAACATCCAAAACCGACTAGAAACACTTATAAAAGATTTTGATTTGCATAAAATGTAAGGAATTGATTGCGGACAAATTTCAGGGGAAGTTATATACCGTGTAGCTGCTAAAATGATCAATACACTATTTTTGTGTAGTCAGCAAAAAAAGTTTTGCACAGTCTTGCCAGATCTAGGTAATTGATGCTATCAAATACGTTTTTAACAAACGAAAATTGACGTATATAAATATATAAATATATAAATATAATGTGCATTATAATACTTTTGGATAGTATATCAAAAGAAATTTAATTGATTAATGAAATTTGTGTTGAAATATGAGTTTTGACATTTGCTACACCTTTTGGCGTTGGACATTTTCAAATGCAACTTTGCAAATTAAACTTGAAGTTTTTTCCGGCAAGCTGGATTGCGATAATGCCATTATGATTTATGAGCAACAAAATGTTGTTACGTTTTGGTTCCAAGTCCTAGGACCTAGGTTATGGCCTAGGGCCATATTTTGTTTATAACCCGGCTACCGGGTATGCCCGCAGGGCATAGGGTACTAGCGTCGAAGGAAAGGTCTTCATTCTATAGCTGGAGCTAACGCTGAATGATCTTAACATTTTCTTCGTGTTCTTGGTGATTGTGAGTTTGTTCCGGTTATTTCATCGGGTTCTATCGGTGAAAAACATTGCTTTATGTGGACGGTTGGCGATTTTTCTCTACACTCCTTGGCCTTATATGAGCAACGAATTTTAATAAATATTAATTTAAATAAATAATAAATATTGAGAGCCATGAACTGCAAAGTACTAACATGCCCTTACATGCAGTGCACTATACGTGCGTAGCACGGGCCTATACTGCTAGTATAGGTAATAATATATATGGAATAATATTATGTTATATGTAATACCTATATATTGTGTAATGACCAACAAGTTAATGAGCTGTGTTGTCGAACTCGAGCAAGGTTCAGATCCGTGACTAACAGCTGATGTGACCGACCAGCGAACTCCAGGATCAACTCCAATGATCAACTCCGATACTGGACTCATGCCCGGTTTTACCAAGTTTTTCACCTCTATAGTTGAGATCCCAACTAGGAGCTGAAACATTTGGTAAAACCGGGCCTAACTAACCCTTGCTTGCTGTAGTGAATCCCGAGCTTGGAGCGAGTGTTACCAACATACCCGCCATGCAAGAAACCCAGATGTGTAATTGAAGTGCAAATTTAAGATAAAACACGGTCCACGGCCCGAGGGATAATATTATATTCTGCGGCCAACGTAATAATATACGATTGTATTACGAATTACGATTGATGTGACGTACTACCAACGCAAGGACTCCATCTACAAGGCCTATAGCCAAGTCTATGCCTCTGCCCAGCTGGCTTATACCAAGTCCAGCTGGGATCGGTGACAGGATGAATGATTGATTGATTGGCCCTAAGTTTGACTGAATTTCACTTGGAATAACTAATAACATCGATCGCAATCAATCAGCACCAAGTAGTAAACGATAGCATCACGTCGCATGTGTGCGTTATTAGCACCAAGTAGTAAACGATAGCATCACATCGCATGTGTGCGTTATTAGCACCAAGTAGTAAACGATAGCATCACATCGCAAGTGTGCGTTATTAGCACCAAGTAGTAAACGATAGCATCACGTCGCATGTGTGCGTTATTAGCACCAAGTAGTAAACGATAGCATCACGTCGCATGTGTGCGTTATTAGCACCAAGTAGTAAACGATAGCATCACGTCGCATGTGTGCGTTATTAGCACCAAGTAGTAAACGATAGCATCACGTCGCATGTGTGCGTTATTAGCACCAAGTAGTAAACGATAGCATCACATCGCATGTGTGCGTTATTAGCACCAAGTAGTAAACGATAGCATCACATCGCATGTGTGCGTTATTAGCACCAAGTAGTAAACGATAGCATCACGTCGCATGTGTGCGTTATTAGCACCAAGTAGTAAACGATAGCATCACATCGCAAGTGTGCGTTATTAGCACCAAGTAGTAAACGATAGCATCACGTCGCATGTGTGCGTTATTAGCACCAAGTAGTAAACGATAGCATCACGTCGCATGTGTGCGTTATTAGCACCAAGTAGTAAACGATAGCATCACGTCGCATGTGTGCGTTATTAGCACCAAGTAGTAAACGATAGCATCACATCGCATGTGTGCGTTATTAGCACCAAGTAGTAAACGATAGCATCACATCGCAAGTGTGCGTTATTAGCACCAAGTAGTAAACGATAGCATCACATCGCAAGTGTGCGTTATTAGCACCAAGTAGTAAACGATAGCATCACGTCGCATGTGTGCGTTATTAGCACCAAGTTGTAAACGATAGCATCACGTCGCAAGTGTGCGTTATTAGCACCAAGTAGTAAACGATAGCATCACGTCGCATGTGTGCGTTATTAGCACCAAGTAGTAAACGATAGCATCACATCGCATGTGTGCGTTATTAGCACCAAGTAGTAAACGATAGCATCACGTCGCATGTGTGCGTTATTAGCACCAAGTAGTAAACGATAGCATCACATCGCATGTGTGCGTTATTAGCACCAAGTAGTAAACGATAGCATCACGTCGCATGTGTGCGTTATTAGCACCAACAAAAGGTGGCATCACATCACCAGGCAACCAGCGCGATAAACAACACCAACGAACCAATCACGTCGCTAGCATCGCGTCGTTGCAGCATCATTGCAGATGAAAGGCGAGCGCACGTGACTATCACCCACGGGACCGTGGCGTGGCTGTCAAAACGAGAAACAAAACCACCCCCAGCCCGGTCACCGCCACCTGTCCGCGTCGCGCGCAACCAAACACGGACTATCGACCCGACCGTTCGCGACTCTAGCTCCATCTATCCGCCACTGTCTGAACCGAGAGACTGCATTACCGGCCGTTCTCGACGCTAGCGCCATCTATCCGCCACTGTCTGAACTGAGAGACTGCATTACCGACCGTTGGCCCAGTTGTGCGCGCTAGGTCAATACCGAGGCTGGCCACGCGCCTGCGCACTCGGCACTCGCTGCGTGCGCTGCGGTCGGCGGATCCAGGGGCTCTGGTTTCGCACCGAACTCTCTGAGTTCGCTCGATTGTTTTGCTTTTTGACACCGACACGGCCAACTCACGGCCACCGGGGGAATTATTAGCAACATCTTGCCGTGAAATCCACACCCGACTTGGCCGTGTTTGGGGCTCAGCGGGGCGCGAATCGGAGATTGCCAGTCGGTCTGGAGCCGTGTGATTGTGAGGTGTGCGAAAATGGCCCGTCTCGGCGAAACCTCGCGCGACAGGGTTCGCCGAACGCAAGCGTCGCGACGTCGCGAAACTAAACAGTCGACCAAATAACCGCAACGACTAAATCACAACAAAGCCACAGCTAAAATCTCGCCGAAGTTCGCAGTGTGGGTACAGGCCCCTTAACACATCAACACGTCATAATTGCAATGATATTATATTCATGCATAATTAAATCTTTGCTTTATTGATTGGCTAACAGCCACGTTGATTGCAGTTTCAATCAGATTGCAGGATTGCACAACAGAGTCCAAGTGGCAGTGACTTTTTTTCGGGCCCAACACTGCAATAGCCAAAAATTGCAATAACCCAAAACTGCAATAGTCCAAAGCTGCAATAGCCAAAATTGCAATAACCCAAAACTGCAATTACCCAAAGCTGCAATAGCCAAAAATTGCAATAACCCAAAACTTCAATAACCCAAAGCTGCAAGGTGCTCGAATATTGTCGGTGAACTCAAGTCTTACAAGTGTATGTCGTGATATAATAATAGGTGTACATTCGACGAGATCTCGCCTGTTCGTTCGCGTACAAACTGACACATTTCACACGAACTGTGCCCGGCATTCGCTCGCCCCAAAGTGCTGAGACTCAAACTGCTAACGGGATTTCGCTGGCACCCGTTCCCCCTCCCCCCCCCCCCCGTTTCCCCTCCCCTCATTGCTTATTCGTCGCCTGTCACTTGCAGTGTTCGACATCCCCGCAATGGTCTGACACTTGACAGCCACAGTTTGCCAGCCACGGTTTGCCAGCCCCTTGGACTCAAGCGCTAGAATATTCCAAACTTGCGGGCGCTGATTTCGTCGGTCGAACTTGACCTAGCCTTCTTGTAACGGTCGCCAGCTGCCAGTCAGTGTCTTCTGGATCCCAGCTGCTTGTCAGCACCCACTTGATCCTTACTGGTGTAGTCAGTGCTTGCTGGATCCTAGCTGGTGAAGTCAGTGCTTGTTGGATCCTAGCTGGTGTAGTCAGTGCTTGTTGGATCCGAGCTGGTGAAGTCAGTGCTTGTGGATCCTAGCTGGTGTAGTCAGTGCTTGTTGGATCCGAGCTGGTGAAGTCAGTGCCTGCTGGATGCTAGGCGAGTTCAACAGAGAGCAGCAGGTGTTGGTATCGACCGCGCCGGGTTCGATCCCAGTCTAGAGTGAGCCGAGAGTGTCGAGTGTCGAGGTCCTCGAGAGGTCCTCAAGAGGTCCTCGAGCCCAACTAGGACGTCATGAGTGAGGAAGACAACTTCGAGGACGAGGTGAGAAGCAAGTCAGGAAACACTGTATTATAGATCCTGTAACGGACTTCGATCCAGTCGAAAACATTAAGGCTCTTGGTGCGGTAATTGGTAATCATATTTTCATAAAGCTTTGAACTTTCAATTGGTATTTCGTGGTAATAAATCACACAATATGTTGCTAAAAGTGCAAGGATTCCATTGGCCCTGGTTTCGTTGCAATCGGACAAACGGTGTGGCAACAAGTTGGTATCCAGTAGGAGGTGAAATTTGAGCGGGAAGTGGCCCGAGTATACGCTCACTCCAATAGTCTTAATTGTGCATCGCTCCCAGCCAATGGCGGGGCTTGAAAATAACGTCAGCTGGTTTTATCGATATCGTTGGCGTACAGCCAAAACTCACTAACTCCACTGTTGACAAAAACGAGTTTTTTTACATCATTAAATCCCTACAGGTCTATTCTGCAGTCTGCCAATGTTCAGTTAACCAAATAAATTTATTTGAAAAGATATAAACATTTTAAATATTCACTAACTCCCAATTCAACGATTGTTGTCGGCCGAAAGTGCATAAATGACTTTATGAGTTTTGGCTGTCTAAAATGTTCCAGGCAACTAGCTCACTTCCAAGCAACCACTCACTAAGTCCATCCAAATCGTCAAGGCTAGACTCTTGGCTGGCGCCATGTACCTACCTAACATATTTTTTTGAATGTTATGATTTTATTTTCTTATAATGTTCATGTTCCTGTTCCGGTCTCAAAAAAGTTTGTTTCAGTGTTCAGAAATTACTGATTTGTACTTAAATAATTATTGCTATCGTTGCTCAGGCCAGATGACTATTTACAGACAGAAAAAACTCAATAAATTCTAAAACAATTAAATTCTCCTAATTGATAAATAAATGTGTTTATTTAAAAAATAGGATCAACAAAACAAATCTTCTGCCTATTAAATGGACATTTTTTCTGAAAAAATCCATCCAACTGTTATAATACAACACCTTTCTCAGTTTAAAATTCGATTATCTCAGAATGTTAAAATGGTGGTTAGTGAGTTTTGGCTGTACGCCGACGATATGCGCAACGGTTGTTTGCGCAACAACATTCCTGTGCCCCTGAACGCAGCCCGCAGAGCTGACTCGGCTCCTCCACCTCGTGCCCCTGAACGCTGCCCGCAGAGCAGACTCGGCTCCTCCACCACTCATTCCACCGGCCGGTTTGCCACCTGCTAAACTCCATTTCACGTCGAGAAGGAGAGTGGATTTGCTTCTTCCTCGAGGACCCACTGCTGCTAGACACGAGCCAAGAGTTTCTAAACTCACAAGCCGTGTCTTGGGTCGGACAAAAGTCTTTATGGGCAGTTTGTGCTGGTGCCGAGCACGGGCGTGCGTGCTAGTACTCACGGCCCCCTCGTGTCGACAGTGCTGGTGCCGAGCACGGGCGCGCGTGCTAGTACTCACGGCCCCCTCGTGTCGACAGTGCTGGTGCCGAGCACGGGCGCGCGTGCTAGTACTCACGGCCCCCTCGTGTCGACAGTGCTGGTGCCGAGCACGGGCGCGCGTGCTAGTACTCACGGCCCCCTCGTGTCGACAGTGCTGGTGCCGAGCACGGGCGCGCGTGCTAGTACTCACGGCCCCCTCGTGTCGACAGTGCTGGTGCCGAGCACGGGCGCGCGTGCTAGTACTCACGGCCCCCTCGTGTCGACAGTGCTGGTGCCGAGCACGGGCGCGCGTGCTAGTACTCACGGCCCCCTCGTGTCGACAGTGCTGGTGCCGAGCACGGGCGCGTGTGCTAGTACTCACGGCCCCCTCGTGTTCGACAGGAGCTGGTCTCGTCCGACCCGAACCAACGCAACTGGAAAGGCATCTCGATCGCCGTGCTCGTCATCGGGGCCGTGCTGGCGCTGATCGTGACGTCAGTGGTGCTGCTCACGCCGCCCGACGACGGACCGCGCGTGCGCGGCACTCGCTTCACGCTGCATGACGTCATCGGGGGCGAACTCAACGCGGCCAGATTCAACGGCACCTGGCAGCCAACAGGTGGGTCAGGGTCTTTAGACACTGTTGCCAGGTTAATGTGAGATGGCAGTGCCTATGCTGTACGGGTTAAATGTGAGGTGGCAGTGCCTATGCTGTATGGGTTAAATGTGAGATGGCAGTGCCTATGCTGTACGGGTTGAATGTGACTTCTTTAGGTACATTTTTCTAAGAAACTGTTTTGTCAAATGCATTGAAACTTTACAGGCTTGATCCTAGATGATTGTCACCGGCCATCAATTAATCAGCCAAATCGATTAAAAAAGTTACATTCCATTGTAAAAATAATTGTATTTAATTGTATTATTATAAGTAAATTCCATTGCATTGCAAAAATTCAACACGTCCGACAGCCAATGACGTCACGGGGCCTGTCTTTTAGCCAATAGCGTAAGATCAGAGTCGATTGATCTGGTTTAGCACCAGTACTAACCAAACCCGAGCGTAGAACGTGGATATTAGATGGGGACTCAAGACTGGGGCTACAGTAGCACGATGTTGTCTTGTAGTCCCGTACTACGACGGTGTTACACGGACAGTGGATATTAGGTAAGGGTCCAGGGGGCCAATCCACGTACATTTTCCTGTACCCCCTTGGCCCTGGGTAGCGATTTTGTAACTTTTACTTTTGCCGTTATCGGTTCTGATGGATAAAATCCCTATTGTTGCCCATGTTAAGTTTTTAACCTTGTAACCGAGAACGGCAAAATCAGAGTTACGAAATCGCAGTGCCAGGTATACCTAACGTCCTGAGCCTTCTTTAGACACATGTTATTCTGCCATAAGGCAGCACTAGTGAGGACTAGCGATTTGTGCAAGGTTTCAGTGTAAATGGAAATAACGCAAAATGGTTTGAAGGGAAATTTGCTGCTTGCACTCAAACAGATAAATGAATTAGTGCATTAAACCAAGCAAAAACGATTATGAAAATGAGTGTCAAATGATTCAAATTTGGCAGTTAAAATGAAACTCGTCCAATACCTAGCCCTCCCTGTACCTACCCTGAGGCGGGTATCACTATAGTGCAAACTTCAATTGGGAATCAACGTGGCACTGATATTTGATTGCTTTAATGTCAGTTGTGTTGAATTGGTGGTTGGTTTAATGTCAGTTCTTTCTAGACGTAGAGTGAGCTAGCAGTAGCTAAATACAACAAATGTATAAATATTGTTCTTCTCTACACCTTTGTAAATTTGCTAGTTTCAGCGTCTCGGTACACACCACTGTCATATCATTTTAAAACGGCTGCTTGTTCAATTTTGATTGCTTCTGAAAATATACGAAACTAAAGCTGTTACACGGTTCAATGTTTCGTTCAATGCATTGATTTCATGGTTGAATGCAATGCATTAAACCGTGTAAACAACAATTGAATTCAATGAATCATTGAATGAAAGCTTGAATTTAAGGTTTCATTCAATGTTTTCTCATTTAGGACGTGTTCTAAATATCGTTCAATTTTCCTTTCAATACAAGGAAGGGCCTGTCACTGCCTTCTAGAAACATCGATTTTGGAAGGCTGTGCCACCATTTTCAATGCATTTAGAACATTAAGTCGTGTAAACGGCTCTTCACGAGCATTCGATGAGCATTCGATGAGCATTCGATGAGCATTCGATGAGCATTCGATGAGCATTCGATGAGCATTCGATGAGCTAAACACGTGTAAACACAACAAATAACAAGGCTTCCCTGTGTGTTTCTGGTTGCCAGGCGACGAGTTTGTTTACCGCGACGCGTGGGGCGGCATCAGCGTGTACCACGCGGCCAACATGACGTCACGCAGCATCATGACCAATCAGACCTACGTGAGTTACCGTCGAGTTAAACATCGGGCTCAACGTGGTTCGAACCGAAGGTGGCGAGGTGGAATCTGCTCACTGAGATGCGATGACGTAGAGTGGAAAGAGACCGCACCTAGCCTTTCATGCCTAACTTACCTTAACCTAATTGCTCTAAAGGCTATTTAGGTTCATCTTAGGGCCGGTATTGCAATATTTTTCAACTCTGTGTTAAGCGTCTAGCCCTCAGAAACAGATGAATTCCACGGCATCCTATTGGCGGTTGCCATGACAAATAACTTGACTCCTACTTAACCTCTGAGTTAAGCATCAATAGCCGTAAGAAACAGATGAATTCCACGGCATCCTATTGGCGGTTGCCATGACAAAAAACTTGACTCATACTTTAACTCTGGGTCGGGGTTGGTAAACATTAGCAAATCAACTTTAAGCTGAAGTCAAGATCTCGCAACAATGGTAGTCTGAAATCCCGGTCCCGTGGAAACTCACTGACAACGCACGGCCCCACAGAGACGGTTCGGCGTGGCGGGGTTCCGCCTTTCGCCGGACAAGCAGCACCTGTTGCTGAGCGCCGAGCCGCGCAAAGTGTTTCGCTACACGCACACGGCCCACTACACCATCTTCGACGTGCAGCAAATGTGAGTGACGTCATCTCTCAGTAGAGAGCATCAGCTTCGATCATTTACCGCCGTAACTCGCGTGGTTTCGTACCGATCCGGATTTCCTTCGGGGAATCTCGGTCGACCGACGTCCTTTGCCTTCGGTCCGAATTTCAGCCCGGTAGGACGCACGGTTGCCAAGATACGAAATCTCATATCGACCCAGACCGAGACCCACGGCCGCCTCCTTCTATGTAATATCAAGTACCCGTAACTCGCGTGGTTTCGTGCCGATCCGGATTTCCTTCGGGGAATCTTGGCCGACCAACGTCCTTTGC
Source organism: Nemoura dubitans (assembly GCA_921293005.1). NCBI lineage: Eukaryota > Metazoa > Arthropoda > Insecta > Plecoptera > Nemouridae > Nemoura > Nemoura dubitans. The sequence continues at coordinate 43,010,011 of OV121077.1, forward strand.
CTTCGGTCCGAATTTCAGCCCGGTAGGACGCACGGTTGCCGAGATACGAGATCTCATATCGACCCAGACCGAGACCCACGGCCGCCTCCTTCTATGTAATATCAAGTGCCCGTAACTTGCTTGGTTTCGTGCCGATCCGGATTTCCTTCGGGGAATCTCGGTCGACCGACGTCCTTTGCCTTCGGTCCGAATTTCAGCCCGGTAGGACGCACGGTTGCCGAGATACGAGATCTCGTATCGACCCAGACCGAGACCCACGGCCGCCTCCTTCTATGTAATATCAAGTACCCGTAACTCGCTTGGTTTCGTGCCGATCCGGATTTCCTTCGGGGAATCTCGGTCGACCGACGTCCTTTACCTTCGGTCCGAATTTCAGCCCGGTAGGACGCACGGTTGCCGAGATACGAGATCTCATATCGACCCAGACCGAGACCCATGGCCGCCTCCTTCTTCGATGCAATGCCCTGATGTCCCATGAAAGTTTTGCATCAACATAAATTGTAGCCAGGAAAATGTCCATATTAACGTTAAATCCATGCGAAAATCAGCCAAAACCACGTTCCTAAAATGCATGAACTTAGCCAACGACCGCTAACACCTCGTTCACACTACACGAGTTGATCATGATCAAGTACTCAACTCGATCAAATATGGCGTTGATTGGGTTTCAAAAGGCAGTTGGTGTTCACACTTGTTTCCTTATGCTTGATCACGATCAAGTCATTCGGACAAGTTCGGAATATGCTCGGGAAACGAACACAACCGGAAATCGTGACGAATCTAACCTCACTTTATCACCGAGCTCGTAGCACACGGAACACGCTCCCAGGTTAACGTTGCAACGTTTCCGGTGGCAGATGTTGAAATAATTGTTCGCGCCAAGTGCTTGTTTTCGGCGGCCTAGCCCCCGTACTTCAGGCAACCTGCCTCACTTGCTTCTGGCCGAGAAGATTTTCGCTTCTCGGCCCAATCTGTCGTGACAGTTCCCCCGTTGCGAGCAGGTTGCCCCGTGATATTATAGTTCAGCTCGTCTCTCTCTACGAGGCGTGCCCAATCTGTCGTGACAGTTCCCCCGTTGCGACCAGGTTGCCCCGTGATATAGTTCAGCTCGTCTCTCTCTACGAGGCGTGCCCAATCTGTCGTGACAGTTCCCCCGTTGCGACCATATTGCCCCGTGATATTATAGTTCAGCTCGTCTCTCTCTACGAGGCGTGCCCAATCTGTCGTGACAGTTCCCCCGTTGCGACCAGGTTGCCCCGTGATATTATTATAGTTCAGCTCGTCTCTCTCTACGAGGCGTGCCCAATCTGTCGTGAAGTTCCCCCGTTGCGACCAGGTTGCCCCGTGATATTATAGTTCAGCTCGTCTCTCTCTACGAGGCGTGCCCAATCTGTCGTGACAGTTCCCCCGTTGCGAGCAGGTTGCCCCGTGATATTATAGTTCAGCTCGTCTCTCTCTACGAGGCGTGCCCAATCTGTCGTGACAGTTCCCCCGTTGCGACCAGGTTGCCCCGTGATATTATAGTTCAGCTCGTCTCTCTCTACGAGGCGTGCCCAATCTGTCGTGACAGTTCCCCCGTTGCGACCAGGTTGCCCCGTGATATTATTATAGTTCAGCTCGTCTCTCTCTACGAGGCGTGCCCAATCTGTCGTGACAGTTCCCCCGTTGCGACCAGGTTGCCCCGTGACATTATTATAGTTCAGCTCGTCTCTCTCTACGAGGCGTGCCCAATCTGTCGTGACAGTTCCCCCGTTGCGACCAGGTTGCCCCGTGATATAGTTCAGCTCGTCTCTCTCTACGAGGCGTGCCCAATCTGTCGTGACAGTTCCCCCGTTGCGAGCAGGTTGCCCCGTGATATTATAGTTCAGCTCGTCTCTCTCTACGAGGCGTGCCAAATCTGTCGTGACAGTTCCCCCGTTGCGAGCAGGTTGCCCCGTGATATTATAGTTCAGCTCGTCTCTCTCTACGAGGCGTGCCCAATCTGTCGTGACAGTTCCCCCGTTGCGACCAGGTTGCCCCGTGATATTATAGTTCAGCTCGTCTCTCTCTACGAGGCGTGCCCAATCTGTCGTGACAGTTCCCCCGTTGCGACCAGGTTGCCCCGTGATATTATAGTTCAGCTCGTCTCTCTCTACGAGGCGTGCCCAATCTGTCGTGACAGTTCCCCCGTTGCGACCAGGTTGCCCCGTGATATTATTATAGTTCAGCTCGTCTCTCTCTACGAGGCGTGCCCAATCTGTCGTGACAGTTCCCCCGTTGCGAGCAGGTTGCCCCGTGATATAGTTCAGCTCGTCTCTCTCTACGAGGCGTGCCCAATCTGTCGTGACAGTTCCCCCGTTGCGAGCAGGTTGCCCCGTGATATTATTATAGTTCAGCTCGTCTCTCTCTACGAGGCGTGCCCAATCTGTCGTGACAGTTCCCCCGTTGCGACCAGGTTGCCCCGTGATATTATTATAGTTCAGCTCGTCTCTCTCTACGAGGCGTGCCCAATCTGTCGTGACAGTTCCCCCGTTGCGAGCAGGTTGCCCCGTGATATTATAGTTCAGCTCGTCTCTCTCTACGAGGCGTGCCCAATCTGTCGTGACAGTTCCCCCGTTGCGAGCAGGTTGCCCCGTGATATTATAGTTCAGCTCGTCTCTCTCTACGTGGCGTGCCCAATCTGTCGTGACAGTTCCCCCGTTGCGAGCAGGTTGCCCCGTGATATTATAGTTCAGCTCGTCTCTCTCTACGAGGCGTGCCCAATCTGTCGTGACAGTTCCCCCGTTGCGACCAGGTTGCCCCGTGATATTATAGTTCAGCTCGTCTCTCTCTACGTGGCGTGCCCAATCTGTCGTGACAGTTCCCCCGTTGCGAGCAGGTTGCCCCGTGATATTATAGTTCAGCTCGTCTCTCTCTACGAGGCGTGCCCAATCTGTCGTGACAGTTCCCCCGTTGCGACCAGGTTGCCCCGTGATATTATAGTTCAGCTCGTCTCTCTCTACGTGGCGTGTTCGCGTATAGTTTTCGGCTACTTTCTGCCAATCAACTTTATTATTTCTCAATCGTTTCGGAAGATCGAAGAAGTTCGTTGAAGCCCACAGGAAGAAGAAAGCGTCATTAATTAAGAACACCTTTTTTTGGGAGATTTTACATGTCTTTCCTTTGTTCCCTCCCTGCCTACCCTAATTCGCCCTTCCGTCAGACTATTGTCGCCACCACCGCATCTCAGTCGAAGATCTCGCAACGTATCTCGTAGGTTTTTCCCCCCAAACAATACAGTCCACTTTGTTCCATCATTTCACGAGCCCTGTCTCAAACATAATCACGAACTCTTCCGAGCGTTCACGACGATTGCCGAATGATTTCATCACGATTAAATTGATAACTGAGTTGTGGAAACCCAATCAACGCCATCTTCGATGGCGTAGAGAGTTCATCATGATCAAGTCTGTAGTGTGAACGAGGTATACGTTCTCAGTGCATGCAAAACGTTGAACGAGTGACTTCCTGCATCCCGATAATACCCGATAATCGATAATCGTCCCGATAATGATTCCAGGGACACGACCCCAGTGCGCGTGCCCGGCTCCACAGCACCTCTACAGGTCTGCGTGTGGGCCACCAAAGGCTCGGGCCTGGCCATCGTGCATCGAGGCGACATCTACTACCAGCCGACGCCCAGAGCCGAACGCGTCTACCGCGTCACGGAAACGGCCGAAGACGGCGTCGTCAGCAGCGGCGTGCCCGATTGGCTCTACGAAGGTGCGTGGTCACCCGTCCACCGCCCGACTCGGCGCAGTGTTGCTTAACTTGGGTCACCCATCCAACGCCCGACTCGGCGCAGTGTTGCTTAACTTGGGTCACCCGTCCAACGCCCGACTCGGCGCAGTGTTGCTTAACTTGGGTCACCCGTCCAACGCCCGACTCGACTACAGTGTTGCTTAACCCAGTGCCCCCTTGTTTACAGAGGAGATCCTGGAGAGCGACACGGCCTTGTGGTTCTCCGAAGACGGACATCAGCTGCTTTACGCGACCTTCAACGACTCTGACGTCATGGAGCAGAGATTCCCTGTTTTTGGTGGGCAAGACGAGAAGCTGCTCTACCCCCAGATACAAGCACTCCGATATCCCAAGGTAGGCTCCATCCACTCTGCCTTACAAGCACTCCGATATCCCAAGGTAGGCTCCATCCACTCTGCCCTAAGCCCCGTTGTTCACTTGGGAGTATTTTTGACACAAGTCTGCCACTAAAGTGTGATGCCGTCAAGATGTCGTGCCTCTAACTAAGTGTTGTTGTTGTGTTGTGTGGTTGCCATGGCAGCCGGGCACGCCGAACCCGACGGTGGCGCTGTTCGTGGCCGACCTGGCAGACCCCAGCAATCTGCGCACGCGCCAACTCAAGCCACCGCCCGTCGTCACCTCGTTCCCGTGAGTCTAGCATCCACAAGGCGCTGGGACCAGCCCTAGCCATACCTAGCTCACACTAGAGAGCCTATATAGGGTGAGAGAGTGGCCAACATGGTGACACTAGAGAGCCTATATAGGGTGAGAGAGTGGCCAACATGATGACACTAGAGAGCCTATATAGGGTGAGAGAGTGGCCAACATGGTGACACTAGAGAGCCTATATAGGGTGAGAGAGTGGCCAACATGATGACACTAGAGAGCCTATATAGGGTGAGAGAGTGGCCAACATGGTGACACTAGAGAGCCTATATAGGGTGAGAGAGTGGCTAACATGTTGACACTAGAGAGCCTATATAGGGTGAGAGAGTGGCCAGCATGATGACACTAAAGAGCTTATATAGGGTGAGAGAGTGGCCAGCATGATGACACTAGAGAGCCTATATAAGGTGAGAGAGTGGCCAGCATGATGACACTAAAGAGCTTATATAGGGTGAGAGAGTGGCCAGCATGATGACACTAGAGAGCCTATATAGGGTGAGAGAGTGGCTAACATGATGACACTAGAGAGCCTATATAGGGTGAGAGAGTGGCTAACATGATGACACTAGAGAGCCTATATAGGGTGAGAGAGTGGCCAACATGATGACACTAGAGAGCTTATATAGGGTGAGAGAGTGGCCAGCATGATGACACTAGAGAGCCAATATAGGGTGAGAGAGTGGCCAACATGATGACACTAGAGAGCTTATATAGGGTGAGAGAGTGGCCAACATGATGACACTAGAGAGCCTATATAGGGTGAGAGAGTGGCCAACATGATGACTCTTTTCTATTGGCCGTTCGAATCCCATGCTAAACGGACGACATGTTTTTACCAAGTTGATCACGGAGCACGTGGCAGTTGTCTATATGAGTTTCTCATATTCCTTTGCATATCTACGTATTATGTACACAATGGTGAGGTAAGTTCGTAACGTATCAACTACTGCTGAAAGGGCTGTTGAATAAATCAAGTTGGTAAAAACATGGCGCCCATACGCAGAGATGGCCACTCTCTAACCCTATCTAGGCTCATTCGTCTCCCCTAGACACCTGTTGGTTTTGGGAGAGTGGGCAAGTCTTTTCGTTTAAGTTATTGTCTTAGAAAAATGCATCTGTAAATGTATACACTAAACTAAGTGGATTTTGTGAATCTCAGAACATTTCTACACAAAAGTAAGTGATTTAAGTGCATTTGAAAACGTGTAACTGGGCAGCGAAACTCGTCACGGTCCCATTGCAACACGGGTCGCACCAAATCCCCGCCAGATCGCGCGTATCTCACGCAGCGCGCCCCTGGTGTCCACAGCGAGTACTACTTCACGCGAGTGCGGTGGCTGACCGAGACCGAGGTGGCGGTGATGTGGATGAACCGCGCGCAGAATCTGTCCATCGCCAGCGTGTGCAAGAGTCCCGGCTGGCTGTGTCAGGAGGTGAGATGACGTCACACTACTTATTTGGTCCATGCTCCACTTTGACCATGTGAAGATACAGCCGTTTGAAAGGTCAAAGGTATATACAAATTTACCTATTTTATTAGCCTATTTAATTAACCGCTTAAGGCTATTGGTGTGGATTTTGGTGATTATTTCATTAAGCTTTATTTTAACTTTCTATTGGTATTTCGTGGTTATAAATCACATAATTTGTTGCCAAAAGTGTGAGGATTCCGTAGACCCTGGTTTCGTTGCAATCGGAAAAAAGGTGTGGCCACAAGTTGGTATCCAGTAGGAGGTGAAATTCTGCGCGGGAAGCGGCCCGAGTATGAGCTCACTCCAATAGTCACGGGCCAAGACAACGTAGATTTGCACAAAGACATCAAAATGTGCACGCCTGTGTGTTTCAGACGGGCCGCGTGTCGGGCCAAGGTCACGGCTGGGTGGACGTCCAGGAGGCGGCGCACTTCGCCAAGGACATGCGCAGTTACGTGACCATCGAGCCGGTGCGCGGGGGCGCCGCGGGAGGGGGGGCGTTCCCCCACCTCGTGCTAGTCAACGTCACGAAGAGACGCACCGTGCCGCTGACCTTGGGCGCCTTCGAAGTCAGACAAGTGCTAGCTTGGGACCACGAACACCACCTTGTGTGAGTCGCTAGGCAACGCATTGCACCACAGATATTGATCACCCAGATGTTCCACTCCCAAACTGAAACAGCTACGAGGAAAGCCAGCAATAACAGTTTCGCCGGCAGTCGAGGGATGGAGCCACTGTTTGGTGAAATATATCACCTGTATGCGAGGTAACTGTAACCACCTGAGGAACATTGGGTCCCTTTATTATAATTGACCTTGTGCCATGGCCTGGTAGATGAAGCCATAACTGTAACCACCTGAGGAACATTGGGTCCCTTGATTATAATTGACCTTGTGCCATGGCCTGGTAGATGAAGCCATAACTGTAACCACCTGAGGAACATTGGGTCCCTTGATTATAATTGACCTTGTGCCATGGCCTGGTAGATGAAGCCATAACTGTAACCACCTATGGAACATTGGGTCCCTTGATTATAATTGACCTTGTGCCATGGCCTGGTAGATGAAGCCATAACTGTAACCACCTGAGGAACATTGGGTCCCTTGATTATAATTGACCTTGTGCCATGGCCTGGTAGATGAAGCCATAACTGTAACCACCTGAGGAACATTGGGTCCCTTGATTATAATTGACCTTGTGCCATGGCCTGGTAGATGAAGCCATAACTGTAACCACCTATGGAACATTGGGTCCCTTGATTATAATTGACCTTGTGCCATGGCCTGGTAGATGAAGCCATAACTGTAACCACCTGAGGAACATTGGGTCCCTTGATTATAATTGACCTTGTGCCATGGCCTGGTAGATGAAGCCATAACTGTAACCACCTGAGGAACATTGGGTCCCTTGATTATAATTGACCTTGTGCCATGGCCTGGTAGATGAAGCCATAACTGTAACCACCTATGGAACATTGGGTCCCTTGATTATAATTGACCTTGTGCCATGGCCTGGTAGATGAAGCCATAACTGTAACCACCTGAGGAACATTGGGTCCCTTGATTATAATTGACCTTGTGCCATGGCCTAGTAGATGAAGCCATAACTGTAACCACCTGAGGAACATTGGGTCCCTTGATTATAATTGACCTTGTGCCATGGCCTGGTGGATGAAGCCATAACTGTAACCACCTATGGAACATTGGGTCCCTTGATTATAATTGACCTTGTGCCATGGCCTGGTAGATGAAGCCATAACTGTAACCACCTGAGGAACATTGGGTCCCTTAATTATAAATGACCTTGTGCCATGGCCTGGTAGATGAAGCCATAACAGCTGTATTGCCACCTGAGGAACATTGGGTCCCTTGATTATAAATGACCTTGTGCCATGGCCTGGTGGATGAAGCCATAACTGTAACCACCTGAGGAACATTGGGTCCCTTGATTATGATTGACCTTGTGCCATGGCCTGGTGGATGAAGCCATAACTGTAACCACCTGAGGAACATTGGGTCCCTTGATTATAATTGACCTTGTGCCATGGCCTGGTGGATGAAGCCATATATGTAACCACCTGAGGAACATTGGGTCCCTTGTTTCTAATTGACCTTGTGCCGCCCGACTCGGCCAAAGTGATGCTTAACTCCAATCCCTCCAACCTCTCTCTCTCTGAGAGCTGGCCACATGCATGGCGGTCACCCATCCACCGGCCGACTCGACCAAAGTGTCGCTTAACCCCGTGCTCTCTGCTTTGTGCTTCCAGCTACTACCTGGGCATCCCCGAAGGCCGGCCCTCCGAGCAACACCTGTATCGGGTGTCCTCGGTCCCGCCCCCGCCCGGCATCAGCCTATCAACGCCCGAGTGCCTCACATGCCCCACCCCCGCCAGCCAATCGCCGTCCGAGCACGCCCAATCATACGAGAACATGGGCGTGGCCCGGGAAACGCTCGACCAATCGCATGCCAGGGACGACGGGGACGAGGTGGAGTCGAGCACGACCACGCAGGCGCCACCCACGCAACACAAACACCGCAAGAAAGGTGAGAGAGAAGTCGCGGCATCATATGTTAGTTGAGGTTATGTGATGCACAATGTCGATTGACTGGTCAATTATTATTGGTCAACTGACCAAAATATACACCCGACATTTTTAAATTATTTTTGGTGTTTTAAACGTGTAATTCGTGGCAGCAATAGCATAAAGTCTGCATCTTGCTGAATTCCTGTAAGTTTACAATAGACTAGGGGCTCCGCCCCCTGAGGCCGCCAACTCCACTCACGGTCCGTTGACTTCGCAAGAAACGTAACTACGTCCGACGGTTTTGCCATTTTTTCAATTTAACTGCATACTTTTAAATGTATTTCAAATTTTCAGTATTTTCACATTCCTTCAGTAATTCCATATTATTTTAATTGCATAAAATTGTATATCATAATAATTTCTTCTGTATTTGTCAGTAAACTAATTACCGTAACACAGTATTGTCGAAAATCACCCATTGTAGCCTACATCCTTCAAGCCCCATTTTCTTTATAAAACCGCATACCAATACATAAATTTTGTTGAAATTTGAATTCGACCGGACGAATGACCTAAAAAGTATTTGGCCGGTCAATAGACAAGTGCAGGCAGGAGGAGCGACCCATGGAGCCGTGTGTTTTCGCTTGAAGGCCGATGCCAGGGTGTGGGAAAGATTGCGAGGTCTTATGGACTTGGCATTGAAATCGCCCTCATTTCAAACCTTTGCAATAACGAAGATACCCATCAAATCTTTATGAAATTTTAACACGTAATATAAATAATAGTGATTCTTATGTAGTTTAAATTTCAACATCATGCGACCAACAGGAGCTTGTTGACAGGCCTCCAGACTCGGCTAAAACCCGCCTCACTCCTGTGCTATTCGTGTTCCGTTTCCCACAGTCTATACCCGTCCAGCAAGTCAGACCGAAGCGCCGTGACGTCAGAGGGCTTGAGGACCATCAGGAGTTGTGAATTCGCATCCCAATGCGCAGTGTGTTGTGACACGCTGCGACTTGTTGCTGGCAGGTGGCGTGCGGTCGAGGGACGCCATGGATGTGCTGGTTGCCCCTTGTCGCTACCACGATGCCAGCTTTAGCAAGAGCAAGCACTACGTCGTGCTGGAATGTCTGGGGCCGGGCGTGCCGACGGCAACGCTGTACGCGACGTGGCCGCGTTGGGAGCTGCGCGCGCATCTGCAGAACAACACGCGATTGGTGGAGCGGTTGGCGCAGATGGCGTTGCCGCAGGTGAGATCAAGGGGGTGCTGGGGGTGGGGGGACTTGGATAACAATTTTGGTGTGTTTTGGGGCTAGAGAAGATTTGGTGAATTTTGGGGCTAAGATGGAAAGTCCAGAGGACATTTGGTAAATGTTGGGGCTAATTTGAGATTTTAATGAACATTTGCTTAATTTTGTAGCCAAGCTGGAATTTTTCACACGTTTTTGTGCCAAATTGAAAATTTTAAGACATTTTTCGGGGATATTCGGAGCCAACTTTTGAATATAATGTGTCATTCGGGGATTGCGATGATTGAAACCCACTAAACACCCGTGTGCGTTGTGGTTGCAGACCAAGACGTTCCCGGTGCAAATCAGTGGCGGCTATCAGGCCCAAGTCCGACTCTACTTGCCGCCGGGACTCAGAGAAGACGAGATCACGCGCTACCCGCTGGTCGTGCAAGTGTGAGTACAGCACCCCTACGCTACGCCACTGTGTGTGAGTACAGCACCCCTACGCTACGCCACTGTGTGTGAGTACAGCACCCCTACGCTACGCCACTGTGTGTGAGTACAGCACCCCTACGCTACGCCACTGTGTGTGAGTACAGCACCCCTACGCTACGCCACTGCTGGTGGAGTTTTAAAACTTTGAAGCCATGTCTTGAGCCAGACTAAAGACTCTATGGGCAGTTTTGAAACTCTTGGCTCGTGTCTAGCAGCAGTGGGTCCTCGAGGAAAATGCAAATCCACTCTGCTTCTCAACGTGAAATAAGGTTAAGTGCGTCCGTGTTGTTTTTCGTGGTGGTGAATAGCGGGGGGGGGGGGGGGTAAAGGGTAATTTAATTTGATGAAAATTGGCGTTCCGGCACCTATATTTTTACAACAACAAAATACAAGCACTGAGCAAAGGTAACAAGTGTCTATTTCTAATCGTCGGGAAACCAGTGAAACTTTATTTAGCATTTCAATCCCAGTTTTTAATAGTTTTTCTTTGTCTCTGCGATGTTTCAATGCCATGACGTCACGTAGTTTCGACCAATCAGCGCACAGAAGTGCCGATGTCCGTGTCATGACAACTCAGGGGCGGACTGGCTCGAAAAGGCCCGGCTTGCTGTACAACAAACGTCAGGCCCGCTAACTTTTATATATGCATTGGGGGGGGGGGGGGGGGGGGGGGGGGGGGGGGAAATCGCCCCGGGCATTTCAGAAAATAGACCACCCACAAGAAAATCCCGGCAATACCAAAAACGATTCCCAGGTCTCCCAGATTTTTTCCGAGGCCAATGGTATGATGGTAAGGGCCCGCAAAGTCCAAGGCGCCCCCGGCCCAACTGACTGCAACTTTGTGTTCCAGCTACGCGGGGCCGGGCACGCAGTTGGCCACGCAAAGATGGCGGCTCGATTGGAACACGTATTTGTCAGGAGGCCGTGACTTCATCGTCGCGCAGATAGACGGCCGTGGCTCGGGCGGCCAGGGCTACCAACTGCTGCACGAGGTCTACATGCGACTTGGCAGCGTCGAGGTGGCCGACCAGCTGGAAGTCACAGAGTGAGTCACCGAGCCGGCAACACTGTACTCTACCAGCTAGCTAGCGGCTGGCTAGGAATTAGATGGAACTAAGCTGTCAAATGTGGTTTTGCCCGATTTGCGCATGGATTTAACGTTAACACGGACCTGCTCTCGGATGTATCTGTTGTATTTTGAAAATTTACAGCGGTGGGAGTTTTCAAAATGTGTCTAAAATTGCCTAAAATAGCATTTGAAGGGGTAAAGGGGAGTTTCGGGGTGGTTCTAGCATCCCAGAGGCAAATTTTCGAAAAAAAAATGGCCATGGGCACTCAATTCTACGTCTTTTGCCTACAACATATTATGGAAAAATTGAAATGACATCTTCAACGAAGTGACCGTGAAAACTCGGCAACTTTTGATCTGGAAGCCACTATCTGGCTAACTGCTCTCCATCCCCTTTAAGGCTATCGGTGCGGTTGTTGGTGATTATTTTGTGAAGCTGTATTTTGAACTTTCAATTGGTATTTCGTGGTTATAAAACACACAATTTGTTGCTAAAAGTGTGAGGATTCCGTTGACCCTGGTTTCGTTACGATCGGACAAAAGGTGTGGCCACAAGTTGGTATCCAGTAGGAGGTGAATTCTGCGCGGGAAGCGGCCCGAGTATGAGCTGACTCCAATAGTGATAAACAGTGACGTAATTGTGCCCGTGTTGCCAGATATCTGCGCGACTCGCTGCACTTCGTGGACAAGCGCCGCGTTGCCATTTGGGGCTGGAGCTACGGCGGCTTCGTGACGGCAACAGCGCTCGCGCGCGATCAGGACGTGTTCCAATGTGGCATCGCTGTAGCGCCCGTCACCTCGTGGAAACTCTACGGTACGGCAACACTGCATCCCTTCGTAACCATGGTAACGCTCGTTTCGGGGCACATTGCTTTGCCAGTTTGCGAAACTCTTGATACGCAAATAAAAATCTAATTTTCCTTAAAGGTGGGGACAATTCAGCCTACAAATATCTACAAAATATCTTTTTACACACAAAATATCGGTGTCAGCCCAAAACGAAATAGCTAGTGCACAAGGCTATTTTATATCTCTTTCAATTATGTAAGCATCTATTTTGTATTATGATCAGGCTAGCTGAAAATTTCGGAAAACTTTCAAAACTAACACACAATTTTGATTCTTACCTTATTTGGACGCATAATAAATTGCCTACGGCACTAGTTATTTTGAGGTTATGTTCGGTTTACTATGCTGTGTCAGACCTTTGTCAAAAATGCTACCATGTAAACGATGGGGCCTTAAAAGTTGCTTTGAGGTTATGTCCACAGACTCCCATACAAACAATGAAGCCTTGGAAGTTGATTTGAGGTTATGTCCTTAGACTCGTGCTACACGGAGCGCTACATGGGCTTGCCGAACGCAACAGGCAACTACAAGGCCTACGAGGAGAGTGACGTCAGCAGTCGCGTCGAACACCTGAAGGACAAGATGTTCTACCTGGTCCACGGCACGGCCGATGACAACGTGCACTTCCAACAGACCGTGGCGCTGTCCAAGGCGCTGGCCGCCAACGGCGTACTCTATCGGCAACAGGTAGGACACTCCACTCGCCCGTGCAACCTAACCTAACAACGGACCGAGCTACCCGGGTGCACTTCCAGCTCCTTAACCTAAATAATAATCCCCATTCACAAAAAAGGAAAAAAATCCGACATCACTAACTATAGACCAATCTCCCTACTATCTTCCATCTCCAAACTCATTGAGAAAATTATGCTCTCTCGCTTGTCATCATTCCTTGCATCCCATAACATCATTGCGGAATGCCAACATGGCTTCCAGAAAAATAAATCCACCATCACCGCTATTTTCCAGTTCCTTTCCACCCTTTACTCAGCCCTGGATAGAGGTGACCACTCAATCGGAATCTTCTACGACCTAAGTAAAGCATTCGACACCATAGACCACAACCTACTCCTACACAAACTTCACTCCGTAGGAATCCGTGGCACGGCCAACCAATGGATCGCTTCCTTTCTCACCAACCGCTCGCAGGTAGTCAGAATCAGCCCACCATCACCAGACCAGTCCCCCACCATATCCGCACCCATCCAAACCAAACAAGGAGTCCCTCAAGGCTCAGTCCTCTCCCCATTACTTTTCCTCTTATATATCAATGACCTGCCTCAACTTATAACCCACGGTTCACTCTTCCAGTTTGCAGATGACACAAACCACCTCCTCACCAGCCCCAAAACACAATCAATCGACACCCTCTCCCAAATTGCCAACTCCCAAACGTTGATCATTCATGACTACTGCCTAAACAACCACCTGGCACTTCAACCATCCAAATCATCACTTATCATCTTCCACACAAAACCCAACCCCCCTGACTCCTCCCCCCTGGTCAGAGTTAATAACCAAACCAATCCTACGACCCCCTCAACAAAATTCCTTGGACTACACATAACCCCCAACCTCGACTGGTCCCTCCCCATTCAAAACACCCTCTCCAAAATAAAAAGCACCTGCTTCCTCCTCCGCCGTCTTAAACGAGTTGTCAACCTTCATACCCTAAAACTAGTCTACCACGCACACCTTCACTCGCACCTATCTTACGGCATTCTCTTCTGGGGCACCTCCCCCCATGCCAAACGAATTTTCACCGCCCAAAAACAGGCGGTCCGGATCATTGCCGGCATTTCCCGCCGAAAAACCTGCAAGCCCCATTTCACCACCCATCAAATCCTCACCCTCACTTGCACCATCATCCAAACAGCTAGCACCCTAGTCCGATCCCACCCCCACCTCTTCCTAATCAATTCCTCAGTCCACACCCATGAAACCAGAAACAGAAAAGAAATTCGCTCAATACCTCACCACACCACCCTTTACACACACAGCCCCCTCTACTTATGTACCAAAATATTCAACCACCTACCCTCCCACATCAAGGACTCCCCCAAACGCAGCACCTTCGACTCCCTCCTGCGAAGCTTCCTTATCCAAAACCCCTTTTACAACCTTCAGGAATACCCCACCTCTCCGACACCTTTGTGGTATTTATAAATATACTAGGGCTTCGCAAACGCAATTTGTGTTGCGTTGAAGATGAGCGTAGGTAGCGGTTTGTGCAGTATAGCGGATTAAAAGGTGCAGGCAGCAGTCACAAGAAAACCATGGAGCACCAAACCTGACCATTGCCTTCTCGAAAATTTTAATCACTTGAAAATGTATGCGGATTCTGACGTTCCTTTGTTTCTCTTCGAGGTCAGCAAAGCTGGTAACCAAGGAAACGAAGGAAACCGGACTCGTATTGAATCAGCCGTCAAATCACGAGAAAAACACCACAAAAATGCTTATAAAAACCAATTGGAAAAACCTACCGAACTAAGATTTGCAGGCATGATAAATATGTATAAGGTCAACATGTTTACAAGTTTTGGTGAAGTTATGTTTAGAACTTTGAAATTTACAGGGGTTCAAAATTCTGAAAAAATCGAAAAATTTCGTAAAAATTGATTTATAAACAATTTACTGAACCGATCTTTTTCAAAAACGCAGGGGGTCTAAGTAGAGAACAGAGGTCACTCAGAACAGAGGAACAGAGGAAACAGAGAACAGAGGAACAGAGAACAGAGGAACTCAGAAATTTTCATCCATATCGGTTCAGGCGTTTGGTCTGTAGAGCGCGCACAAACACACAAAAAAAAAAAACATACACAAGTGACTTTTTTTTGGGGTAAGTGAAATTGAAGATTTCGCTCCGCTCGCTTCGCTCGCTACGCTCATCAATAATTAAAAAAAAAAAATAATAATAATAATATTATATTTTACTAGAATTATGCTCATACTGATATTATGTATCGGTCCGTATCGAAATAAATAAATACAAAATACAAATAATGCCTCGTTTAGTGCTAGGAAACATTGTGTTCGCTCTCAAGTCTGGCTTGCGATCAGCCAATCACAGCGCGCGATAGACTGTTGCTTAACTTGTGAGCGAGCGTTTGGGAATCAAACACGTTGGACTTTTTGCTGCGGCGCGCAAAGTTCGGCGCTCACAAATGAAAAGTGGGGTTATGTTGAACGTCACGATTTCGTATTTTCAGTTCACTGGTTTGTAGACAGGAAGTAAAGTGTTTTAAGTATCAACACAATGCATCAAAAAACAACGTGTAGCTTGGAAATTATTCACTAAAATGGTACAGAAAATCAGCTGCTTTGGTCGGCCATTTTTAATTGGCTCTGCCGACCGTGCCCAAAGAGTGAGCGAACACAATGTTTCCTAGCTCTAAACGAGGCGTTAGTTGCCGACCGCACGCAATGAATCCGCCCCTGGACCCCTCCAATCTTCATTCACATTCAGATGTGAGATGAAATTGAATGAGAGTGAGAACCTTCATTTGTTCAATATGAAATCATATGCGACGTTGGAGTTGTCGCTCTTATTTCTTGTCATCTCACTTGGAAACAGTTACAGAATGGGGGGCCTGGCCGTCAACAGGTTCGCAACGAAAGGAGGCTTGACAGTCAATTAATTAGTGTTCAAAACAAGTAACCATGTTGCCAAATCATCCTTAGCCTCGTAGCACGAACCTAAACTAATCTTCGGCCTTCCATTGTTGCCAGGTCTACCCCGACGAGCGTCACAACCTGGGGGGAGTCAAGCGCCATCTTTATCGCTCCATGGCCGGCTTCCTGGATGACTGCTTCACCAAACAAGTGCCGGCTGAAGTCAAGGCTGGCTTGAGACATGGCGGCATGGGGCTAGAGTAGGCCGTGCCACGCAACACGGCTTCCTGGACGACTGCTTCACCAAACAAGTGCCGGCTGAAGTCAAGGCTGGCTTGAGACATGGCGGCATGGGACTAGAGTAGGCCGTGTCACGTAACACGGCTTCCTGGACGACTGCTTCACCAAACAAGTGCCGGCTGAAGTCAAGGCTGGCTTGAGACATGGCGGCATGGGACCTAGGAGAGCACCTCTAGTGGTTGTACTTGGACACACATCAGCTCTTATTGATCTCAGAGCGTACACAAGTCACCCATGGCAACGAACCAGACCGGGTTCGCATCGTCCGAGAAATCCCCATGGCATTAGCCAGCAGAGTCTCAAAACATAGTTCAAAAACTTTGTTTCAAAACTGAGATCAAAACTTTCAAGCCCAGCCTTGAGCAAGACAAAAAGCTGTCTTCTTGGCATGTTATATAGTGTTACAAAAAAAATCCTCTCAAATATGAAGCAGATAAAGATGCAAATCTACTCTCATCCTAAGGGTGGATTTAAGTACAGCACAAACCACAGACGGAGATTACAAGCACAGACAGCTGTGAACTCTGTGTTCTGCTCAAAGTGATGATACATTCAACGTGTTTCGACGCACGCTATAGGCTTAGATATCCAAGGTCATCGCCCCATGCATTCCCATTGGTCTAGGTTTTGGCGGGAAACATTGTTCGTCTCGGCCAGTCTCCATTGGTTACGTTACGGGTAAACAGGTCCAAACAGTCCAGTAGGCGCAGCTTTAGACAATTGAGCAACGACTTGTGCAACAATAGGCTGAAGAGACCAAATTGAAGTTATGACAATGATTTTCTTGTGTCATATTGTTTAATGGCCATGAAATATGAGCTCATTTCATTTGGACAATTAATGGCGTCCAAAACTGTTTCAAACATGGCCGCTCTCTAAGAAATGAAGCCTTTACTATACTCAAAGACAAGCTGCATTCCGATGGCCGTGTTTCAATCAAACACTCTCAATTGTTTCGACAAAGA
Organism: Nemoura dubitans; assembly: GCA_921293005.1. NCBI lineage: Eukaryota > Metazoa > Arthropoda > Insecta > Plecoptera > Nemouridae > Nemoura > Nemoura dubitans. The sequence continues at coordinate 43,026,955 of OV121077.1, forward strand.
TACAACTCTGTCACGTGGCCTCCTCGACGCCATTCCCAAGGTCATTGACCATAGACACTGACACAAACACGCTAAATTCCCCATAAACACTGACACAAACGCGCTAAATTCCCCATAGACAGCCAAAGCGAAATTCCCCATAATGAAATGACGCATAATATGAGCCATATATTATAGCCATAGACAGCCAAAGGGCTGAAATGACGCATAATATGAGCCATATATTATAGCCATGGACAGCCAAAGGGCTGAAATGACGCATAATATGAGCCATATATTATAGCCATAGACAGCCAAAGGGCTGAAATGACGCATAATATGAGCCATATATTATAGCCATAGACAGCCAAAGGGCTGAAATGACGCATAATATGAGCCATATATTATAGCCATGGACAGCCAAAGGGCTGAAATGACGCACGAGGCGTCGACGTGAATCTAATGGCAATAAACACTTCCCTCATTTGTTCTCGGACTTGCAGCGAGCCGCGTGAGGTCACTCGCGACAATTCGATTGGTTGTGATTCGAAGTCTGTGCGTTTTAAAGCACGATTTACTATCAACTTGGCAGTGACTTTCTTGCTTGTGTTCATGCAGCTTATTCATGCAGCTTATTCATGCAGCTTATTCATGCAGCTTATTCATGCAGCTTATTCATGCAGCTTATTCATGCAGCTTATTCATGCAGCTTATTCATGCAGCTTATTCATGCAGCTTATTCATGCAGCTTATTCATGCAGCTTATTCATGCAGCTTATTCATGCAGCTTATTCATGCAGCTTATTCATGCAGCTTATTCATGCAGCTTATTCATGCAGCTTATTCAATATGCAGCGTCCGGTTTGTAATGGAAACTTGACTTAAAAGAGGAGCTTCGATGCAAAATGCAACGTGTCCAAAATTACAAAAATTGACTTCGAGGTAGCAGCACCGTGTGTATATATAGAATTCCTTACGTAGGAATATCTCCGGGTTCAAAAAATAACATGTGTCTCTATGACGGCTGGTTGATAATGGATATATTTGTATCTAGTGCAGGGTTAAAGTTTTCAAATTTTGGTCATTATATCAGTTTGGTTTTTAATGGGCAAGTTGCACTTTGCATCTAGGCTCCTCACGATGCTTGACATATATGCAACAGGTCGCGACCAGACTATGAATTCTCCTGCCAGCGATTACGTGTTTCTTTATGCGTCATGCCGATATCGACTGCAATTATCTACAATAGGAATTTAATCAATTATTGATTAAATACCTATTGTTGTCAATGTACATTACATGTAAGTCTTTGATGCTGAGAAGGACGAAATCAGAGTTGGGTGATAAGTCACCTATTGCGATAAATCGCTATAAGAAATGGGAGGAACGTCGACATAACGAATCTGATTGGTCCTCCCCTTTTAAGATCTGGCATTGGCTTGACGTCAAGGTGTGGTACAGTCATGGGCTATTTCACAAACGTCGGTTAAACACCCCCTAAACGGTCGTTCAAGACCGATTTTGACTGGCGTATTCGTTTTCTCTACAATACTCAGTTCTTCAATAATTCAAGTGGAGAATTTGGAGTTCCCTCGAAGAAAAATGCAAATTCGACTTTTAGTTCCGTGGTGATACCATAAAGGAATATTTGGTGGCCTGAAAACACTTGCATGTTGTGTCTGGAACTACTTTCTTTCACCACTAAACACGGTTTAAAAGCTAATTCCCCAACTTTGGGGGCTCAAATAATGGACGGTGGTTTAGCCTGGGAATTTATAATGATATTTACAAAATAAAATATGTTTCACCTGTCAAAACAATGCTTTCTAGAATCAATGCCTCTTTAAAATTGAAATTCATGTACTTTTTTGTGATCTGTCTCAAATTTCTGCTTTAAACTTTTAAAAAAGTCGGTAAATTTGTGAATTTCAAGACACTGGCTAAATTGGCCTTAAACGCTCGTTTAAGTTTAAGCCGTGAATTATCGTGTTGACGTTGAATTAAGTCATGGACCTAGGTTGAATTGTAGCCAAGCGTTGGGATTTGCACGCACAATTTAGCACCGCTAGTGCTGATTTCCACGGCCAAGTTGATTGTAAAGCAGACTTTGAAGCGAGGAAATAATTAGGAAGACTCGACGCGTTTGTATAAATAGTATTTGAAGTGATGACGTGGAACTCGCAAGGTTCGGCCCAAAATATTTTCTTCGGGAAGAATTTTCGCTAAAATACGTTATTATTATGTATAAAACTGGAGGCGAAACATTTTCCAAACATATTTTATCTCGTTAGTTTCTTGTAGCAAGAAAAATGAGACTCGATTTTGTCGAATAGTTGACCAATAATAACAATAATCGTGGTTCTTTTTTGGGCCGTGAGGTTCTCATCTTTGTAAATAATCTACATAAAGTATTGAACTGTAAACTAATTATTAACACCTTCTACATTATATAATATGCATTAAATTGCTTTTGGTGTGAATTTACTGATTTTCTTGTTATAGTTATTATTCATGAATTTATTACAAAATATCATTCTCTTGTAAAAACTTTGTAAATCATAATGTAGCTAAATCTTAGGTACAAACTATTAAAATTTTATGACGTTGCATACTGTCTTTCTCTGATTGCAAAGCCACCTTGATCCCACGTCACGTGACACGAAGGACTCTGCCTTCCAGAGTCGAAAAACACTTAAATAACGTGTTCGATGCAAGGTATCTAAGAAGCCGTGTTATTCCAGCAAACATGTAAATCGACTCTGCTTCTGATGTGGTTGTTTTTGTTGATGTTGTTGATGTTGGTCCACTCTTTCAGACCCTCCTTGATTTCACATGATTGGGAAAAGTCACTGACCTCATGACGGTAATTTGACGAGTGACTTTTCTTAGGGGCAGTGAAAATTAGCAATCGTCGTTCGTCAGGCCCTGATACGTTTAGGTTGGGTTGTACCAACCTGACAGTTAAGGTTTAACTATAAGTTCAATTTTATCATTATTTAGCACTAGATGGCTTTGCATGAGTTGCTAACTAATGGTTAAATTTCAACCAATAGTTACGCTTATTATAGTAAAACGTCGTTCGATGACGTCACTCGCCAATAATTCGAACGCGTGCCGCGTTGATGACGTCACCCCCCCCCCATTCTCCCACCATCACAGTGCCATGGTAACGATCCAGCCCCTCCCCCCAGTCACGGCATGTCGGATCGATCCGCTCCCAGCATCCCCAGCGGTCCGCCGTCGTCGCCATCGCCGCCTCCATCCTCCAACCTCCAGCCTCCAGCCTCCAGCGTCTAGCGAGCGACCAGAGTCCGGGAAGCAGCATCTCTTCGGACGTCGTCGGGTCGGGGTTGGCGTCGAGAGGATCGCGTCGACAGTGAGGACAGGAGGGTGGCGATGGCACGCAGCTAGGGGGACGCTCGGCGTTGAGGGTCTGAGTGTAGTTTGTGTGGGAGAGGCGTTAGAGGCGTCACGCGATAAGGCGTCCAAGTGTCTGGGGTCGTCTAGTGATCGGCAACATCGGCTAAAAGGAGTCGTTTTGGGCGAATTAAAAAGTGTGTGCGGGATTCGTTTGAATCTGGTCTAAAAGTCCCCGTTCGGAAAACTTTCAGCCGGTGAATGTCGAACAATCGTCTGAAAATCGTCTGAAAATCGCGTGAAAAGTGTCTGAAAATCGTCTGAAAATCGTGTCAAAATCGCGTGAAAAGTGTCTGAAAATCGTCTGAAAATCGTGTCAAAATCGCGTGAAAAGTGTCTGAAAATCGCGTGTAAATCGTGTGAAAATCGTGTGAAAACCCACACGAATTGCAGCAGCGATTCGCACGTTTCGCCCGTCGAGTCATCGTGCCGTCAACGCGACATTCCTGGACGGTGGCGCTTCGAATCCCAGCGAGCTGCAATTCGGAAAGCAGTCAAGGGGGCAGTGATGCCACGACATTGATGTCGATGCGAGGTCTGACTGTCTGAGATAGATCGGTCTCTTCGGGTGCTAGGAGGTCTGACTGTCTGAGATAGATCGGTCTCTTCGGGTGCTAGGAGGTCTGACAGAGACCGTTGTCAGATGTGACGTCAGTCGGCTGTCAAGCTTCCATTTGTCTTCCAAGTGTCTAGGGTTAGAGGGCTTAGGTTTTAGATACAGGAGGCCGTGATCTTTGCCGAAGCTACAATGTTATGATTGGCTGCAGCGCTATTTGGGTATAGTAGGTACACGTGTTTTAGGGTCGTGTGGCCTGATTTGTTGTTTGGCCTAAATTAACTGTGTTATGTAATTTAAAGCCGTAGCAGAGTTGTATTTAAAATATACTGCCATATTCATCGTCTTCCAAAAGTGGTATTACCTCGAATATATTGACAACTTCGTCTTCCAAAAGTGGTATTAGCTGGAATATATTGACAACTTCGTCTTCCAAAAGTGGTATTAGCTGGAATATATTGACAACTTCGTCTTCCAAAAGTGGTATTAGCTGGAATATATTGACAACTTTGTCTTCCAAAAGAGGTATTAGCTGGAATATATTGACAACTTCGTCTTCCAAAAGTGGTATTAGCTGGAATATATTGACAACTTCGTCTTCCAAAAGTGGTATTAGCTGGAATATATTGTCAACTTCGTCTTCCAAAAGTAACTCAGGCTAGTCATAATTAATTGATAAATATCAAGTCTTCCGACGTTCAAGTGACGGCTGTTGCAAATAGAAAACTTGGTCTTCGAAACCAGCAAAAGTTTGCCCAAGAAACAATTGCAAGACGCGAATGAAGCTGCTCGACGTGGTCCTGTTGATCACGACGTCCGGGAATCGAGTGTCTGCCGAAGAGGAGGCCGTCACAGCGACGAGGAGAGGCGTTTGTCCGTCTTGGTCAAGGTCACTGCTGTCAGCTGTCACTCACAGCTGATTTGTGTTGTCACTTTGACAGTTGCAAGTGTCGCGGGCATAGTTCGGCAAAAGTAAGGTTAGATTAGCCAGTTGTTCGGCGAAAGTAAGCCAAAAGGTTCCGCGAAGGTTCGGCGAAACTTCGGCGAAGGTTCCACCAAGTCCCAGCCCAACCAAGTGTCTTCGCGATGACGTCATTCGGAAGGTTCCCCATCCCGCCGCTGAGCGCCACCATCAACGTCGCCTGGGAGACGCTCAAGTCGTCCATCCCAGACACGGCCCCCTGCTTCGAACTCATACGCAACGCCACTGGCCGTGCCACGGGCGCCGACAAGCGACAAGCGAGCGGTGAGTAGAGTGCACGCCACCGCCACTTGGAATGCTATTCGCACATCCTACACTCCATTTCACGCTAAAAAGCAGAGTGGATTTGCATCTTCCTCGAGGACCCACTGCTGCTAGACACGAGCCAAGAGTCCCAAAACTGCCCACAGAGCCTTTTGTCCGACCCAAGACATGGCTTGTGAGTGTTGAAACTGCCCACAGAGCCTTTTGTCCGACTCAAGACATGGCTTGTGAGTGTTGAAACTGCCCACAGAGCCTTTTGTCCGACTCAAGACATGGCTTGTGAGTGTTGAAACTGCCAACAGAGCCTTTTGTCCGACTCAAGACATGGCTTGTGAGTGTTGAAACTGCCCACAGAGCCTTTTGTCCGACTCAAGACATGGCTTGTGAGTGTTGAAACTGCCCACAGAGCCTTTTGTCCGACTCAAGACATGGCTTGTGAGTGTTGAAACTGCCCACAGAGCCTTTTGTCCGACTCAAGACATGGCTTGTGAGTGTTGAAACTGCCCACAGAGCCTTTTGTCCGGCTCAAGACATGGCTTGTGAGTGTTGAAACTCTTGGCTCGTGTCTAGCAGCAGTGGGTCCTCTTCGAAAATCCGACCCATAGTACACCGATTGTCCACGCCACCAATACGATGTCCACCAACCAATGAATGTCCACGCCACCAATGCGATGTCCACCCAACCAATGACCAATGTGCACACAGAGTTCGAGGAGGGCGTGGACCACACCGAGATGTCCACGCTGGCGGGAGAGGACGGCGTGGCGCGACCCCACGGCCCGCCACTGGCAGACACCGGCTTCAACCACGCCACTGAGGGCTACCAGAGCTCGAGGGGCCACGGCAGCATGCAGAGCGTGGACTTCTACTCGGACGACGGCGGGGGTGGCGAGTTCGGGGGCGATAAGAGACACAAGATCAACGAATGGCAGGCCGCGTGGAACGTCACCAACGCCATCCAGGTACAGTCGTGTTGAGAGTCGTGTTAAGCCTTTCAGACCCGAATTATGAATTTAAAGGAAAAATAATAAATCTTTGGTGAATTAGGCTGGGAAAAACTCAAGGAATTTTAAAAAAATACAAGATTTTTCTATTTTCCTTTTTTTTTGGTTTTGCAGCCATGGTGCCAAATAAAGATACATTGGTATCCATGATGTTATATCCATGATTGTTTATGTTGATGGTACATATAAAAATTAAAAATTATTTAAAAAATTAAAGAATGCAACGACATTGAATAGCATATCAGCATCAAATAGTGTCGAGCTGTGTTTACACGGATCAATGTTTCGTTCAATGCATTGAACGAAATGTTGAATGCTCTTGATGAGTCGTTTACAAGACTCAGGGGCTATTCCACCAACGTCGGTTTAATACCCCCTAATAGGTCGTTGACCGATTTTTACTGGCGTATTCGTTTTCTCTACAAAACTCAGTTCTTCAATAATTCAAATGGAGAATTTGGAGTTCCCTCGAAGAAAAATGCAAATTCGACATTTAGTTCCGTGGTGATAACATATAGGAATATTTGGTGACCTGGAAACACTTACATGTCATACTAGGTACATCGGTTTAACTCCCCCTCCGTACGTACCACTAAATTGAGGATTGCCCACTTGGGATGTGACAGGGCATGTTCAACGTGTCGCTGCCCCTCGCCGTGCTGAAATTGGACCTAAACTATAACTTCAAATTGCCAAATTTTAGCTTCCAATTTCAAATTAAAATGCAAGTACTTAAATAATAAGCCAATACAGACTTTTCTATTGGGATAAAGTGCTGCAATATGTTTCCAAGAAAACGTATGAAAAAATAGTAATAAAAGTACGAGGTGAGTTCCAGATTTTGGGAGATTGACAAAACCCCTGCTCACTAGCAGAGGTTTTCAATGGGGTAATTACTCTCCCAAAAAACACAGAATCCCGCTTTGTGGATACGAAATGGGATTTAAGCTTTTGGAGGTTTCGTCAAAACTCCGGAGGAATCCACAGAATCTCTTTCAGTGAATCCGGGCCCTGGTCTAGAGACTGAACTCTGTCTTGAACTCTGAGTGTTTGTACCACTAAATGAGCACTGCCCCCTTGGGATGTGACAGGGCATGTTCATCGTGTCCCTGCCGTTCGCGGTGCTGAGAGGCGGCTACTGGGCCATCGCCGCCATGGTCGGCATCGCCTACATCTGCTGCTACACGGGCAAGATCCTCGTCGAGTGTCTCTACGAGGACGACCCCGTCACAGGCAAGAGGGTGCGCGTCAGAGACTCCTATGTCGGCATCGCAAAGGTAACCACACACAACAGCACCATGACACTCTTAAGGCTTTTGGTGCGGTTGTTGGTGATTATTCCATAAAGCTTTATTTGAACTTTCTATTGGTATTTCGTGGTTATAAACTAGGGCGAACGCAATTTGTGTTGCGTTGAATATGAGCGTAGCGGTTTGTATATAGCGCATGAAAAGATTGAGGCAAAAAGCCTATGAAAATCATGGAGCAGCAAGCCGGACCAGTGCTTTCTCAAAAATTCTGATCACTTAAAAATGTAAACGATTCTGACCTTTCTTTGTTTCTGTCCGAGCTGTCGGGTAGCGGAAATATGCTCATTTTGAGATCATTGAGCAATGTTCTAATATCTGTCAAATCTTGAATTCAACTTCAAGTCCAAAAATCTGGTGTGTTGTTTCGATTTGGTTCCGATGGTTACTAAAGGCAATAATCGAAATTGACAAAATTTGATAACAATACGCACTTTTAAATAAGTATCCGTACTTTACCAAACATCCCCAATTGTCGAATATTGCTATTTTTTCTGCTTTGAAGGGAAGAGGTATGGAGGATTTTCTTGAAAAACGCAGGGGGTCTAAGTTGAGAACAAAAGTAGACACCCTGAAAATTTCATCCCACTCGAAGCAGGCGTTTGGCCTGTAGAGCGCGCGCAAACACACATACAAAAACAAACAAACAAACAAACAAACAAACACACACAAGTGCTTTTTTTAGCAGTAGTGAAATTGATGGTTTCGCTTCGCTCGCTTCGCTCGCTACGCTCATCAATCACACAATTTGTTGCTAAAAGTGGGAGGATTCCGTAGATCCTGGTTTCTTTACGATCGGACAAACGGTGTGGCCACAAGTTAGTATCCAGTAGGAGGAGAAATTTATGCGGGTACTGCCCGAGTAAACACTCACTCCACCAATAGCCTTAAAGAGGCTCCTCTGATATAACGTTTAGAAGGAGAGCGGTGTTTCACTCTCAAAGAGGCTCCCCTGCTGTTACGTTTAGGAGAGCGGTGTTTCACTCTCAAAGAGGCTCCCCTGCTGGTACGTTTAGAAGGAGAGCGGTGTTTCACTCTCAAAGAGGATCCCCTACTTTTACGTTTAGTAGGATAGCGGTGTTTCACTCTCAAAGAGGCTACCCTGCTGTTACGTTTAGAAGGAGAGCGGTGTTTCACTCTTAAAGAGGCTCCCCTGCTGTTACGTTTAGAAGGAGAGCGGTGTTTCACTCTCAAAGAGGCTACCCTGCTGTTACGTTTAGAAGGAGAGCTGTGTTTCACTCTCAAAGAGGCTCCCCTGCTGTTACGTTTAGAAGGAGAGCCTATATCCCGTACCGGAGCAGTGAGAGCTGGCACGGCATGCTAGTTGCCTATCCCGTACCGGAGCAGTGAGAGCTGGCACGGCACACTAGATGCCTATCCCGTACCGGAGCAGTGAGAGCTGGCACGGCATACTAGTTGCCTATCCCGTACCGGAGCAGTGAGAGCTGGCACGGCATACTAGTTGCCTATCCCGTACCGGAGCAGTGCTAGCTGGCACGGCATACTTGTTGCCTATCCCGTACCGGAGCAGTGAGAGCTGGCACGGCACACTAGATGCCTATCCCGTACCGGAGCAGTGAGAGCTGGCACGGCATACTAGTTGCCTATCCCGTACCGGAGCAGTGAGAGCTGGCACGGCATGCTAGTTGCCTATCCCGTACCGGAGCAGTGAGAGCTGGCACGGCATGCTAGTTGCCTATCCCGTACCGGAGCAGTGAGAGCTGGCACGGCATACTAGTTGCTCGAAGTGTAAATAGAGTTTTGGAGTTCGAAGCTTCTTACCTTACCTTATCACGAGATCGCGATCCGCTATGCTTTCCAGCGCCCCAGAGATCCACGTGGGTAATCCTTGGTATCCATTGTTCGCGTCGCTCGCTCGCTCGCAGAACAACACTCAAACGCTCGTCCTTTCGACGTCGTCACTTTGTCGATACCCAATTTAATCAATGACACGTTTCAAATTCCCAAGACGCATGGCTTATCTCACTGACCAATCACATCCCTCTTATGTCGCTCAGGCCCTGTATTTAGCATATGTTTTCAAACACAACTTGAACTAGGATTTGAATGCTAAATAACATGGTCTCACTGGTTTCCCGACGTTTCGTAACATATTGTGTTAGCAACTGACAACAACTCGTCTACATTGTCCTGTAAGTCCTAACCTTTAGCAGCACCTAAGCTCCATTTCAAGTTCAGAAGGGAAGTGAATTTCCATCTTCCTCGAGGACCCACTGCTGCTAGACACGTGCTACAAGAGTTCCAAACTTCACAAGCCATGTCTTGAGGCGGACAAACGCCTCTGTGGGCAGTTTTGAGACTCTTAACTTATTTCTAGCAGCAGTGGGACCTCGAGGACGATACAAATCCACTCCCCTACTTAACGTGAAATGGAGTATAGTTACCAAACAAACCGTTTCATCCCTTGCAGGTGCTAGTACCTAATGCCTTGCTAAGCGTCAAGTCAATTTGTTATCCCTTGAATAGCTCATGGCTGTCATCTTCGTCAACATACGAAAGTTCAAACCCGCACACGGCACCATGGATACAATCACAACTCACAAGCATCGGTTAGTTGCAAATACGAAGATCAAAATCACGCAAACCCGATCGCTATCAACAGGTAGCTATCACCACTAGCTAGTAGCGACAAGTGCCTAATAAAAGATGGCCGCACAGTTTGACAACAAACACGGGCTGGTAATGTTTGTCACGGCCTCCACGAGAACACCAATGTCACACGCTCAAATGTCCAATCGCAGCGCACGCAAATAACACGAACCCGACGCAATGCAATTGGGCTAACATGTTCCCACCACGATGATGTCATTAGCTCAGTTTGGTTGTCCACGAAATCTAGATGATAACAAGATTTCTTGCGTTTGTTTGTCCAGGCTAGGGTTCGTTTACTGCATGATTGCCTGTTATGACGTCACAACGAAGACCGAAATCTTATAGATAATAAAAACATTGCATCTTGATGTGAACTGGACAACCAAACGTAACTATTATCGCGGCCACATTGACGCACCGAACTGCTGGCCCGAGACCGACGCAGCTTGCCAGCTGTCAGTGTCACCCATCGAGTCGAGCGGGCAGACAGCTGACTACCTGACCGACGGATCGCAAGGCTCGGGGTGGAAACAAAATGGATCCCCACGCCGATGTAAAATATTATGTCACTCAATCGATCGGAAATCGCTGTCTGGAAATTATTGTCGTGTATGTTTCGAATTTGGTTGCACATTTTGGCTATACTTGGTTATTTTGGTATTTTAATTTGGTTGTACCTATACGCACAAGTTGGTTCGACTGTAATAAATTACGTGATTTGGTTTAAAGGACTTACACAGACCAAGGTCAACTCAGCTGGAGTCTCTATGATATTTACTGTTTTGTTATTATCCAGTTTTGTCGGCATCCTTGAAGCATGGCTATAATCAACTTGGCCGTGTGTGTACCCCAATGTTAACGTCCAACGGGCGCAGCGACCTCGAGTTCTGTGTTTTACCACAAACCCACCGTCCGTGAATGCAAACTACCTCTTCTTAATAATTAGTAATTCGATTGATGATAATCACCCAGTGCCTCCTCGCAGCTACGCGAGACTATGAACATGCCTGGTCTAGGGGGCAGTGCCGGTGGATTTTTTTTAAAGCTCCATTTTCAAATAAAAGAATCTAGAGCGATTTGTTCAAAATGGTTCAGGCTCCTACCAAATTCTGAATATTGTCAAAGTGGCAGTGTAAAACTGTTTGTATCCATGCTTGTGAAGGCGCATTCAAACACAAATTCAAACACAGATATCACGGCAATAATAACACACGTGCATATTATAATAATATCTAGTGTTTTCCCCACCTGTTACTTCTTGTAATTAGCTCGTTTACAGTTTAACAATACCTAAACTACATTTCACGTTGAGAAGGAGAGTGGATTTGCATCTTCCTCGAGGACCCACTGCTGCTAGACACGAGCCAAGAGTTTCAACACTCACAAGCCATGTCTTGAGTCGGAAAAAAGGCTCTGTGGGCAGTTTTTAATGTAAATCCCCATTGCTTAGCATCCCTGTCAACTCCAGTTAAGCAACACTGTGCCGAGTCGGCCGGTGGACGGGTGACCCAAGTTACGCAACACTACGCCGAGTCGGGCGTTGGACGGGTGACCCAAGTTAAGCAACACTGCGTCGAGTCGGGCGTTGGATGGGTGACCCAAGTTAAGCAACACTGCGCCGAGTCGACCGGTGGACGGGTGACCCAAGTTAAGCAACACTGCGCCGAGTCGGGCGTTGGACGGGTGACCCAAGTTAAGCAACGCTGCGCCGAGTCGGGCGTTGGACGGGTGACCCAAGTTAAGCAACACTGCGTCGAGTCGGGCGTTGGATGGGTGACCCAAGTTAAGCAACACTGCGCCGAGTCGGCCGGTGGACGGGTGACCCAAGTTAAGCAACACTGCGCCGAGTCGGGCGTTGGACGGGTGACCCAAGTTAAGCAACACTGCGCCGAGTCCGATGACCCATATTGTCCCATATTGCAGGTGTGCTTCGGACCGAAATGGGGCGCCCGCCTGGTGAACGTCGCGCAGATGATCGAGCTGCTGATGACCTGCATCCTCTACGTGGTCGTGTGCGGCGACCTCATGATCGGCACCTTCCCCGAGGGCGCCATCGACACGCGCTCCTGGATGATGATCGTCGGCATGTTCCTCGTGCCCCTCGGCTTCCTCAAGTCGCTGCACATGGTCTCCGTGCTCAGCTTCTGGTGCACCATGTCCCATCTGGTCATCAACGCCGTCATCCTCGGATACTGTCTGCTGGAGATCTCCGACTGGGGTGCGGTACATTCTATATTATACCATCTCCCTTACCGACAGCTAACCGATAACGCATGGAAACTGTCCGTTAAGGCATAGAAACTGTCCGTTCAAGCATAGCAACTGTCCGTTAAATCATAGCAACCGTCCGTTAATGCATACAACAGTTCGTTAAAGCATAGAAACCGTCCCATAACGAATAGCACAGAGCTGACAACAGTTGGTCAATGCGTAACAACCGTCTGTACGCGCTTACTACCACTGGTTAGCGCCTGCCAACCGTCCGTTAGTGCCTGACAACCACCTGTTAGCGCCTGACAACCGTCCATTAGCGCCTGACAACCACCAGTTAGCGCCTGACAACCGTATGTTAGCGCTTGACAACCGTATGTTAGCGCCTGACAACCGTATGTTAGCGCGTGGTTAATGTGTGGTTAACGTGTGGTGTGGTTGTTTAGGCTGGTCCAAAGTGAAGTGGACGATCGACTTCGAGAACTTCCCGATCTCACTGGGCGTGATCGTGTTCAGCTACACGTCGCAGATCTTCCTGCCCACCCTCGAGGGCAACCTCATCGACCGGTCCAAGTTCGACTGGATGCTCAACTGGAGCCACGTGGCCGCCGCCGTCTTCAAGTCGCTCTTCGGCTACGTCTGCTTCCTCACCTTCCAGAACGACACGCAACAGGTAGTACCTAACATAACCTCACTTAACCTCACGTAACCTCGCTTAACCTCAAAGACGTGCGCCAAAGGCCATATTCCACCAGGATTGCAACCTGCCAATCCACGGCCCTCTAAATAGTTTTGTTCCATTGGTGGTGATAGTAAATGTGCGGTAAGAAGGCCTAGAAAGAAGGAGGCGGCCGTGGGTCTCGGTCTGGGTCGATATGAGATCCCGTATCTCGGCAACCGTGCATCCTACCGGGCTGAAATTCGGACCGAAGGCAAAGGACGTCGGTCGACCGAGATTCCCCGAAGGATATCCGGATCGGCACGAAACCACGCGAGTTACGGGCACTTGATATTACATACAAGGAGGCGGCCGTGGGTCTCGGTCTGGGTCGATATGAGATTTCGTATCTCGGCAACCGTGCGTCCTACCGGGCTGAAATTCGGACCCAAGGCAAAGGACGTCGGTCGACCGAGATTCCCCGAAGGAAATCCGGATCGGCACGAAACCAAGCAAGTTACGGGCACTTGATATTACATACAAGGAGGCGGCCGTGGGTCTCGGTCTGGGTCGATATGAGATCTCGTATCTCGGCAACCGTGCGTCCTACCGGGCTGAAATTCGGACCGAAGGCAAAGGACGTCGGTCGACCGAGATTCCCCGAAGGAAATCCGGATCGGCACGAAACGAAGCAAGTTACGGGCACTTGATATTACATACAAGGAGGCGGCCGTGGGTCTCTGTCTGGGTCGATATGAGATCTCGTATCTCGGCAACCGTGCGTCCTACCGGGCTGAAATTCGGACCGAAGGCAAAGGACTTCGGTCGACCGAGATTCCCCGAAGGAAATCCGGATCGGCACGAAACCACGCAAGTTGCGGGCACTTGATATTACATAGATGGAGGCGGCCGTGGGTCTCGGTCTGGGTCGATATGAGATCTCGTATCTCGGCAACCGTGCGTCCTACCGGACTGAAATTCGGACCGAAGGAAAAGGACGTCGGTCGACCAAGATTCCCCGAAGGAATTCCGGATCGGCACGAAACCAAGCGAGTTAAGGACCAGCCTAAAACCCATTGCTTTGTGATTGTGTGTCAACAGGTGATCACGAACAACCTGCACAGTGCCGGCTTCAAGGGGCTGGTCAACTTGTTCCTGGTAATCAAGGCATTGCTCTCCTATCCGCTCCCGTATTACGCCGCCTGCGAGCTGCTGGAGAGGGCGTTCTTCAAGCAGCGTCCCACCACCATCTTCCCCACCATCTGGCATCTGGACGGCGAACTCAAGGTAAACACTGCGCTCTTGGTCTTGCCTGGAATCACGTGTCAGGAAGCAGGTTGGATTTGCATCTTCCTCGAGGATCCACTGCTGCTAGACACGAGCCAAGAGTTTCAAAACTCACAAGCCATGTCTTGAGTCGGACAAAAGGCTCTGTGGGCAGTTTGCTCGTGTCTAGCAGCAGTGGGTCCTCGAGGAAGATGCAAATCCAGTCTCCTTCTTAACGTGAAATTTATTTTAGGCGACATGAGACGAGTCCGAAAAGCTTTGCTGCATTGAAGTGCATTAAAGCTACGGACAATCGCTACATGTCGGTCGATGTCCATGTTTCAATGTCCATGTTTCAATGTCCATGTTTCAATGTCCATGTTTCAATGTCCATATTTCAATGTCCATGTTTCAATGTCCATGTTTCAATGTCCATGTTTCAATGTCCATGTTTCAATGTCCATGATTCAATGTCCATGTTTCAATGTCCATGATTCGATGTCCATGTTTCAATGTCCATGTTTCAATGTCCATGTTTCAATGTCCATGTTTCAATGTCCATGTTTAAATGTCCATGTTTCAATGTCCATGTTTCAATGTCCATGTTTCAATGCTCATGTTTCAATGTCCATGTTTCAATGTCCATGTTTCAATGTCCATGTTTCAATGTCCATGTTTCAATGTCCATGTTTCAATGTCCATGATTCAATGTCCATGTTTCAATGTCCATGTTTCAATGTCCATGTTTCAATGTCCATGATTCAATGTCCATGTTTCAATGTCCATGTTTCAATGTCCATGTTTCAATGTCCATGATTCAATGTCCATGTTTCAATGTCCATGTTTCAATGTCCATGTTTCAATGTCCATGTTTCAATGTCCATGTTTCAATGTCCATGTTTAAATGTCCATGTTTCAATGTCCATGTTTCAATGTCCATGTTTCAATGCTCATGTTTCAATGTCCATGTTTCAATGTCCATGTTTCAATGTCCATGTTTCAATGTCCATGTTTCAATGTCCATGTTTCAATGTCCATGATTCAATGTCCATGTTTCAATGTCCATGTTTCAATGTCCATGTTTCAATGTCCATGATTCAATGTCCATGTTTCAATGTCCATGTTTCAATGTCCATGTTTCAATGTCCATGTTTCAATGCTCATGTTTCAATGCTAATGTTTCAATGCTCATGTTTCAATGCTCATGTTTCAATGTCAAATGTGCATGCCCCTGAACGCAGCCCGCAAAGCAGACTCGGCTCCTTCACCAACACGTCTCTAACACGGCCCCCTTCGTTGTTTCGACGCGTCAATTCAGGTGTGGGGCCTGGCGTTCCGGGTGGCCGTGGTGGTGGGCACCGTGCTCATGGCCATCTCGATACCGCACTTCTCCATCCTGATGGGCTTCATCGGCAGCTTCACCGGCACGATGCTCAGCTTCATCTGGCCGTGCGTCTTCCACCTGCAGCTCAAGCGACCCACACTCGACGCTGGTACGAACCTACACCACCTTACAGCACTTGAGTATGTTATGCCTGAACTCCATTCCACGTTAGGTTAAGATGGGGAGTGGATTTGCGTCTTCCTCGAGGACCCGCTGCTGCTAGACACGAGCCAAGAGTTTCAACACTCACAAGCCATGTCTTGAGTCGGACAAAAGGCTCTGTGGGCAATTTTGAAACTCTTGGCTCGTGTCTAGCTGCAGTGGGTCCTCGAGGAAGATGCAAATCCACTCTGCTTCTCGACGTGAAATGGAGTTTAGCTGTGACGCTAAGCCCATCTACAGAGCACCTGCAACAGCAGCCTGCTTTAAACTCACTGGTGGTCAACCTCAATGTTAATTCCAATTCAAAAGCAAATGCAACTATGCTGTCCATCAGTGAGATAACATGTATTGCAGGCGTTCTAACGAATAATCGGACTCGCACCGCCACGTTATAATATTATCATATTAATATATATTATGTTATATTATATGTTATATATATATATATATTAAAATATTAAAATATTATAATATGTCCATATTAGTCCCAGAAAACACGAGGCATCCACTTGGCATTGCACTCGCCCTTTTAGCCAACGCTGGCACTAATGTCGGAAACACAATTATCGACCAATCGATCGTCTTCTGCTGTCAATTTGGTGGTCCAGTTCATAACAAGATGCTATGTTGTTATTAACTAGATATCGGTGTTCGTTGTGTCTTCATCATAGGCAATCATGCAGTAAACGAAACCTAGCCTGGACAAACAAACGCAAGAAATCTAGTTGTTATCATCAAGAATTCTTGGACAACCAAACATAACTAATAATGTCAGTAGGTACCTAGTTTGTTTTGGTGCTTGCGAAGTGACAGTCACTTTTAAGTATTTTACCAACACTGTCAAGTATCAGGCTCAGCGGAAGCTCACCTCCGGATCCAGTTAAGTTGTACCATAGAATTTGAAAGCCTTTAAAAAAGCCATGGCTGTACATTCTCATATCTGGGTCTTCCTTCCTTCCATTCATCGCTTGCTGGTTTTAACATCTATCCCGAGAGTTCCAGGAAAGCCAAACCTTGCGATTGTATTGCTGGCGAAGGAATATAGGTGCCTATCCAAATGTCCAAGCCATAACGAACTGTTAAAGCGACTCGAAGAAGCACAGACGGCAATCAAGTCCTAGGCCTAGACAGCTGGCACTGTGATTACGTAACTTTCCATATAATAAGCTTTTACCAGCTCAAAAGTTTTACCTCCTAATTTTACTATTACTCTTAGTTTTCCATCAGTGTTGATGCTGTTATTATTATTACTATTATTGATGAGCGTAGCGAGCGAAGCGAGCGAAGCGAAATCATCAATTTCACTACTGCTAAAAAAAACACTTGGTGTGTGTTTGTTTGTATGTGTGTTTGCGCGCGCTCTACAGGCCAAACGCCTGCTTCGAGTGGGATGAAATTTTCAGGGTGTCTACTTTTGTTCTCAACTTAGACCCCCTGCGTTTTTCAAGAAAATCCTCCACACCCTTCACTTTCAAAGCAGAAAAAAGAGCAAAATTCGACAATTGGGCATGTTTGGAAAAGTACGGAAATTTATTTAAAAGTGCGTATTTTTTTCAAATGTTCCCAATTTCGATTTGCCTTTAGAAACCATCGAAACCAAATCGAAACATCACACCAGATTTTTCCCAATAAAAACCAACCCAATAGAACCCAATAAAAACCCTTGGGCATGAGTTACATCTATGTATTAACATGCACATTGCTTTATGACCTCGAAATGAGCATATTTCCGCTACCCTACAGCTCGGACAGAAACAAAGAAAGGCCAGGATCGCTTACAATTTCTAGAGATCAGAATTTTCGAAAAAGCAATGGTCCGGCTCGCTGCTCCATGATTTAGGCTTTTTGCCTCAATCTTTTTATGCGCTATATACAAACCGCTACGCTCATCTTCAACGCAACACAAATTGCGTTCGCCCTAGTTACTTACCATTTTATTACTATTATTTTTTAATAACAATTCCTCCAGCTTAGTTCCTTATCAATTATATTTGATGAGCGAAGCGAGCGAAGCGAAATCATCAATTTCACTACTGCTAAAAAAAACACTTGGTGTGTGTTTGTTTTTTTGTATGTGTGTTTGCGCGCGCTCTACAGGCCAAACGCCTGCTTCGAGTGGGATGAAATTTTCAGGGTGTCTACTTTTGTTCTCAACTTAGACCCCCTGCGTTTTTCAAGAAAATCCTCCACACCCTTCACTTTCAAAGCAGAAAAAAGAGCAAAATTCGACAATTGGGCATGTTTGGAAAAGTACGGAAATTTATTTAAAAGTGCGTATTTTTTTCAAATGTTCCCAATTTCGATTTGCCTTTGGAAAGCATGGAAACCAAATCGAAACATCACACCAGATTTTGTCCGATAAAAACCAACCCAATAAAACCCAATAAAAACCCTTGGGCATGAGTTACATCTCTGCATTAACATGCACAATGCTCAATGATTTAAAAATGAGCATATTCCGCTACCCAACAGCTCGGACAGAAACAAAGAAAGTTCAGAATCGTTTACATTTTCAAGTGATCAGAATTTTTGAGAAAGCAATCGTCCGGCTTGCTGCTCCATGATTTGCATAGGCTTCTTGCCTTTATCTTTTTTTGCGCTATATACAAACCGCTACGCTCATCTTCAACGCAACACAAATTGCGTTCGCCCTGGTTTAATAGAATTATGCTCATACAGATATTATCATGTATTGGTCCGTAGCACAATAAATAAAATACAATTACAAATTCGGACTTCGCCGTTCTCGGTTACAAAGTTAAACAACTAACACGGACACCAATATGGTCCATCAGAACCGATAAGGGCATCACGTAACAGTGAGATAGTCCCTATACCTGGAGTATTCCAGCAACGATGCCCGACTGTCAATCTGCCCAACGACGAACGTCCGAAAGCAATGTACTTGCAAAGCAAAGTTCTCGGTTACAAAGTCAAACAACAGCTACACTAAAATTAATTTGAGTTTGCCACATTTTGGGAATCTCATAATATCATAGAGTATCATGTGATAGAATTAAATGATTAAGTTTTTATCACTACCATTAACAATGCTATTTATCATTACCATTGTTTCCCATTTTACTGTTTACAAAATTGGTAAAGAGTCTAATGATACTATTACTTCAAAGTCCACCGGGCTATGGTAATCTGAGGCTAACACGACTATAGCATGGACAACAATATGATCCATCAGAACCGATAACGGCATCACGTAAAGGGGATACAATCCCTAGACCTGGAGTATTCCTGCAACGATGGTCGACTGTCAATGAGCCCAACGAACGCCCGAAAGCAAACTACATAATAAATGTACCAACGCCACACGACGGGGATGTCTATGTTGCAGGCACGGTGGCGTACGACTACTTCATCATCTTCCTCGGCGTCCTGTTCGGCATCATCGGCGTCTACGACTCGGGCTCAGCGCTCGTCAAGGCGTTCGAGATCGGCCTGCCGTTCTAGACGCAACCAGACCTTCGACCTTCAGACCTTCGACCAGAGACTCTCCCCGGCCATCGCGTCTGCGTCGGCTCTGTCCGTCTCGACTGCTCGACTGGACAGCGTCTCACAGGTCGAAGCTTATTGGCCACGCGCCAGCATTGCATTCAACTACCTACTCGATAATGTGTGACATTGTTTCGAATGGATTCCATTGTTGCACACAACAATGTAACGTTTTGATTGTTGTGCCAAGCGCTTAACCCACTTTACGAGTAAATTAATAGTGAGGTTTACATTTCGTCTCGAAATGTATGACATTGTTTCGCATGAATTCCATTGTTGCACACAACAATGTAACGTTTTGATTGTTGTGCCAAGCGCTTAACCCACTTTGCGAGTAAATTAATAGTGAGGTTTACATTTCGTCTCGGTAAGATCACAATAAGAAGATATACTCACAAACAGGTGGTCATGATGTTGTGACATGCAGTTGTAAATTACAGCGATAATTATTGTGAATTTCTGTGGCTTGCCAGCTTTGCACAAGTAGCTGCCTTTGCACTAATATTGTGTTACGTGCAAGATGTCATATAATGGTGGTAATGGGTACCTTCCTTAGTCTGCAAAAGATGTGTGTGCTCGAACTTCTAGACCGCTGGACTGTTTGCGTAACTTGGGTATGTTGTGGTACCTACCTGTCTGCTATCCATCTTGTTGCTATGTGCAGAGTGGACATCCCCTAGAGCTGATAAAATGCGGCAGCTGATTGAATGATTCTGTTTTGCCCCCGCAAGAAAAACACCATCAGTCAATTTTGATCTTCTGAGACGAAAGAAAACCCTACGATAAGTTATCTGATAAGTTAGCTTCTCAGAGAGTGTAGCTACAATTTTGCCTGATTGTCTGATGCTGTTTCGTTATCCTGAGTTGAAAGTTCTAGCCCCAAGGCTGAGCAATTGGCTAAAAGACATACGACCTATGAATCTAGAGGTCAGAGTAGGAATTTGTGATCCACACTAAATTGGCGTTTGCTGAATGCAGAGAGACAAAGTGTAATTATTGTGGGCCAAAGGTAAAAGGTATGATGACAAAGTTGTCTTCCAAACGGTAACCAAAGTCTTCCAGCGTTTAATTAGCGACACGTGAAAGAGGAATTGTGTACAGATGTAGCCGACCTTTTTTGGCCTAGTAGAGAACGTAATACTGAGGTGTAACTATGTACAATATATGCGTTTTCACAAGTATTTATTATATATGAGTCACTTTTCAAGTTGTATAGATATACCTAGCTGTTTGTTACACACAGAAATATTATCAAATGTCTTCCAATGAAGTGTGAATAATAACATTGTCTGTCTACCTTTAAAATACTCGTACTCGTACCTACTTGCCAATAATGAGCAAGAAGGTGATTTGCTTGAAACAATTATTGTCTTCCAGGCAAACTCGGCCAAAGTAACAGTAGAAATCCAATCGCTTTTGTCGTAGGGAACGGTTGTTACGAAAGTACGTAAACGTAGGTCTACTTAAGCCATGGAGTATGGACACGTGAAATTGTGAGCAGTCTTAGAAGCGAGACAATAATTACCATGTTACTGCTTCGTACCTTCCCTACCAAGTACACAATATCAGCACCAGCTAGCCACACGGAAACGTAATACTGCAACTGATCTGCTGAAAGATTAAAAGTCTGGCTCGGTCTTCCGTTGAAATTGAAAAGTGTGGCTTGCTTTGGCGGCTGTAGCGTTCTAGAAGTTGGAACACAGATTTTGTCAAGTCGGTTCAGGGACTGGACAAACAGCAGCTGCTGAGATGTCAGTGTCAGTGCTGGAAACAAATGCCCATCGCAGTCCATGCGATCGCGTGCACTTCACACGCAATCGATTGTTTCCACAGAATATTTGGAAAAGTTGGAGCGATGTTTGGACTGGAAAGTTGCTGTCAACTGAATCATCGATGCAAAATCACTATGTTTCTTAGCCTCGTCGTGGTTTTGCATCGGTTGTCACCAAACAGAATGTCGTTTTTTGAGGTAGTACGTCATTTAATAATTTAATTGATTATTTACAAATGTTGCATTGTGTGTTGAAGGGCTGAAATAAGCAAGCTGAAATTTTTCTCCAAAAGTTAGAAATTTTGGTTGGCATGTTTGAATATTTCTGTTAGTGTAAAGATGCTTTTCAAACTTGACGCTGTATAAATATTGAATATGGTTGTATCATAGAATTTGAAGCCTTCAAATTCTTTGGTTGTATATTGACGCGAGTGAATTCGTTTTGCACAAAAATCGAGGGAACATTTTCTTTCCGTAATCGTTTGCATCTAAGTGTTAAATAATAACGTAAAAAACAATTGAATAATACATTGTGTAAAAACCGATTGCCAAACTACCAAAAAAGTAAAGTATGCTGAAATGAAATAATGTAGACAACAACAATGGACTAGAAAATGTAACAATGCGACAATGGTGCGTAAACAGTGGTTGTATAGCTTGTAGAAAACATTGTTTTAAAGTGATGCAAGAAGTAAGATTCTGAATTTTATGATTACTTAAATCATCGAATATACCTACAGCAAAATGCGAAGCTGCAAAAACGTGAAAGTAATATTTGTCTGTCAATTTGGAAATACAAAATACACTTCCCCAAAGTGAGCAATACTAAAGTTAATATAATAAATATTGTTGTCAGAATGTATTTAAAGATGTAAATTAAACTATATATAAACAATAAAATATTCCCTACCTAGTACCTAGTACCTACCATAGAACCTACGTAATAATATTCCCAAAAGGCAATGAAGGGCTAGAAATGTGAGTGGTTCTGATTATTATGTTAGCGATGAGAAAAGATAACTAGATCTTAGGTGACATTGGAATAGTTATGTTGAGTTTTCATTTGAAAGATGAGTGTGTTTAACAATAATTACAAAATGTATGAACTTAAAATATTAAATGTTATGAGTCTGACTGAAATTGCGCGCTAAATTTTGTTCCCCGTCTGCATTTTTTCACATCCTTGCCTCAATTTTGATACCAATTCATAACAATGGTTTGTGAAATGTTTAACATTTTTACAACAAGGTATACCCAGGAAGGTGATCTTTACACGGCGAACAATATTACAACAAGGTATACCCAGGAAGGTGATCTTTACTCGGCGAACAATATTACAACAAGGTATACCCAGGAAGGTGATCTTTACACGGCGAACAATATTACAACAAGGTATACCCAGGAAGGTGATCTTTACTCGGCGAACAATATTACAACAAGGTATACCCAGGAAGGTGATCTTTACTCGGCGAACAATATTACAACAAGGTATACCCAGGAAGGTGATCTTTACTCGGCGAACAATATTACAACAAGGTATACCCAGGAAGGTGATCTTTACTCGGCGAACAATATTACAACAAGGTATACCCAGGAAGGTGATCTTTACACGGCGAACAATATTACAACAAGGTATACCCAGGAAGGTGATCTTTACTCGGCGAACAATATTACAACAAGGTATACCCAGGAAGGTGATCTTCACACGGCGAATAATATTACAACAAGGTATACCCAGGAAGGTGATCTTTACTCGGCGAACAATATTACAACAAGGTATACCCAGGAAGGTGATCTTTACACGGCGAACAATATTACAACAAGGTATACCCAGGAAGGTGATCTTTACTCGGCGAACAATATTACAACAAGGTATACCCAGGAAGGTGATCTTTACACGGCGAACAATATTACAACAAGGTATACCCAGGAAGGTGATCTTTACTCGGCGAACAATATTACAACAAGGTATACCCAGGAAGGTGATCTTTACTCGGCGAATAATATTACAACAAGGTATACCCAGGAAGGTGATCTTTACACGGCGAACAATATTACAACAAGGTATACCCAGGAAGGTGATCTTTACACGGCGAACAATATTACAACAAGGTATACCCAGGAAGGTGATCTTTACTCGGCGAACAATATTACAACAAGGTATACCCAGGAAGGTGATCTTTACTCGGCGAATAATATTACAACAAGGTATACCCAGGAAGGTGATCTTTACTCGGCGAATAATATTACAACAAGGTATACCCAGGAAGGTGATCTTTACTCGGCGAACAATATTACAACAAGGTATACCCAGGAAGGTGATCTTTACTCGGCGAATAATATTACAACAAGGTATACCCAGGAAGGTGATCTTTACTCGGCGAATAATATTACAACAAGGTATACCCAGGAAGGTGATCTTTACTCGGCGAATAATATTACAACAAGCTCGAAAGCTCCGCTCCCTCACTTGGTGCCCATAGGGCACGGCCATATGCCCATAGGGCATAAATATGCCCAAAAGTCGTAAATATGCCCATAGGGCAAAAATACGCCCCAAGGGCGTAGTGTATGTTCTTTTACCGGTGAAAAATATGCCCACAGGGCATAAATATGCCCTTCAGGCTAAAATACGCCCGAATGGCGTGGTGTATATGTTCTTTTTCCGGTGAAAAATATGCCTGGAGCGCATAAATATATCCTTCGGGCAAAAATACGCATGTGGGGCGTAGTGTAGGTTCTTTCGTCGGAGGAAAATATGCCCAAAGGACATATAATATGCCGTTGGGCAAATATTCTTCTCTGGTGCATGGTGTACGTACTTCTACCGGTCTAACCACTCAGGGCATAAGCCAGCTTCCCCATGTTATACTCATATAACACGTAGTAGGAAGCTGCATTAATACATTATAATAATATTTATTAACTAGGGCGAACGCAATTTGTGTTGCGTTGAAGATGAGCGTAGCGGTTTGCATATAGCGCACAAAAAGATTAAGGCAAGAAGCCTATGCAAATCATGGAGCAGCAAGCCGGACCAATGCTTTCTCAAAAATTCTCATCACTTGAAAATGTAAACGATTCTGACCTTTATTTGTTTTTGTCCGAGCTGTCGGGTAGCGGAAATATGCTCATTTTGAGATCATTGAGCAATGTGCATGTTAATACATAGATGTTACTCATGCCCAAGGGTTTTTATTGGGTTTTATTGGGTTGTTTTTATTGGGAAAAATCTTGTGTGATGTTTCGATATGGTTTCGATGGTTTCTAAAGGCAAATCGAAATTGGGAACATTTGAAAAAAATACGCACTTTTAAATAAATTTCCGTACTTTTCCAAACATGCCCAATTGTCGAATTTTGCTCTTTTTTCTGCTTTGAAAGTGAAGGGTGTGGAGGATTTTCTTGAAAAACGTAGGGGGTCTAGGTTGAGAACAAAAGCAGAAACCCTGAAAATTTCATCCCACTCGAAGCAGGCGTTTGGCCTGTAGAGCGCGCGCAAACACACATACAAACAAACACACACCAAGTGTTTTTTTTAGCAGTAGTGAAATTGATGATTTCGCTTCGCTCGCTACGCTCATCAATAATAATATATCAGAAGATTCTATAAACAATATGTAATATAGATGAAGATATATAATATGTAATATAGATGTAGATATAATATAATATAATAGTAATAATAAAAATATAATAATAATATAATAATAATATAATGTAAATATTGAATAGAAATTTCGTGGTTGGCATTTCAACGTATCGATTTATAGATATTCCATTGCATGTCGACACTTTACCGACATCGAATAGCGACATCACAGAGCACAGTTTGTCCATCCCCAGCCAAGACGGCACAGTCGTGTCTTTCCAGCGGCGGAGTGAGTTGGCAGCAGCCAGTGGTGAACACGGCCCAGCGGTCGGCCTACTTCCCACTCCGACCGCCCGCCGCTCTCAGCTGCTCCACGACACCCTGGTATTTGTACCGTTCTGCGTAATTCCTATATGTTGCCAAATCAAGCGGTGTCTCACCCCGTTTGTTTGTGGCGTTAACCTCAGCCCCGTGACCTAGCAGCAGGGCTACCACTTGCTCGTATCCCTCCCACGAGGCATGGTGCAGTGGAGTCTTGCCATGGTCGTCACGAGCTTCTTTGTCGGCTCCCTTAGCCAAGAACAGCTCCACCAGGGCCAACTTGTTCCTAAATGCTGCCCAGTGCAGTTGAGTCATGCCATTGTCGTCCGTGACGTCAACGCCAGCTGCGTGATCAGGCAACAGGGCTGATGGTGATAGGAGAAATTCGAGCACCTCAACGTTTTCCCTCTCGGCCGCCGCGTGGACCATGGTATGGCCCCACATGCCTCGACATTGCAAATCCCCACCGCGCTCCTCGGCCAGGTAGCGAACTACATCCGCACTTGCACAAATGGCAGCGTCGAGCATCACGCGTGTGTCGGGTTTCGGCCACGCTTCGTTGCTTTTGGCTCCGTTCTTCACAAAGACGTCAAGTGCCTTCCAAGCGTGAGATTGCTCTGCGTATTGCAAGGGTGTCCAGCCTGCGATTGTGTCAGCGATGTCGACTCCAGCTCCGTGTTGAATCAAGGTGTCCACGATGGCAATGAAGTCCTCATGACGGTCAGTGCCACTGAGAAGCACTGCAAGGTGCAAGGCCGTCCGACCTCCGGCATCCAACGCGTTGACTTCGCAAGGCTGAGAAAGAAGTCTCTCCGTTTCTCCCAAGTCTCGGTGCAAAACAGCCAGATGCAACAGGTGCTTTTCAGACAGCAAAAGATTGGCGAACATTTCGCTGATGAGATTGTAGTCATCAGTGGTGGTGATTTTGATAGCAAATTCCTTGTTTTCCTTGAAGTTATCTTTTAGCCAATACGCAACCAAGTATTCAGCGAGCGACCTGTGAGTGAACACAGGTTTGCAGTCAACGACGTATTCGATGATGCCGGTCTTCTCGTTCCCATCGGTCACTTCTTTCAGGAAAGTAGCCAAGTTCTCGTCTAAGTTCAGGTTATTCCCGAACTTCAGGCTGGGAATCTTCTTATTGTCAAACAACGCTCGCAGTGCCGCGAGACAGTGATTGTGGAGAATTTCCTTAAGCCTCTTGTCCATTAGGTTTTTAAAAAAAACTCCTTCCAAGTTTTGTATGCCCAATTTCTCATTTAACTCTACGCTCATCCGTTTCAATATATAATTTTCATACAGAAACATTTTGTCCAGTTTGCCATTCTTCACAAGTTTGTCTTTGGAACTGTGATACACTTCGGCAAACATGGCTGTGATGAGGGGAACTCCCAGCATTTCCCTGTCTTTATCGGATAACGTAGCCAACATCGTTGCAAATTCTTTTGGGTCAGAATCTGCTCTGCTGATAAATGCAGTTTGTTCCTCATCCGAAAAGGGATCCAAGTGCAGTGCTTTTACACCCAACTTGTCTTCGAGCTGACCTTGTGAGAGGGGGCGAGAAGCGACCCAGAGTTTAGTGAATTTCAAGTCTTTGATGAACCCTAGAAGCGTGAACACCTGTTGCTGGTAATCAGGACACACCTCGTCCACGCCATCAAGGAATAAATAGAGGTTTTCTCCCAAAGACCGGAAGATAAATTTCTCCAACTTGTTTCCAGGACTCAGGGCAAAGTGTTCCAGGAAATTCCAGGCTGCGTCCTCGTCGAGTTTATCCTTGTCCATCTTGGCCAGATAAGTTGAGCAGTCGTTGAGTTTGATGAGCACGATCCACGCGTTGGGGTCTTGTGTCTTGGCTTGGTTGGCGAGGTACGTCATCAAGGTGGACTTGCCCATCCCCGCCTCGGCCACGACGAGCACCACCCTGTCTTCCACTCTGAGCACAGAGTTCACGGCAAACGGTTTGCCATCTTTTGACTTCAGCCGACGCTGGACGAAGTTGGCTCCTTCCTTGGCAAGCGCCTTACCACAAGTGAGTCCTGGCAGCAGCTGAGAGATCACTTCCAGATCGGCCATCTCGCCTAAACGTTTCTTGTCTTGGTCTGACAATTCGGACAGTATTGTGTTTGGTCGGTCTTGGATTTTCACTGAACTTGTTTTCAGAATATTTTGTTTACCACCATTTGTCAAATTATCCCACTGGCAGCTGTCGTTAAAATTCTTATAGCTTTGATGACTTTGCAATAGGACATTCATCTGGTGGGATGCTGGTGCGATCAGGACAAGCAGCTTGCCAGAGTTTCCCAAGATGTTTAAAATCCCTCCACTGATTCGTTCAGCCTCTGATTGCTCCATCTCTTTGTCGCATTCCAGCACCAGCACTCGACACCACCTGGTGTTCCACGCCGCTAGCACGTCCGCCTCCCGCTCCGAGAACGCCTGCACGTTGACTTGCAAGACTGGATCGTCTGCACGGAACTTGGCCAGGGCTTGGTGCACTCTCAGCGAGCTGGCCTCGGTCCTCGAGTCCACACGGACATTCACGACGCCGTCGGAGGCAAGACGCAGCAGGGATTCCGACTCAAACTCTGCGCCTGTCTTAGTCAACCCTTTGATTGTGCTCCTGGACAAAGCAACTAGCTGGGACTTGACGAGGTCAAGCCACAATGAAGAGTCTTGGGTCAGATAGACATTGTCTCTCTGCCACCACGATTTCACCTGACTTAGTAAAGAATGTAACATTGCCTCTGCCTCAAGATCATTGCCACAAGCCCAGACTTTGTCGAGTTGTTCCTTGATCTTGATGTCGAGTTGGGACTCTTGGGCCTGGTTCGTGTACACCTGAAGCTTGGCCAGGAACGACGAGTACGTGGCCTTGTCGCTGACAGGCGCCAACCTTCTCAGCACATCTTCGAGTTTTACTAACGTTGGGGACTCCAGCAGTTCCTTTCTCCATGACGTCACGGCTTTGTTGATGTACTCAACACCTTCCAAAGCGTCCTTGATTTTGGTTCGCACCTCCTCGTTACTCTTGCCTTCCACCTGGCCGTGCAACTTGGTCACAGCCTCCTTGAAGTCCACCCACTCACACATTCCATCATAGACTTCGCCCCCTGCCTTGAAGGAAACCGCTTTGCCCCCGGTGCTGAGCAAAGGATCAGACTCCAATACATCGACAAGACTGTCACTTATGCCGGCGTTTGTGAATAAACTGATTTTGTGTTTGACAAAGTTGCCAAACGAACACAACTCCTTTGACGATTTCATGGTTTCATATGACGCACAATACTTGACAAGACTAAAGTCCCCAGAAATGCCAAGAAGGTCTGGTTTAGAAATGAGCTTGTTCTTGTTCTGTCTGTGTTTCAGTTGCACGTAGCTGACGTCCCATTGGTTGTCGGGGTCCTTTCGGTGTCTGAGGACGATGTCGTCGAACAAGCCGGCCGCCGCCATGTTGGATGCCAGCCGGAACTCGTGGCCCGTTTCGAGCATGCGCAGGAAGACCAGCGTCAGCATCTTAATCTCGTAGTCCACGCCAGCGCCGTCGGCCGCGCCACCAGTCTTCTTGTACCTGGAAACCAGTGGACCAATCACAACGCGGCAAAGAGTGACGTGGCAGTGGCGAGCGAAACAAACTTTGGGCGGGGAACGCGTTTCTCCCCCCCACTTATTTCGTACACGGGCCAATCAGATTTCAGGATCTGGCAAGCCTCACAGGGCCCAGACTGGTTTTGTGATGTGAAATCGACTATAAAGTTTCTGTATCATCCAAAATTGTTAATGAACTTATTCCAAAGTCCAAAGTTTTGGCTGAACATCGAAGCAGGATTCAGACAATAGTTTTTGGAAAAAGGCGGCCAGATTTGTAAATGCAGTTCCGTGCCAAAGTCTCAACTAGGTAACGTCGATTGGTCGGTCGCAGAAGATTCGACACCGCAGCCGACACTGGACTAAAGACTGGCTACCAAACGAGTCTCGAGTGCCCCCGGTTGTGATGCTTCCATTCCCGACATTTTACATTGGGGAATTGGCCCCGGAAATGTAATTTCACAGAATCTTTTACTTTAAAAGACATGCCAAACTGACAAAATTTATATTTGATTGGCACAGTACCTATATTTATACTTTATAGTTTATAGTATGGAAATGACAAGAATATAATTTCTGCTGTTGGTGTAAATATAACACACTACAGGATGAGTTTGAGTTTACATCGCACAGCCTCCTGACTGGAGCTGCTAGCCATCGGATTTTACGGCCTTGGCAACGCTGGAATTAATTCAATATAAACTCCTGGTTCTGGGAATATTCAGTTGGGAATATTCCTAGGAATATTTAATAGGGAATATTCGATTGGGAATATTCCTGGGAATATTCAGTTGGGAAAATTCCTCGGATTATTCAGTTGGGAATATTCCCATTCCCAAGGCCCCCATCTCTAGTCACTTACCTTTCTTTCTTAGTCTCCCTTTCGCTTTGGTTTCCAGGAACACCAACTGTCGAAGCCTGGAGAAACAACACAAATTAGATCATCAGCATTTCAGGCCTGTTTTTTGCCCCGTTAGGGTCAACCCAAAAACCCATTGCCGCCGGAACGCCCCCAAAAATACACGGGAAACCAAAACAAGCAAACAACTATCGATAAACGCAGGGAGCGAAGGGGAATCTTCAATTTCACTAGCCCCAAAAATGTCACTTGTGTGTCTGCGTGTTTTAATTAATTTTGGTTTGTTAGTTTTTGCACGCTCTACAAACCAAATGCTTGAGCCGATTTTTATGAAATTTCCAGAGGACCTACATTTGTTCTTAACTAAGACTCTCTGCATATTTTGAAAGGATCGGTTCAGAACTAGGTATTTTAATAAATAAATTTTATTTTATCCCATCTCTGTGTTTGCTACGTTCACATGGCTTAAAGAGCTCAGGAACAAAATATTTTTCAGAGAGAAACAAAACGAAGGTTAAAATCGTACGAAGACAACGATCTGCCTTCATCGCTAATCTTGAACGAAACACCAAATTGCGTTCGCGAAGCCCTGGTGGTAGAAAACTATTTGCAGGTCTCATTGTGGATGCATTTCTTCATGTTACAGTGGAAACGGAACCGGGCACTTGTGGGTAGAACCAAGTACCCGATGGCATTACTAATAACTCTATAATAAAATACCAAGATGTGGTTTGCGTACCAGGTGAGATTTGAGAAAACCATGTAAGGTAATGCAATGCCTACCTGCCGTCCATTCCCGTAGCCTGGCAACGAGTCGGAAGCTGTGTTGTCAGGTGCGTTGGCCTGCATCCTTTCATCCATCTCGAGGTCCCCACTCTGTCCCACTGTGGACCAGAGAATCGCAATTGTCAGCTCCTGGTGCGCCCAATGAAATCGCCACGCCTCCACCATTATATTGTAACAACCACATTTCTTCAACGGACCGGAAACACTATTAATTATTTCACTCACTGAACTTACAATGGTGTAGTCCATTTTCTCCGTCGGACAGCTCAGAAGGAAAACAAATAAAACCACAGATATAGCAAGCTAGCAGCGATAAGAAGAAATGCCCATAAGAGGCTGTGTTGGTTCACAGATGGTAACAAACAAATAAATGATGACACGTGAATCCCCCCATTTACCCGGATCCAGACAGGAGTCAACTTGGCGGCACGGCACACCTCGGTGCTGGGACTCGCGGTCCGGTGGGGAAATCGGTCTGCGATAATACGCAAGTCCTGCAGCAGCCACGATTACTAGCGCTATCAGCACACCGATTGCTATCCCCACTATTGCTGCCGTGGAGAACCCGTCGGCAGCTGGAACAAAGCTGTCCGTCAAAAACAAGGAGCATTCCCGACAGATTTAGCGCAATGCGAATACCGAAAGGCACTAAGCTGGGAACTCTATGGCTAGTCCGCTACTAAACTCCATTTCACGTTGAGAAGGAGAGTGGATTTGCATCTTCCTCGAGGACCCACTGCTGCTAGACACGAGCCAAGAGTTTCTAAACTCACAAGCCATGTCTTGAGTCGGACAAAAGGCTCTGTGGGCAGTTCTATGGTTGGGGATCAGTGATCCCCAAAGAGGGGGAAGGGGAGGAAAGGAGGGGAAATCCCCCCTCCCCCAACTAGGGTGTGCTGTACATAGCATTAAAACAGTACAGTTAATTTCAAGTACAGTTTACATTGAGAAGAAATCTCTTATAGAAATCGCGAACATTGGTTTAAAACAGGTGGAAATGACGTACCTATATTGGTTCAGGATTCAGGATAATAACCAAAACGACATTCTTACAGCGATTTGAAAGTGTATTTTTGGTGAAATATCGAAAAAACTGATTGCATTTGGCTGGCAAGATTGAGTATAGCTCCTTGCAGCCCAGCTCGAATTTTTTATCGTTTAAATCTTACCTTTTACTGATCCGCTGCGTCTAGGTGACTATTATCGCATGCATTGTGAAGTTATTGAAGAAATTTTGTGAAAACACTTCTATTTGCGATCGTATTACGTGGAATTGAAATGATTTGGCATTCAGAGTGACAGGTGTGAATTCTTTTGTTTTCATACCACAGCAAGGTGAATGAATCCACGAATTTATCTTTTACGCAGTGAATGGAGCCTATTCACACGTCATTGCCCATTGGGTACGGAAAGCAAAACTCTTTAGAAAAATATCCAAAACCGACTAGAAACACATAAAGGATTTTGATTTGCATAAAATGTAAGGATCTGATTGCGGGCAAATTTCAGGCTGAGTTATATACCGTGTAGCTGCTAAAATGTTCAATTCACTATTTTTGTGTAGTCAGCAAGAAAAGTTTTGCGCAGTCTTGCCAGATCTAGGTAATTGATGCTACCAAGTACGTTTTAAACGAAAATTGACGTATATTTATATTTATTTGTGCCTTTTAATACTTTTTGATAGTACACCAAGAGAAATTTCCTTCATTAATGTAATTTGTTTTGAAATTTGAGTTTTGCAACACCTATTGATGTGGTACCTTTTCAAATGCAACTTAGCAAATTAAACTCAAAGTTTTACTTCCGGCAAGCTGGATTGAGATAATTACATTTTCGATGAGCGTAGCGAGCGAAGCGAGCGGAGAGAAAACATCAATTTCACTTACCCCAGAAAAAAGTCACTTGTGTATGTTTTTTTTTTTTTTTTTTTTTTGTGTGTTTGTGCGCGCTCTACAGACCAAACGCCTGAACCGACATGGATGAAAATTTCTGAGTATCTACCTCTGTTCTCAACTGAGACCCCCTACGTTTTTGAAAAAGATCGGTTCAGTAAATTTTTTATAAATCAATTTTTACGAAATTTTTCGATTTTTTCAGAATTTTGAACCCCTGTAAATTTCAAAGTTCTGAACATAACTTCACCAAAACTTCTAAACATGTTGACCCTATACATATTTATCATGCCTGCAAATCTTAGTTCGGTAGGTTTCTCCAATTGGTTTTTATTAGCATTTTTGTGGTGTTTTTTTTGTGATTTGACGGCTGATTCAATACGAGTCCGGTTTCCTTCGTTTCCTTGGTTACCAGCTTTGTTGACCTCGAAGAGAAACAAAGGAACGTCAGAATCCGCATACATATTCAAGTGATTAGAATTGTCGAGAAGGCAATGGTCAGGTTTGGTGCTCCATGGTTTTCTTGTGACTGCTGCCTGCACCTTTTAATCCGCTATACACAAACCGCTACCTACGCTCATCTTCAACGCAACACAAATTGCGTTCGCGAAGCCCTAGTATGATTAACGAGCAACAAAATGTTGTTACGTTTTGGTCCCAAGTCCTAGGACCTAGGTTATGGCCTAGGGCCATATTTTAGTTATAACCCGGCTACCGGGTTTGCCCGCAGGGCATAGGGTACTAGCGTCGAAGGAAAGGGCTTCATTCTATAGCTGGAGCTTAACGCTGAATGATCTTAACATTATCTTCACGTTCTTGGTGATTGTGAGTTTGTTCCGGTAATTTCATCGGGTTCTTTCAGTGAAAAACATTTCACTTTGTGGACAGGTGGCGATTTTGCTCTCCACCACTGATATGAGCAAAGATTTTTAATAAATATTAATTTTGATAAACAATAAATATTTAGAGCCATGAACTGGAAAGTACTAACATGCCCTCACATGCAGTGTACGATACGTGCGTAGCACGGGCCCATATTGCTAGTGTCATTATCAATTCCTTAGCTAAACCATCATTCATTATTTCAGCCCCCAAAGTTGGGGAATTAGCTTTTAAACCGTGTTTAGTGGTGAAAGAAAGTAGTTCCAGACACAACATGTGAGTGTTTTCAGGTAACCAAATATTCCTTTATGGTATCACCACGGAACTGAAATGTCGAATTTGCATTTTTCTTCAAGAGAACTCCAAATTCTCCATTTGAATTATTGAAGAACTGAGTTTTGTAGAGATTACGCCAGTCAAATTGGTCTTTAACGACCGTTTAGAGGGTATTTAACCGACGTTGGTGAAATAGCCCATCAATCGTGCAAGGTACGCGGTTTTTAAGGCCGTTGAAATTTTTTAACTCACGAGAATGACCAACGGCCAAATGCCGAACGATCGCCGCATTGTGAAGACAATGTCAACTGTCCTTCCAACGTTGAAATTGAATCATCGATCTCGTCCTTCTGACATCCATCCAGCCGAGCTCACACACGGCAGCCTGTGAAACAATTACCAAGTTCAAGAGTACGTACCAACACTGCCTACTTGAAAATATAGACACTAGGCCAGGCATGGGCAACCCCGGCCCGCGGGTATATTTTGTCCGTAAATTATAAATGTTAAGGTATTTGCCATGACACAAGGTCAATCAAGGCCATTATGTCTTGCAGGTGGTATCACGGTGGTTTGTAACAAAACTATGGACAGTCCATTTTGCTGATTAAGTTTAAAGATTCATATTAAAAATCTTTGTTGGAACCCAGCTAAAGACATCTAAAAATTTGATCAAAATCAGAGCAGCTGATTGGCCAGTAGACCACAAACCAATGCAATTGAAGATTTTGCTTTGCTCCCTCTGCTCATCAAAATTTAAACAACATACCCAACGCCTGGCATCTGTCATCAGTAGGTAGGTGTCTAAGGCTAGCTTCCGATGCACCTGCGACATTGGGTCTGAGTTTTGAAAAAAACTATTTCAAACTGGGATTTGAATGCTAAATCAAAAGTCTCGCTGGTTTCCCAACGTTTCGTAACACATACTAGTTACTTTATCAAGGGTGAAAGTTTGACTGACGTTAAAACGTGAACAAAAGAACCAGCAATGTTTTTAAAACTAAGCTTCCTAAATTTTAATGATCTTGTTAAAGTCCACATCCATTTTAAAAACCCATCCAAAACCCAAAGAAATTCACCCTTGATAAAGTAGGTAACTAGTATATGTTACGAAACGTTGGGAAACCAGTGAGACTTTCGATTTAGCATTCAAATCCCAGTTTGAAATAGTTTTTTTCAAAACTAGTGCTAAAGTTAGGATATAGTAGACATGATTCTTAGAAAATTAATTGGGTCTGAGTTCATTGCTTGCGGCAGAAGTCCGGCTCTCATGCAGTATCGGCAGTTTTGCAAACGTAATGTTATGAAAGGCACGAAACGTTTAGAGGTCTAGGGAGATGCTATCTTCACACTTATAATAATCAACACTGTTAACAGATGTAAGTAATTGTAAACGATATATTGAAGTGTTAATACTGCGTTAATTGGTGCTGTGGGCATCCTATTCAAAAATAACTGCAAGCATTTTGTCCATTGGTCGGATTTAACATGCAAGTTGTTCCCGTGCAAGGAACGCGCAGCTCCGCAATAACTTACCACTAGAGGATGGTATATTTCAATTTCTTGCTGTAAACTAGTTCATTGCAAAGGGAAAGCAATATCAATGCATCTTGGACTTGCATTAAAAGTCGTCGTGGGAGCACCGGACACCAACCAGCGGCATATTCAGATTCAACATGGCGGACATTCTAGTACCCCTAAAGAGGCTATGGCAAGTGGGGTAAACAGCCAATCATATACCAAGAATAGGGCCACGTGACACAAATAGACGCAGAAACACATAATTCAAAACAATTTGGGTGAACCCAGTGGAACTCAAAAAACTCATAGTATAATAAGTTAACTAAATTACGAATAAAAACGACTAAGCATACAGATACAAAACGTCACAAATAATAAATACCAGTGTATTCTCGAACAGATTTAAAAAAAAAATTTTAAATAGACATTTTTCTGCAAATTATTCAATAAGATTCTGTTACCACACGGCTAAACTAATTGTAGGTTCTGTTAGATATGCGGGCCCAACTGGAAACTCTTGCATAATGATAAGGACACATAGACACATATTTCCTGAAAAGGATAATTTAGGCCGGATTTTCTGAATGGGTCAAAAAGGACATTTAATATGCAAATTAATTTAAAAATTCTGACACCTCACGGCTAAAGTGACTGTAGGTTCTGTTAGAAAAGCCGGCCCAACTGGAAACTCTTGCACAATGATAAGGACACATAGACACATCTTTCCTAAAAAGGAAAATTTGGGCCGGATTTTCTGAATGGGTCAAAAAGGACATTTAATATGCAAATTTTTCAAAAAATTCTGACACCTCACGGCTGAACTGACTGTAGGTTCTGTTAGAAAAGCCGGCCCAACTGGAAACTCTTGCACAATGATAAGGACACATAGACACATCTTTCCTAAAAAGGAAAATTTGGGCCGGATTTTCTGAATGGGTCAAAAAGGACATTTAATATGCAAATTAATTAAAAAATTCTGACACCTCACGGCTGAACTGACTGTAGGTTCTGTTAGAAAAGCCGGCCCAACTGGAAACTCTTGCCGAATAATAAGAACACATAAACACATCTTCCCTGAAAAGGAAAATGTGGGCCGGATTTTCTGAATGGGTCAAAAAGGACATTTAATATGCAAATTTTTCAAAAAATTCTGACACCTCACGGCTGAACTGACAGTAGGTTCTGTTAGAAAAGCCGGCCCAACTGGAAACTCTTGCCGAATAATAAGAACACATAAACACATCTTCCGTGAAAAGGAAAATTTGGGCCGGATTTTCTGAATGGGTCAAAAAGGACATTTAATATGCAAATTTTTCAAAAAATTCTGACACCTCACGGCTGAACTGACTGTAGGTTCTGTTAGAAAAGCCGGCCCAACTGGAAACTCTTGCACAATGATGAGGACACATAGACACATCTTTCCTATAAAGGAAAATTTGGGCCGGATTTTCAGAATGGGACAAAAAGGACATTTAATATGCAAATTAATTAAAAAATTCTGACACCCCACGGCTAAACTGACTGTAGGTTCTGTTAGAAAAGCGGGCCCAACTGGAAACTCTTGCCGAATGATAAGAACACATAAACACATCTTCCCTGAAAAGGAAAATTTGGGCCGGATTTTCTTAATGGGTCAAAAAGGATATTTAATATGCAAATTTTTCAAAAAATTCTGACACCTCACGGCTGAACTGACTGTAGGTTCTGTTAGAAAAGCCGGCCCAACTGGAAACTCTTGCCGAATGATAAGAACACATAAACACATCTTCCCTGAAAAGGAAAATTTGGGCCGGATTTTCTTAATGGGTCAAAAAGGATATTTAATATGCAAATTTTTCAAAAAATTCTGACACCTCACGGCTGAACTGACTGTAGGTTCTGTTAGAAAAGCCGGCCCAACTGGAAACTCTTGCACAATGATGAGGACACATAGACACATCTTTCCTATAAAGGAAAATTTGGGCCGGATTTTCAGAATGGGACAAAAAGGACATTTAATATGCAAATTAATTAAAAAATTCTGACACCTCACGGCTAAACTGACTGTAGGTTCTGTTAGAAAAGCGGGCCCAACTGGAAACTCTTGCCGAATGATAAGAACACATAAACACATCTTCCCTGAAAAGGAAAATTTGGGCCGGATTTTCTTAATGGGTCAAAAAGGATATTTAATATGCAAATTTTTCAAAAAATTCTGACACCTCACGGCTGAACTGACTGTAGGTTCTGTTAGAAAAGCCGGCCCAACTGGAAACTCTTGCACAATAATAAGGACACATAGACACATCTTTCCTTAAAAGGAAAATTTGGTCCGGATTTTCTGAACGGGTCAAAAAGGACATTTAATATGCAAATTAATTAAAAAATTCTGACACCTCACGGCTAAACTGACTGTAGGTTCTGTTAGAATAGCGGGCCCAACTGGAAACTCTTGCACAATGATAAGGACACATAGACACATCTTTCCTAAAAAGGAAAATTTGGGCCGGATTTTCTGAATGGGTCAAAAAGGACATTTAATATGCAAATTAATTAAAAAATTCTGACACCTCACGGCTGAACTGACTGTAGGTTCTGTTAGAAAAGCCGGCCCAACTGGAAACTCTTGCCGAATAATAAGAACACATAAACACATCTTCCCTGAAAAGGAAAATTTGGGCCGGATTTTCTGAATGGGTCAAAAAGGACATTTAATATGCAAATTACTTTAAAAATTCTGACACCTCACGGCTAAACTGACTGTAGGTTCTGTTAGAAAAGCGGGCCCAACTGGAAACTCTTGCACAATGATAAGGACACATAGACACATCTTTCCTTAAAAGGAAAATTTGGGCCGGATTTTCTGAATGGGTCAAAAAGGACATTTAATATGCAAATTAATTAAAAAATTCTGACACCTCACGGCTAAACTGACTGTAGGTTCTGTTAGAAAAGCCGGCCCATCTGGAAACTCTTGCACAATGATAAGGACACATAGACACATCTTTCCTAAAAAGGAAAATTTGGGCTGGATTTTCTGAATGGGTCAAAAAGGACATTTAATATGCAAATTTTTCAAAAAATTCTGACACCTCACGGCTGAACTGACAGTAGGTTCTGTTAGAAAAGCCGGCCCAACTGGAAACTCTTGCCGAATAATAAGAACACATAAACACATCTTCCGTGAAAAGGAAAATTTGGGCCGGATTTTCTGAATGGGTCAAAAAGGACATTTAATATGCAAATTTTTCAAAAAATTCTGACACCTCACGGCTGAACTGACTGTAGGTTCTGTTAGAAAAGCCGGCCCAACTGGAAACTCTTGCACAATGATGAGGACACATAGACACATCTTTCCTATAAAGGAAAATTTGGGCCGGATTTTCAGAATGGGACAAAAAGGACATTTAATATGCAAATTAATTAAAAAATTCTGACACCTCACGGCTAAACTGACTGTAGGTTCTGTTAGAAAAGCGGGCCCAACTGGAAACTCTTGCCGAATGATAAGAACACATAAACACATCTTCCCTGAAAAGGAAAATTTGGGCCGGATTTTCTTAATGGGTCAAAAAGGATATTTAATATGCAAATTTTTCAAAAAATTCTGACACCTCACGGCTGAACTGACTGTAGGTTCTGTTAGAAAAGCCGGCCCAACTGGAAACTCTTGCCGAATGATAAGAACACATAAACACATCTTCCCTGAAAAGGAAAATTTGGGCCGGATTTTCTTAATGGGTCAAAAAGGATATTTAATATGCAAATTTTTCAAAAAATTCTGACACCTCACGGCTGAACTGACTGTAGGTTCTGTTAGAAAAGCCGGCCCAACTGGAAACTCTTGCACAATGATGAGGACACATAGACACATCTTTCCTATAAAGGAAAATTTGGGCCGGATTTTCAGAATGGGACAAAAAGGACATTTAATATGCAAATTAATTAAAAAATTCTGACACCTCACGGCTAAACTGACTGTAGGTTCTGTTAGAAAAGCGGGCCCAACTGGAAACTCTTGCCGAATGATAAGAACACATAAACACATCTTCCCTGAAAAGGAAAATTTGGGCCGGATTTTCTTAATGGGTCAAAAAGGATATTTAATATGCAAATTTTTCAAAAAATTCTGACACCTCACGGCTGAACTGACTGTAGGTTCTGTTAGAAAAGCCGGCCCAACTGGAAACTCTTGCACAATAATAAGGACACATAGACACATCTTTCCTTAAAAGGAAAATTTGGTCCGGATTTTCTGAACGGGTCAAAAAGGACATTTAATATGCAAATTAATTAAAAAATTCTGACACCTCACGGCTAAACTGACTGTAGGTTCTGTTAGAATAGCGGGCCCAACTGGAAACTCTTGCACAATGATAAGGACACATAGACACATCTTTCCTAAAAAGGAAAATTTGGGCCGGATTTTCTGAATGGGTCAAAAAGGACATTTAATATGCAAATTAATTAAAAAATTCTGACACCTCACGGCTGAACTGACTGTAGGTTCTGTTAGAAAAGCCGGCCCAACTGGAAACTCTTGCCGAATAATAAGAACACATAAACACATCTTCCCTGAAAAGGAAAATTTGGGCCGGATTTTCTGAATGGGTCAAAAAGGACATTTAATATGCAAATTACTTTAAAAATTCTGACACCTCACGGCTAAACTGACTGTAGGTTCTGTTAGAAAAGCGGGCCCAACTGGAAACTCTTGCACAATGATAAGGACACATAGACACATCTTTCCTTAAAAGGAAAATTTGGGCCGGATTTTCTGAATGGGTCAAAAAGGACATTTAATATGCAAATTAATTAAAAAATTCTGACACCTCACGGCTAAACTGACTGTAGGTTCTGTTAGAAAAGCCGGCCCATCTGGAAACTCTTGCACAATGATAAGGACACATAGACACATCTTTCCTAAAAAGGAAAATTTGGGCTGGATTTTCTGAATGGGTTAAAATGGCCATTTATTTTGCAAATTATTTGTTGAAATCGCAATAATCGTTGAAAAAAACCTGCATAGCGAAAGAGTGCGCGCTGTTTTGGGTCTCAACCTTTTTCAAATAAGAGCGATTGGATATCGTTTCACAAACCATAACCGATGCCTATAGCCCATGTGCAGCTCATTTAAGCTATTTTTGAAAAATTTCACCATAAGTACACAATTTTGAAAATATCAAATGGTGATGATAGCTCGGATCTATGGATACTCTTCCTTCATCTATACTTGTTTAAATAACGGATCTCATGGTTTTTGAAGTGATGTGTCACCCAACCCCCTCCCCATTCCACGCCTCAAAAATATCTCAATATCAAACTGGCAAGCCTTAGTCAAATAAGTTTAGAACCATGAATTTTTATAGAAAAGGTCATATATATTCGGTTGTTTTGTAATTTTCACTATGCAATTTTTATGGAATGGGGGGGGGGGGGGGGGTGGCACAAAACACCTTGCGGGGGGGGGGGGGGGCGGAACTATGCGCTAAGCTAGTGATACCCCTTTATGATTTACATATTATAGTTAGCAAAACTAAAACTGAAATAGGTACCAGCGACGTCCGCATGACATCAACGTGTGGCGATCGATTGAACAAACCAAAGAATTATCACGTTTCCTGAGTGTTACCGACAGTAATTTTCAAAGCGGGGTCAAAATATGACAATTTGTTGTAGAGGGGAAAAAACAGCCATGGAGAATATCAGCAATAATAATTTATCACCGTAGGCGAACCGGTCACATATTCTTTTATTTTCAAAGTCTTTGACTTTGCTTTTTTATTGGGGGCCCTGAAAGCATGACCCAAATTTAGACATCTTCTTATTTTGTAAAGAATTGGGAAGAAACGGAACCTTTCTGGTCCGTTGGATGCAATAAAACAACCCTGCGTAAAATCATTTTGTCAAGTGCATATAAGTATTACCGTCGTGTTCAGAAATGTTTCCGTTTTTAACAAACATTCTCAATAAAACAGTACAGACAAAAAGATCGGTTGACCTGGAATCACAACAGAAGGAAATACTTTTATGGTAGAATCTTCTTTGGTATATAGGAAGTGAAAGAGGGCGTAATAAACCATATTGCATTTTTCCCTTCGCCCCAAATAAAAATAAATGTTTAAGTTATGGTCAAGGTTGCATGAGACACTATCGAGGGTGTTTTGCGTGTTTGCGTATCCCGTTACGATTTGTTATTACTTACTTGATGTGTACTTGCCATTGTCACTCCAGTCCATGGCTTTGTAACACAAAACTCATTTACTCAGCTTGCACCCGAGTTTATAACCGGAGCTCTTTGGACTTTCATGTTTATTGTCCTGATTCCACTATAGCCTGGGTGGGTGGGGGAGGGAGTGGGTGGTGGGTGTTGGTCCTGGGGAGGGATCTAGGATTGTGGCTAGGTGGCGTGGAAAGGAGCGCTTTGCGTTAAGCGCTATTGATGATGCAAACATTATTTTTCGGGTTGAGTAGTGCAGCTTTCATGTAGCATTGGCTTTTGCAGTTTGTTTACACGCCTTCCAAACAACAGTGGGATTCTTTCATTTCACTGGGCAAATCTAAGACAGAGTGTTATTAAAAGCACTGTCCAATGAAAGAGTTGTCACAGGCAAAATGTTTCGTACCGCGTATATAAAGTGGCAAAAGAAACCCAATAGTTTTGAATGATTTGAATCAGAAAACTTGCAGGTTTTTTTCCTGTTTAGGAAAGATGTGTCTATGTGTCCTTATCATTGTGCAAGAGTTTCCAGATGGGCCGGCTTTTCTAACAGAACCTACAGTCAGTTTAGCCGTGAGGTGTCAGAATTTTTTAATTAATTTGCATATTAAATGTCCTTTATGACCCATTCAGAAAATCCGGCCCAAATTTTCCTTTTCAGGAAAGATGTGTCTATGTGTCCTTATCATTGTGCAAGAGTTTCCAGTTGGGCCCGCTTTTCTAACAGAACCTAAAGTCAGTTTAGCCGTGAGGTGTCAGAATTTTTTAAGTAATTTGCATATTAAATGTCCTTTTTGACCCATTCAGAAAATCCGGCCCAAAGTTTCCTTTTCAGGGAAGATGTGTTTATGTGTTCTTATTATTCGGCAAGAGTTTCCAGTTGGGCCGGCTTTTCTAACAGAACCTACAGTCAGTTCAGCCGTGAGGTGTCAGAATTTTTTGAAAAATTTGCATATTAAATGTCCTTTTTGACCCATTAAGAAAATCCGGCCCAAATTTTCCTTTTCAGGGAAGATGTGTTTATGTGTTCTTATCATTCGGCAAGAGTTTCCAGTTGGGCCCGCTTTTCTAACAGAACCTACAGTCAGTTTAGCCGTGAGGTGTCAGAATTTTTTGAAAAATTTGCATATTAAATGTCCTTTTTGACCCATTCAGAAAATCCGGCCCAAATTTTCCTTTTCAGAGAAGATGTGTTTATGTGTTCTTATCATTCGGCAAGAGTTTCCAGTTAGGCCGGCTTTTCTAACAGAACCTACAGTCAGTTCAGCCGTGAGGTGTCAGAATTTTTTAATTAATTTGCATATTAAATGTCCTTTTTGACCCATTCAGAAAATCCGGCCCAAATTTTCCTGCTTAGGAAAGATGTGTCTATGTGTCCTTATCATTGTGCAAGAGTTTCCAGTTGGGCCCGCTTTTCTAACAGAACCTACAGTCAGTTTAGCCGTGAGGTGTCAGAATTTTTTGAAAAATTTGCATATTAAATGTCCTTTTTGACCCATTCAGAAAATCCGGCCCAAATTTTCCTTTTCAGAGAAGATGTGTTTATGTGTTCTTATCATTCGGCAAGAGTTTCCAGTTAGGCCGGCTTTTCTAACAGAACCTACAGTCAGTTCAGCCGTGAGGTGTCAGAATTTTTTAATTAATTTGCATATTAAATGTCCTTTTTGACCCATTCAGAAAATCCGGCCCAAATTTTCCTGCTTAGGAAAGATGTGTCTATGTGTCCTTATCATTGTGCAAGAGTTTCCAGTTGGGCCCGCTTTTCTAACAGAACCTACAGTCAGTTTAGCCGTGAGGTGTCAGAATTTTTTGAAAAATTTGCATATTAAATGTCCTTTTTGACCCATTCAGAAAATCCGGCCCAAATTTTCCTTTTCAGGGAAGATGTGTTTATGTGTTCTTATCATTCGGCAAGAGTTTCCAGTTGGGCCGGCTTTTCTAACAGAACCTACAGTCAGTTCAGCCGTGAGGTGTCAGAATTTTTTAATTAATTTGCATATTAAATGTCCTTTTTGACCCATTCAGAAAATCCGGCCCAAATTTTCCTGTTTAGGAAAGATGTGTCTATGTGTCCTTATCATTGTGCAAGAGTTTCCAGTTGGGCCGGCTTTTCTAACAGAACCTACAGTCAGTTTAGCCGTGAGGTGTCAGAATTTTTTAATTAATTTGCATATTAAATGTCCTTTTTGACCCATTCAGAAAATCCGGCCCAAATTTTCCTTTAAAGGAAAGATGTGTCTATGTGTCCTTATCATTGTGCAAGAGTTTCCAGTTGGGCCCGCTTTTCTAACAGAACCTACAGTCAGTTTAGCCGTGAGGTTTTAGAATTTTTTAATTAATTTGCATATTAAATG
Source organism: Nemoura dubitans (assembly GCA_921293005.1). Taxonomy (NCBI): domain Eukaryota; kingdom Metazoa; phylum Arthropoda; class Insecta; order Plecoptera; family Nemouridae; genus Nemoura; species Nemoura dubitans. The sequence goes on from OV121077.1 coordinate 43,070,305, forward strand.
TCCTTTTTGACCCATTCAGAAAATCCGGCCCAAATTTTCCTTTTTAGGAAAGATGCGTCTATGTGTCCTTATCATTGTGCAAGAGTTTTCAGTTGGGCCGGCTTTTCTAACAGAACCTACAGTCAGTTCAGCCGTGAGGTGTCAGAATTTTTTAATTAATTTGCATATTAAATGTCCTTTTTGACCCATTCAGAAAATCCGGCCCAAATTTTCCTTTTAAGGAAATATGCGTCTATGTGTCCTTATCATTGTGCAAGAGTTTCCAGTTGGGCCGGCTTTTTTAACAGAACCTACAGTCAGTTCAGCCGTGAGGTGTCAGAATTTTTTGAAAAATTTGCATATTAAATGTCCTTTTTGACCCATTCAGAAAATCCGGCCCAAATTTTCCTTTTCAGGGAAGATGTGTTTATGTGTTCTTATCATTCGGCAAGAGTTTCCAGTTGGGCCCGCTTTTCTAAGAGAACCTACAGTCAGTTCAGCCGTGAGGTGTCAGAATTTTTTGAATAATTTGCATGATAAATGGCCATTTTAATCCATTCAGAAAATTAGGCCCAAATTTTCCTTTTAAGGAAAGATGTGTCTATGTGTCTTTATCATTATGCAAGAGTTTCCAGTTGGGCCCGCTTTTCTAACAGAACCTACAGTCAGTTTAGCCGTGAGGTGTCAGAATTTTTTATTAATTTGCATATTAAATGTCCTTTTTGACCCATTCAGAAAATCCGGCCCAAATTTTCCTTTTTTGGAAAGATGTGTTTATGTGTTCTTATCATTCGGCAAGAGTTTCCAGTTGGGCCCGCTTTTCTAAGAGAACCTACAGTCAGTTCAGCCGTGAGGTGTCAGAATTTTTTGAATAATTTGCATGATAAATGGCCATTTTAATCCATTCAGAAAATTCGGCCCAAATTTTCCTTTTAAGGAAAGATGTGTCTATGTGTCCTCATCATTGTGCAAGAGTTTCCAGTTGGGCCGGCTTTTCTAACAGAACCTACAGTCAGTTCAGCCGTGAGGTGTCAGAATTTTTTGAAAAATTTGCATATTAAATGTCCTTTTTGACCCATTCAGAAAATCCGGCCCAAATTTTCCTTTTCAGGGAAGATGTGTTTATGTGTTCTTATTATTCGGCAAGAGTTTCCAGTTGGGCCGGCTTTTCTAACAGAACCTACAGTCAGTTCAGCCGTGAGGTGTCAGAATTTTTTAATTAATTTGCATATTAAATGTCCTTTTTGACCCATTCAGAAAATCCGGCCCAAATTTTCCTTTTTAGGAAAGATGTGTCTATGTGTCCTTATCATTGTGCAAGAGTTTCCAGTTGGGCCGGCTTTTCTAACAGAACCTACAGTCAGTTTAGCCGTGAGGTGTCAGAATTTTTTAATTAATTTGCATATTAAATGTCCTTTTTGACCCATTCAGAAAATCCGGCCCAAATTTTCCTTTTTAGGAAAGATGTGTCTATGTGTCCTTATCATTGTGCAAGAGTTTCCAGTTGGGCCCGCTTTTCTAACAGAACCTACAGTCAGTTAAGCCGTGAGGTGTCAGAATTTTTTAATTAATTTGCATATTAAATGTCCTTTTTGACCCGTTCAGAAAATCCGGCCCAAATTTTCCTTTTAAGGAAAGATGTGTCTATGTGTCCTTATCATTGTGCAAGAGTTTCCAGTTGGGCCCGCTTTTCTAACAGAACCTACAGTCAGTTTAGCCGTGAGGTGTCAGAATTTTTTAATTAATTTGCATATTAAATGTCCTTTTTGACCCATTCTGAAAATCCGGCCCAAATTTTCCTTTTAAGGAAAGATGTGTCTATGTGTCCTTATCATTGTGCAAGAGTTTCCAGTTGGGCCCGCTTTTCTAACAGAACCTACAGTCAGTTTAGCCGTGAGGTGTCAGAATTTTTTAATTAATTTGCATATTAAATGTCCTTTTTGACCCATTCTGAAAATCCGGCCCAAATTTTCCTTTATAGGAAAGATGTGTCTATGTGTCCTCATCATTGTGCAAGAGTTTCCAGTTGGGCCGGCTTTTCTAACAGAACCTACAGTCAGTTCAGCCGTGAGGTGTCAGAATTTTTTGAAAAATTTGCATATTAAATGTCCTTTTTGACCCATTCAGAAAATACGGCCCAAATTTTCCTTTTCAGGGAAGATGTGTTTATGTGTTCTTATCATTCGGCAAGAGTTTCCAGTTGGGCCCGCTTTTCTAACAGAACCTACAGTCAGTTCAGCCGTGAGGTGTCAGACTTTTTTGAAACATTTGCATATTAAATGTCCTTTTTGACCCATTCAGAAAATCCGGCCCAAATTTTCCTTTTCAGGAAAGATGTGTTTATGTGTTCTTATCATTCGGCAAGAGTTTCCAGTTGGGCCCGCTTTTCTAACAGAACCTACAGTCAGTTTAGCCGTGAGGTGTCAGAATTTTTTTATTAATTTGCATATTAAATGTCCTTTTTGACCCATTCAGAAAATCCGGCCCAAATTTTCCTTTTAAGGAATGATGTGTTTATGTGTCCTTATCGTTATGCAAGAGATTCCAGTTGGGCCGGCTTTTCTAACAGAACCTACAGTCAGTTCAGCCGTGAGGTGTCTTGAATTTTTTGAATAATTTGCATGATAAATGGCCATTTTAACCCATTCAGAAAATCCGGCCCAAATTTTCATTTTTAGGAAAGATGTGTCTATTTGACCTTATCATTATGCAAGAGTTTCCAGTTGGGCCGGCTTTTCTAACAGAACCTACAGTCAGTTCAGCCGTGAGGAGTCATAATTTTTTGAAAAAGTTGCATATTAAATGTCCTTTTTAACCCATTCAGAAAATCCGCCCCAAATTTTCCTTTTCAGGGAAGATGTGTTTATGTGTTCTTATTATTCGGCAAGAGTTTCCAGTTGGGCCGGCTTTTCTAAAAGAACCTACAGTCAGTTCAGCCGTGAGGTGTCAGAATTTTTTGAAAAATTTGCATATTAAATGTCCTTTTTGACCCATTCAGAAAATCCGGCCCAAATTTTCCTTTTTAGGTAAGATGTGTCTATGTGTCCTTATCATTGTGCAAGAGTTTCCAGTTGGGCCGGCTTTTCTAACAGAACCTACATTCAGTTCAGCCGTGAGGTGTCAGAATTTTTTGAAAAATTTGCATATTAAATGTCCTTTTTGACCCATTCAGAAAATCCGGCCCAAATTTTCCTTTTTAGGAAAGATGTGTCTATGTGTCCTTATCATTGTGCAAGAGTTTCCAGTTGGGCCGGCTTTTCTAACAGAACCTACAGTCAGTTCAGCCGTGAGGAGTCAGAATGTTTTAAATAATTTGCATAAGAAAAGGCCATTTTAACCCATTCAGAAAATCCGGCCTCAATTTTCCTTTTCAGGAATGATGTGTTTATGTGTCCTAATCGTTATGCAAGAGTTTCCAGTTGGGCCGGCTTTTCTAAGAGAACCTACAGTCAGTTCAGCCGTGAGGTGTCAGAATTTTTTTAATAATTTGCATATTAAATGTCCTTTTTGACCCATTCAGAAAATCCGGCCTAAATTATCCTTTTCAGGAAATATGTGTCTATGTGTCCTTATCATTATGCAAGAGTTTCCAGTTGGGCCCGCATATCTAACAGAACCTACAGTTAGTTTAGCCGTGTGGTAACAGAATCTTATTGAATAATTTGCAGAAAAATGTCTATTGAAAATTTTTTTTTAAATCTGTTCGAGAATACACTGGTATTTATTATTTGTGACGTTTTGTATCTGTATGCTTAGTCGTTTTTATTCGTAATTTAGTTAACTTATTATACTATGAGTTTTTTGAGTTCCACTGGGTTCACCCAAATTGTTTTGAATTATGTGTTTCTGCGTCTATTTGTGTCACGTGGTCCTATTCTTGGTATATGATTGGCTGTTTACCCCACTTGCCATAGCCTCTTTAGGGGTACTAGAATATCCGCCATGTTGAATCTGAATATGCCGCTGGTTGGTGTCCGGTCGTGGGAGCCGAGAGCATTGAATTCTGAAACTCGGTGCATGGGAGAATGATAGGTTAAAATCATATCCATTGAATTTTCCATGTTAATAAACGATTATACGTCCTCACCGAGAGTTTCCACGGAAGCCATGTGATATGCTTTGTGAGTTTGGAAGCGGCAGCGGTGAGCGAGTACATGCGTGTTTCAATTTTACTGCGAAATGCCAATGTGCCACGCCCGAACGGAGCTCGCTGCTCGAGCCGGCAGGGCACTGCGATGCGAGTGCGACGAACTGTCAGCTGTGACAAATTATTGGCGCCAACAGTAAACTCCTCCCACCACCACGTGACAGCGAACCCGCAGGATTTAAAACACGTCATATTTATTATTTTCAATTTCTCTTACAAGTGCACGGTTAAGTAGCGGTAAAATAGTACCTATAGTATAGTACAGATTTGTACATAAAGAACATAGTACAATTGGTACTAAACAGTAATCAATTTGGGTTCCTTAAACTGAATCATCATCTGCAAATGATGCAGTAAATGAACTTGAGCGGTGGAGTAATAACAACGGCTTGTTTATAAACAGGAATAAATCTGTTTTTATGCGGTTTTTGACCTCCAAAGAAGACCAGCAGTTTTCTCCTCTAGTACGACTTGAAGGAAAATGCTTAAAAGAAGTGGAAGAAACGAAGTATTTAGGAGTTACCATTGACTGTAAACTAAATTGGAAACTGCACATCAAAGGGGTCTGTAATAAGCTTGCTTCCAGAGCATATTTTATAAAAAGAATGATGAATGTTGTAAACTTCAAATTAGTGAAGCAGATATATTTTGCTCATTTCCAATCACTTTTAATGTATGGAATACTGTTGTGGGGAGGATCATCACATGCCAAACGAATCTTCATCTTACAGAAGCAAACAATTAGGTACCTACATGGCAAGAGCAAGCAGTAATCCTTGCTCTTTAGTTTATATCAAGGACTCGTGCAAGCCTCTTTTTATACAATTTTCAATACTGACTCTACCTTGCATTTATATACATGCTCTAATTATGTTCACAGTTCAAAACAGAAGTGCAACTCAAACGAACGAAATGTTTCATGATCATAACACGAGAGGGAAAAAGGACATTAGGGTAAAAAACGATAAAAGAAAATTCCCGTTATCTGTAGGCTCAAAACTATACAATGCACTACTGAATCACTTCAAGATTAAGAAATCGGACACGCTTTCTTATAAGTTAAAAGAATATTTAATAGCAAAATGTTTTTATTCAACGGACGAATTCTTACAAGATTTAATGTATTTAAGCAATGATTTTAGTAACTGACATGGAATGTACCTGCAAAAGTATTATTGTAAATAGTGACTTATTAATATCATGTAGATGATCAATCTAATAAAAACCCAATTTATTATTATTATTATTATTATCAACTGACCAGGGAGCCTATATTGAACTTCCCAATGGTCACTTTTACGCCGTTAAACCAAACCAACAAAGTCCTCGACTCCAAAATAGGCATTGGTGAATATTTTGTGACCTTTCGAAGGCTTTCGACTGTGTTAACCATTCAATTCTTCTTAGCAAACTTGACTATTATGGCATTCGGGGAAATTGTTAGAACTGGCTAAAGTCGTACCTACCTTTGTGGAAGGACGCAGGGCTGGGATGGAACGACACAATGTGAAATACCAATCTCCAGTAAGACAAGTCGAGCTTGGTGGTCCCCGGAGGCTCAATTTTAAGTCCATTACGATTTCTATTTTACATAAATGATCTACTTGAAGGTTTGCCTGCGGGTTTCCAGCTAACAAATTGGTTTTTATTAAATCCAAATCTAAATGTATTCAAATAACGAACTACAGACATAGCAGCGCGTTTCAGCAACAGCTGTTTTGAAATAGTATCCGACTCAAAGTTTCTGGGCATTCATATTGACCCATTTTTGTTTTGAATTGGCACCATCATAACATTGCCCATGGTTACACCGAAGTCAACGGTGGCCTGTTATGCTCTCAGAAAAATAGCCACCGGTGGTCAACTTTGAAAATTGTGCTTATAGTACGTCATGCACTTACTTCCAGTCTATATAATGGGTTGATGTTCTGGAGTAACTCAACCCATACTCAAAGAATTTTTAGAATTCAGAAGCGAATCATAAGAATTGTAGCCAGAGTCAGTGGTCGAACCAGTGCACGGACTTATTTCTTCGAATATAAAGTTTTAACCTCAATTCTCCCAGTATATTTATGACTGTGCAATATGACTACATCTATCCGGAACAGTTTGCGTACATGCAAGAGCTTAAGAAGGCACTCAATGCAAAGGTGAGACTTACTTTTCAACCTTCACATACCGATTTGCAAGCTGGAAAGTAGCTGATGGAGTTTTCTTCTCTTCCATAAAGGACACTGCCTGCTTGAAATGCCGTCTGGCACAGGGAACACAGTCTCTGCTCTCGTTGATCGTGGCATACATGGTGGAATTCCCACTGACGGCAGCAAAGCTTGTGTACTGAGTTCCCGTACCGTTCCTGAGATTGAGAAAGTTGTGGAGGAGCTGAAAGGCATGCTTAACTACCATAAACTACCATGAGTATGGCGAGAAGCCAAACCTTCTCGGTCTGGTACTCAGCTCTCGCAAGAATCTCTGCATTCACACACACAGGTGACTCGCATTTGCTCGTTTATCATGTTAATAGAATTGTGTATTTCTAGTTTCTACCTTCATAAAGTAGGTAGTACCAATCTACAAGTAGGATAGGAACTAACAAGCAATGGGTAGGTACTACATTACAAAACAATGCAGTACAATACAATGCACAACAGCCCCTAGGTGGGATCTCACCTAAACTCCATTCCACGTCGAGAAGGAGAGTGTATTTGCATCTTCCTCGATGACCCACTGCTGCTAGACACCAGCTCGAGTTCCAAAACTGCTGACATAGCGTTATGTCATGTGCAAAGGAGGGCTTGTTGTGAGTGTTGAAACTCTTGGCTCGTGTCTAGCAGCAGCAGTGGGTCCTCTTGGCAAAGATGCAAGTCCACTCTCCTTCTCGACGTGGAAAGGAGTTATGAGTGTGTTGCAGGACTGCCCGCGGTCGCAGTTCGTGAAGGAGAGCGAAGGCAAGCCGCCGTGCGGGTCTGCGAGGCTCTCGACTCGACCTCAAGGAGCTGGTGTCCGTACTTCCTCCCGCGAGTGACTCTCTCTGAAGAGCTGGTGTCCGTACTTCCTCCAGCGAGTGACTCTCTCTGAAGAGCTGGTGTCCGTACTTCCTCCCGCGAGTGACTCTCTCTGAAGAGCTGGTGTCCGTACTTCCTCCCGCGAGTGACTCTCTCTGAAGAGCTGGTGTCCGTACTTCCTCCCGCGAGTGACTCTCTCTGAAGAGCTGGTGTCCGTACTTCCTCCCGCGAGTGACTCTCTCTGAAGAGCTGGTGTCCGTACTTCCTCCCGCGAGTGACTCTCTCTGAAGAGCTGGTGTCCGTACTTCCTCCCGCGAGTGACTCTCTCTGAAGAGCTGGTGTCCGTACTTCCTCCAGCGAGTGACTCTCTCTGAAGAGCTGGTGTCCGTACTTCCTCCAGCGAGTGACTCTCTCTGAAAGCTTTTTACTTCTACGGTTAATTTCTTACATTCCATTTGTATAAAATACCATGTAATAAAATATTAACATATAAACCCCTACATTATTATACCCAGTTTTGTTACTCAACCTTTTATTGCAACGGGAATATAAATAAGTATGTCCGTAATCCTAGCCAATGAAAATCTATGAACTAGGTATTTAGTGGTTGAGATAACAAGAACTGATTATTTAATTTGCCATTTGGACATTTCAAGGAACCTTGCCCCTTCCTTACCAGTGCCCTATAGGCATGGGATTTTTGTGATTTATTTGTATGGCAAAAAATCTCTCTTGAGCAAGATTCAACCCATGGATTGCAACAATAAGTGGAAAGCAAACGGCACGAACACAACCGGGATTGGATGAGCGGCAAGCTTCACTTATCGGCCTGGATCTCACAAATTGGTATTCAACATTTCCTCGTTTATTTCACACACATTTCACAAAACTGCCACAACTGTTTTGAGACTTATTACTAGAGCTAGGATAGTTATGCACAAAAAAACAGCAAAACAAAACATGCAGGCAAAAGTGCCAAAACATGCAAACATGCAACTTTGAAAAAAAGACATGAAAAACCATGCAGAGTGAATTATCTTGTATTTGCAGAGCCATAATAGGTTGTGATACGACAAAATGTGTTTAATTACGTCAAAACAAGTCAAATGTCGTTCTTTTAGCCAATTGAAACTAGGTTTTTTGAACAATCGGCCTATGGGGTATGCGCAAAACAGTAGATTACGATTATCATTTTCATATTTCCTGCTGTGAGGCTGTGTTATTGGTCAGAAAGAAGGTTTTCACGAACTGAAAAACACCGTTTAAATTCGCAAGATGTTCTCCAGACAATACTTTAACGAGCTTCCAAGTTGTGGAGTCACATTTTGAATTTCCCAGATCAAATTCTTGGTCAGAAATAATTTTCGAAATTAGCTTTAATGTATGCCAGATCATGAGCTATATAATAGTTCAGCAAAAAAAGCCTTTGTTTCTCTCTAATACCGGCTGCATCGGCTGCATCAAACGTGAACAAAAATTACAAATCAACCTTTGGTGCAAACAAAATCGTTTGTTTTAGCAATCCGTAGAAGAAATTGCCAATTCATCGTAGGAAATTTGTTAAAATGGCTTAAATATGCACATACATGAATGAAAATGAAGAAATATGCAACTTTTTAAAAAAGTGCCAAAACATGCTAAATGTAGGTAACACACATTTTTGGAATCTTTGGGATTCAAATCAGATTTATATCTATGTCTGCATGTGCTCTGCTTCTTAATAAAGAACATGCAATATTGCATAACTATCCTAGCTCTAATTATTACAATCATGTGGATGGATAATAAAGCCATATTTTGGATACGATTGCAAGCAATGGCGTGCATAGTTTCATTTTGACGTTTACATAAAAGGTGCTTTAACCCCATCCAAAATTCCCTGCTCCATAAAATTGATATCTCAAACTCCCAGCTCCATGAACTCAACTCCATGCAACCAGCTACTGACACTGTCTGCACCACGAGCTACTAACACTGCTGGCAGCAAACCCTGGACACAAATCAATCAGAGGACGCCGCCAACGAAGCCACGTGTGGAACGCCGCTGTGCCGATGTTGAGATCCGATCCGCCATTCGTCACGGCAACGGAGGCCTCCAGGTCTGCAAACAGCGTGGAAACATTGCACGTTTGCGCACGTCCGCTCTTCCACGCTCTTCCGGAACCGGGACCTGGAAGGGGACGGATCTGCGGCGAGCCACAAAGGGTTCCCGGCTGGAAGCGGCTGGACTGCGGCCCGGGAATGCCGAGATCAACGGCTTCCGGGGAAAACCCTGGCCTGGAAGGCTGGCCTGGACCATGGAAGGAACCAATGGAATGTACCGGATCACTAAGACGACAAGGGCTGGAAATGGAATATCAAACCCTGTGCTGGAAGGCTGGCCTGGTTTGGAAGGAACCAATGGAATGTACCGGATCACTAAGACGACAAGGGCTGGAAATGGAATATCAAACCCTGTGCTGGAAGGCTGGCCTGGCTTGGAAGGAACCAATGGAGTGTACTGGAACACTAAGATAAGGGCTGGAAATGGAATATCAAACCCTGTGCTGGAAGGCTGGCCTGGCTTGGAAGGAACCAATGGAATGTACCGGATCACTAAGACGACAAGGGCTGGAAATGGAATATCAAACCCTGTGCTGGAAGGCTGGCCTGGCTTGGAAGGAACCAATGGAGTGTACTGGAACACTAAGATGATAAGGGCTGGAAATGGAATATCAAACCCTGTGCTGGAAGGCTGGCCTGGCTTGGAAGGAACCAATGGAGTGTACTGGAACACTAAGATGATAAGGGCTGGAAATGGAATATCAAACCCTGTGCTGGAAGGCTGGCCTGGCTTGGAAGGAACCAATGGAGTGTACTGGAACACTAAGATGATAAGGGCTGGAAATGGAATATCAAACCCTGTGCTGGAAGGCTGGCCTGGCTTGGAAGGAACCAATGGAGTGTACTGGAACACTAAGATAAGGGCTGGAAATGGAATATCAAACCCTGTGCTGGCAGAGTGGCTGGGTTCTGGATGGAAGCAAAGGAATGTCCTGGAAAACAGCTGCAACAAGGAATGGAAATGAAATAACAAACACATAGCACAATCAGGTTATTTCCAGGATTCTTAGGATGCCAAGGAGGTATCACTAAGATATGTGGCTAAAACCAGCTGCTACCCAGGCTTTCAGTAAATTGATGCTACCAAAATATTGCTATATCCAAAACTAGTTTCTGCAAACCCTCTGTATTTTGCAACTGCCTACAAAACTCTCCAGTGACAGCTGTACACTGCTGCTACCAAGAATCTACTTTCATAAATGCATCGTTGTTTGCGATATACAAAGAACTCATATGAGGGCAAGTGTCTAGTGGCAAGGCTTCGTACCTGTTGCTCCTTGCGCCGACCGAGACGTTACCGTGGCGACGGCTCCAAGTCGCTTTGTAGCCGCGTTGGACGTTTGGTTTCCGTGCCGACGGCCGATCCCCGATCTGTGGACAAACGCAACGGTCAAGTCACGGACCAAGACGAATATCATACTGGCCGTGTATGGTACAAACACTGGCAACATTGGGAATCTATTCTTTTCCCGGAGCATTTGAACTATTCAGGATGCAGTGCAGACATATTTCCTAGGTACTAAAAACTGTGCTGATTTGTATTTTGTTTGTTCACAGGAAGCACGGCCGCTTCCTCTCTAAGAGATTCCTCTCCCACCAAGTAAAGCAGGAGAATGTGTGCCTAAGTTGAGCTTGGTGGGTAGGGAACCTGACCAGCTAGAATATTATATGGATCAACTCCACCGTGATCAAAGAAAGCTTGTTAGTTTAGAAACTCTTAGCTCAATAAGGCTAGCAGTAATGGGAAAGTCCACTCTCTTTCTTAAGGTGGTATGGAGTTTAAAAGGAACATGTTTCACAGCTATCTGTTATTACTGATAGCTACACAATTGCATCTATCAAATGGAGTGCAAGCCTGGAATTCCTTACAACCTTGCACAAAACACTGGATTTACTAGTCCTGACTCCTGGCAGATTAACATGGGACAAAGGACAGCTAAGGAGGTACAGCAAAGTGTACTTGCTACTCTCGCTCTCAGCTGCATCCTAAGCTAGCTTGCTGACGGCCAGCTTTGTTCTGCTAGTTGCTAGGCTTCCCATTTCACGTTGAGAAGGAGAGTGGATTTGCATCTTCCTCGAGGACCCACTGCTGCTAGACACGAGCCAAGAGTTTCAACACTCACAGCCATGTCTTGAGTCGGACAAAAGGCTCTGTGGGCAGTTCCAACACTCACAGCCATGTCTTGAGTCGGACAAAAGGCTCTGTGGGCAGTTTCAACACTCACAAGCCATGTCATGAGCCGGACAAAAGGCTCTGTGGGCAGTTTCAACACTCACAAGCCATGTCTTGAGTCGGACAAAAGGCTCTGTGGGCAGTTTCAACACTCACAAGCCATGTCTTGAGTCGGACAAAAGGCTCTGTGGGCAGTTTCAACACTCACAAGCCATGTCTTGAGTCGGACAAAAGGCTCTGTGGGCAGTTTCAACACTCACAAGCCATGTCTTGAGTCGGACAAAAGGCTCTGTGGGCAGTTTCAACACTCACAAGCCATGTCTTGAGTCGGACAAAAGGCTCTGTGGGCAGTTTCAACACTCACAAGCCATGTCTTGAGTCGGACAAAAGGCTCTGTGGGCAGTTTCAACACTCACAAGCCATGTCTTGAGTCGGACAAAAGGCTCTGTGGACAGTTTCAACACTCACAAGCCATGTCTTGGGTCGGACAAAAGGCTCTGTGGGCAGTTTCAACACTCACAAGCCATGTCTTGAGTCGGACAAAAGGCTCTGTGGGCAGTTTCAACACTCACAAGCCATGTCTTGAGTCGGACAAAAGGCTCTGTGGGCAGTTTCAACACTCACAAGCCATGTCTTGAGTCGGACAAAAGGCTCTGTGGGCAGTTTCAACACTCACAAGCCATGTCTTGAGTCGGACAAAAGGCTCTGTGGGCAGTTTCAACACTCACAAGCCATGTCTTGAGTCGGACAAAAGGCTCTGTGGGCAGTTTCAACACTCACAAGCCATGTCTTGAGTCGGACAAAAGGCTCTGTGGGCAGTTTCAACACTCACAAGCCATGTCTTGAGTCGGACAAAAGGCTCTATGGGCAGATTTGGGATTCTATACTCATTTTTAGCGGCAACGTGAGTCATCTAGCAAGAAACAAATCCACTCTCCTTCTTAACGTGAAATAAAGTATAGGTACATGCCTCCACTCACTGTGGATATTCTCAGCTGTAGCCGAAGACTAAACTTTCCCACAGAGTTACGGCACGGCAAATCTCGGCACTTTAACGAGCCGATTACTCGATTCTAGGAGCAGACTTCGTAAAACGGAGAGCTGACCGGATGGCGTAGTCATGGCATCTGGGTCTGAAAGAATCCACACACTTTAGGGATAAACCCCGGGACAACAGCTGATTGAAGGGAAAACAAGAGGCTTGGAAACCAATAACCAAGCAGCTTTGCCTCTGCAGAGATTTCCTTTCAACTATTTACAGTGGATAAAGAGACAATATAGCAGAAGGCAGAAAACAATAGGTCATCATTGACATTGTGTTTAAACTACTATTTCTTCCATATGTGAGTGCTACTCATGTGATGAATTTAAGTTACTTATTAGTTCTTTCCTAGATAACTTTATACTTAAACCTACATAATAATATATTATTAGTCATACCTTTATTATCTTATTCATTAGTTATTCAAACTTTAATTGTTAAAAATCTATAGGCACTTTATTATATTTTAGATATATTTACCTTATTTAGGAACTTATTCATTTAATCCAAAGCTGTTCCCACTTTGGCACTTTACCTTACAGTTTACTCTCAATGCTATTTAAAGTTGTTTAAAACTTAAACTTATAAGTTTACATACACTAACTTACGTAGCTATTAACTAGTCTTAGATATTACCTGTCTACCTGTCTCCAAATCTTGTACCTACCAATATTGATAATGGACAATAAAACAAATTGAATTTAATTGAAAATCTTATTGCAATACGGGCTTGGACCTTGGTAATGAAAGCTGATAATAAAAACAAACAGTTCCTTTCCCTATGCTCTAGGAAAACATCGGGACCAGATCCACAAGAGGGAGATTTTTAAATATCCCGGAGAATACTTGTGTGAAGCCAATCAGATTCAATAAGCAGTGAAGCCCATTGGCTGCCACCATGATTGATAATGCAATTAGCCTGGGGTTTTAAAAATCCCTTCTTTGTGGATCCGAGCCCTCAACCAGGCCAACAAAGACCCTAGTTCCCATCAACTTACCTGCCGATTGGTCCAGACTGTGAGTTGATGACAGCGATTCTTTCCATGTCTTCGGATCGCAACGTCAGGGTCCGAGAGATTGCCACTGTCTTGTTTGCAGAAGCCAATTATTGAAAGGCCGGTGGCCTGCAGTCATCGAACTGCAGGCACCGAGTCTGAAACATCAGGCTGAAGTCAGTTGATGATTGAGAGAATATTGGCAGCACCACACTTGCAATCACTGGCTGAAAGCCCAAAGCCACAAGGCTACATCACGGTATTTCTACCCACTAAGAATGATAGTGTGATACAAATGCCTATATACTATTAGGATGGTGGAAGCCTATTATATTAAATTCATAAATTCACAATCCACATTATGACACTAGATGGCCCTGGGACTGGAGGGTAATTTGTATTGGACCTAAACTGGGACTTTGCCCGATCATTGCCCAGCCAGCACAGAACACGGATTTAGCCATGGTTATTATGAGGGGCTCAATAAGTGGGAACTTTCATTGGTGTAGGGGAGGGGGGGGGGGGGGGGGCGGGGGTGAGCAAAGGTATGCCTGTATGGATGGGAGGGGGGGGGGGGTATGGGCGCCTACCCAAAGTGGCCTAAAATGAGAGCATTTTGGATGGGAATTGTTAGAGGTGGGGTGGAGGTGGCTTCTTTGGAAGACTAAATGGGGGCCCATACTGTGGTATAGAGGACTACCGAGGGGCCATAAAATAAGCAGCATTTAACAGAGGCTGGGTTGACTGTTTCATGGGGTGATGAAGGGGGGGGGGAGGGGGGATCATTACTACATGTGGTTGAGGTAAGAGACTGTGTAAGGAAAATTGGGGGTTTTAATTTGGGAGGTCTTGATTTGAAGGGCTCAAACTTAAGGTGCGCAAATTGGAGGTAGGTACAGACATTCAAGCTGTAGCTTAGGGCCATACCATGAATTATGGGGTTGTTACTGTCAAGTCTTCAAGGGGCCTGGGTCATGACACAGGGTCATCACTGCAGGATTCGGTATTGGGGAGCCCCTAGCTTGGAGCTGCCAGATTCAGCCAGCTAGCATCCTTCAAGTGCCTGTACTCACTTAGTTTCTGTCCGAGCGCCTCCACTTGTTCCTTCGGCAAGACCGAGATCTCGTGCTGGGTGTAGAAATTCTTCCCCAAGGGCAGGTAGTCGTACAATGGCGACAGCAGGTCGATCCCCTTGCTGCGTTTCGTGGTCGTGGTCTTGGTCGTTATCAATCTCGGTGTTGGAACCATCGGCAGCCACGTCTGCCAACACGAGGGGAGATGTTACTCCACTTGAGCAATTTCAGTGCAAAGTTACCAAGTTTTCAGTTTTCACTGTCATTTCAAACTTCTCAAAACCAAGCAAATCAATTAAATTTCCATACTTTGGGACACAATACATTTGCAAGGACCTAGCGTACATAAAACTGAAAACAGGGAGAGTTATACCTACTTCATTTCACGTCAAGAAGATGAGTGGGTTTGCATTTTCCTCGAGGACCCACTGCTGCTAGACATGAGCTAAGAGTTTCAAAACTGCCCATAGAACCTTTTGTTTGGCTCAAGACATGGCTTGTGAGTTTAGAAACTCTTAGCTTAATATGGCTAGCACTAGCAGTAATGGGTAAGTCCACTCTTGTTCTTAAGGTGGTATGGAGTTTAAAAGGACCATGTTTCACAGCTTTCTGTTATGACTGATTGATGAGCGTAGCGAGCGAAGCGAGCAGAGCGAAATCTTCAATTTCACTTACCCCAAAAAAAAAGTCACTTGCGTATGTTTTTTTTTTTTTTTTGTGTGTTTGTGCGCGCTCTACAGACCAAACGCCTGAACCGACACGGATGAAAATTTCTGAGTATCTACCTCTGTTCTCAACTTAGACCCCCTGCGTTTTTGAAAAAGATCGGTTCAGTAAATTTTTTATAAATCAATTTTTACGAAATTTTTCGATTTTTTCCTAATTTCGAACCCCTGTAAATTTCAAAGTTCTGAACATAACTTCACCAAAACTTCTAAACATGTTGACCTTATACATATTTATCATGCCTGCAAATCTTATTTCGGTAGGTTTTTCCAATTGGTTTTTATTAGCATTTTTGTGGTGTTTTTTTCGTGATTTGACGGCTGATTCAATACGAGTCCGGTTTCCTTCGTTTCCTTGGTTACCAGCTTTGTTGACCTCGAAGAGAAACAAAGGAACATCAGAATCCGCATACATATTCAAGTGATTAGAATTTTCGAGAAGGCAATGGTCAGGTTTGGTGCTCCATGGTTTTCTTGTGACTGCTGCCTGCACCTTTTAATCCGCTATACACAAACCGCTACCTACGCTCATCTTCAACGCAACACAAATTGCGTTCGCGAAGCCCTAGTAGCTACACAATTGCATCTATCAAATGGAGTGCAATCCTGGAATTCCTTACAACCTTGCACAAAACACTGGATTTACTGGTCCTGACTCCTGGCAGATTAACATGGGACAAAGGACAGCTAAGGAGGTACAGCAAAGTGTACTTGCTACTCTTGCTCTCAGCTGCATCCTAAGCTAGCTTGCTGACGGCCAGCTTTGTTCTGCTGGTTGCTAGGCTTCCCATTTCACGTTGAGAAGGAGAGTGGATTCGCATCATCCTCGAGGACCCTGACTGCTGCTAGACAAGAGCCAAGAGTTTCAACACTCACAAGCCATGTCTTGAGTCGGACAAAAGGCTCTGTGGGCAGTTTCAACACTCACAAGCCATGTCTTGAGTCGGACAAAAGGCTCTGTGGGCAGTTTCAACACTCACAAGCCATGTCTTGGGTCGGACAAAAGGCTCTGTGGGCAGTTTCAACACTCACAAGCCATGTCTTGAGTCGGACAAAAGGCTCTGTGGGCAGTTTCAACACTCACAAGCCATGTCTTGAGTCGGACAAAAGGCTCTGTGGGCAGTTTCAACACTCACAAGCCATGTCTTGGGTCGGACAAAAGGCTCTGTGGGCAGTTTCAACACTCACAAGCCATGTCTTGAGTCGGACAAAAGGCTCTGTGGGCAGTTTCAACACTCACAAGCCATGTCTTGAGTCGGACAAAAGGCTCTGTGGGCAGTTTTGAAACTCTTGGCTCGTGTCTAGCAGCAGTGGGTCCTCGGGGAAGATGAAAATCCACTCTGCTTCTCAACATGAATTGCAGTACCTACTAGGGCGAACGCAATTTGTGTTGCGTTGAAGATGAGCGTAGCGGTTTGTATTTAGCGCATAAAAAGATTGAGGCAAAAAGCCTAAATCATGGAGCAGCAAGCCGGACCATTGCTTTTTCGAAAATTCTGATCACTTGAAATTGTAAACGATTCTGGCCTTTCTTTGTTTCTGTCCGAGCTGTCGGGTGGCGGAAATATGCTCATTTTGAGGTCATAAAGCAATGTGCATGTTAATACATAGATGTTACTCATGCTCAAGGGTTTTTATTGAGTTTTATTGGGAAAACTCTGGTGTGATGTTTCGATTTGGTTTCGATGGTTTCTAAAGGCAAATCGAAATTGGGAACATTTGAAAAAAATACGCACTATAAAATAAATTTCCGTACTTTTCCAAACATGCCCAATTGTCGAATTTTGCTATTTTTTCTGCTATGAAAGTGAAGGGTGTGGAGGATTTTCTTGAAAAACGCAGGGGGTCTAAGTTGAGAACAAAAGTAGACACCCTGAAAATTTCATCCCACTCGAAGCAGGCGTTTGGCCTGTAGAGCGCGCGCAAACACACATACAAACAAACAAACACACACCAAGTGTTTTTTTTAGCAGTAGTGAAATTGAAGATTTCGCTTCGCTCGCTTCGCTCATCAATAAGCTTCCCACGACAGACTTACCTGCGTTGCGTTGGCCATCCCTGAGATGAGATCAGTCACAGAGTCGACACCAGAGATTGTCGTCACCGAAACCAAAGAGCAGAGCCGATGGAAGCCAGCTGAGGCAAGGGACTAAACCACACCTGGAACACAAAACAAGGAGGCTTAGAAACAGACAGGCCTAGAAGGGCACACTCACAGTCCAGGAACAGATTGATTGCCATTTCCAACATGTCGGCACCGAGATCACATGAATTAAGTATAGGTAACTGATGACAATAAATTGAATGTGCCCATCGAAACAATTGTGGCTTGAGATTCTAAATGTGAATCAATCACTGGATTCCAACAAAACTAAGGCCCGATGCAGTCAAAACTTTTGTCACACTCAGCCAAGTGGAACCTGAGTAAAATGTGCATATGGCAACGTAGCAATATGCTTGACAACTAACTGATTTGCTTGGTTACTGACAACAAATTCCTAGCAATTTCAAAACACAGTCTATTGGTATCTAAGGATCCAGACGGTGGTGACCAAAATATTGTTACTGACAGCAGCTGTCAGACGGAACTGTCACTGGCAAGGTACATTTTTGGAGAGGCCTGTTTTCAGATTCAGGTAGCTAATCTTGTTCTATTTATGTTCAAAACAAATGTAAAACAAATGTGAACCACACATGTAAGTACCATGAATGATATTTTAGCGCAAAACCATTGTAGTTTGTCTAAAATTTCATAGAAATGCGGCTTGAAATATCTGAAATGACCCCTGAGTGCGTGCTGAGTGTGGTCTGGACGGCACTCACACTGAGTGTGCACTCAGGGTACACTTAGTGTACAGTTTTCGACTGTGCAATGAAAATTGCCCTCTGAGTGTGCACTGAATAAGCACCGAGTGTGAGTGCGCACTGAGTGACGTCTCTGCATTCGGGCCTGTGTGTCAGTAGAAGGTACTTAAATTAAATATGGCTGAAATAATAAATGTAATTTTACCAGCACACTGCATGAGAATGATACTTTAAAATTTCAGCTTATCTGGCAAAAATAAATAAAATAGGTAGGTACCTATCTAAATAGGAAGACAAAATTAAATGTGCAGTAAATTTACAGATACCTAATTTATTTGCTCATGATGCCAATCAATTCACTTACCTACTTGCAGAAAAAAAATATAACAAAAGTACCTACCTACCTATTTGATGGACTTTGAGTGTACGATGAGCAAAATTGACAACCAAACACGTTGGCAATTCCATTACTTTTCATGCGGATATTATTGAAACAAACTATCAGGGCGTCAATATTAAATGCAGCACAATTTGCATCACTATTGCAGCAATGTTGATCCAGACAGATTTGAAACAGATTATAGTGATCCAAGTCACAAAACTTGTTGGCAAGGGGAATGCCAAGTCAGGGGAGAGAGAACTGTGTAGCGATGATGGGCAGAGCTTATTCAAAATAAATATAATATGTACCCATGTACCTACCTAAATAAGAAGACAAAACTAAATGTGCTGTAAATTTACAGATACCTAATTTATTTGCTCATGATTACATGCCAATCAATTCACTTACCTACTTGCAGAAAAAAATATAACGAAAGTACCTATTTGATGGACTTTGGGTGTACGATGAGCAAAATCGACAACCAAAGGCAATTCCAACTTTTCATGCGGATATTATTGAAACAAACTATCAGGGCGTCAATATTAAATGCAGCACAATTTGCATCACTATTGCAGCAATGTTGATCCAGACAGATTTGAAACTGATCATAGTGATCCAAGTCACAAAACTTGAAGGCGAGGGGAATTCCATGTCAGGGGAGAGAGAACTGTGTAGCGATGATGGGCAGAGCTTATTCAAACATAACAAAGTACCAAAAGGCAGTAAGAAGCATGAGAATGGGACAGGAAAGACTGACTCACTGTTTTACGTTGCGTTCCAAGCAGACAGCGATTGACTGACAGCCGCCATCGTCGACTTGCAATGCTTCGAGATCGCTCCCTGAAATCCCTCCTTCTCTCCAGGGAATCGCGTTCCCTGCTCGCCAAGAATCCTCCCAAGACCAGACGTCTCCGCTTGCCGTCTTCGCCAAAGTTGCACTCCAAGGTCTGGATTTGATCTGCACAGCGAAACACAAACGATTAGAGATATGCGATCGGCTGCCTTCTGCTGATGCTCTCCAGCTCCAATTATGCCGTTTCCAGCTTGGTATCAAACACCTTATGATGTTCAACTTTCAACAAGCGAGCTTAATAATGTGTTTTGATACCAAACACAGAGATTTTAGGTACCTACCATAGGACAATATTACACAAGTCTTCTCTACCTCCAAAACTACTAAATCACTAGGTACCTATCGAATGAGTAAGATTAGTTCAGAAGGTTTCCCAACATTAAGTAGGTAACCTATATTATCAATTACTAGTTTGTTTCTCAAGGGTTAACGTGCGCTGTCTGTGTACTTAAAAGAGCAAACCGATAAATGTACATGCCTAGATACAATTCAATGAATATACCTACCTGGTCGGTACTCGTAAGTTAAATACAATGCGTATTTGAGCTTGCGTCCACTGCCACGTCTCCGGCAGTTGGCCGTGGCAGACAAAGCCGTGGACACCGAATGACTCAGTGCAGCCCAGCATGGCGTCTGCAGTGCTTTGAAGTCGAGACATACTGCACGTTCTCGACCGCTTTCGGACAGGTTTGTCGCCGAGGGATGGAAGAGCCAGAGACAATCTCAGCATCGCACTTGGTGGCACCATTCGGGATCCAGCTCGCTTTAACATTAATTCAACTCCACCGATGCTAACTAATACCATTGGGCCCTATTAACATTGAATTTATTGGCCTATAAAATATAAAATACACTACACCAATTTTTAGGAACATAGGTAAACCTACCGAAAGTTTGGCGTTATCCTCATCTATTAGCCTGTGTTCTGGAATAAGAAGGCTATATATGCTAATCTGGGCATGCTTAAACTAGCCTACATAATACTTTTAATCTCGTTTACACCAGGAAGCACGTAATGTCAATATTCTAACCTCTTCCACATTCGACAAGTTCGACAAGTGGGAAGTTAGCGCTGAGAATTGCGGAGAATTACGTAGCGCCAATTCAATATACCAGTTCCAAAATGAAGCATACAAATGCATATGTATGTACCCCAGTTTGAAGTGACGGATTTGGTGTGGAGGCAGTACCAGCGTATTTGACGGTGATCCAAAAATGCGATAAAATAGATAACATGTATTATTGAAAGACAATAACGGGGAAAGGAATACCAGGACTTTACTATCAAATTAGAAACTATCTACTGTAGTTACTACAGTTTGGTACAACTGATTGAAGGACCAGGACTTCACATTTTAATTCTTCTGGCCCAAACTCTCACTGCAGTCCGTGGACACGTTACAGAACAAATAAATAGAACATGCAATAAGAATTAACATTATCGGATAAATTCAGCAAAATTGAGGGGCGCAAGGGTACCTTGAATAAACTCTCAGGGATTATGGCCACTGGGTCGAACTTCTATCTTTGCCCCCAATCCCTAACTACTATCATTGGAATTTGGATAATTATAATTATATTAGGACTCTCTACAGTTCGCCCTCATATCATCTTATTCTATAAGGCCCATACATTTACCATGTAACTTGTCATTAGCCAAAATAAATACAATACAATACAACTCCAGCCCGAAGCCACTTTGTAAAAATACAAAATTGTAAGCATTATTAATGTATGTTAATCTTCTCGAATTTTTTGCTGAAAATTGAAGGGGGGGGGGGTACCCCGATGAAACTCGAAGAGATGATGACAACAGCGTCAAACTCAAGTACCCTGTTGGACCATCTGTTTCCCCAACCCTTAACTCCAGCCCGAGGCAACTTTGTAAAAATAAAATATATAAATGCTTTGCATGTATGATGTATCTCGCCGAATTGGAAATAAAGGAAGGGCGCCTCGACGAAACTTTCAGCGATGATGACCCAAGGGTTGACCTAAATGACCGTGATAGTCCCAACATTTTCTCCATCCCCTAACTTCAGATTTCGATTAAAAAAATAAAGTCCATTCCCTAAAAGAATGGTCATCGCCATAGGGGGCAATCCTAAGTTGAACTAAGATCGAAGAGTGGGTGTCATGTGTTATCTTTGTCACTTGCCTGGTTTACCCCATCAACTCAACGCTGAGGACCGCACCAGCTGCCAATCTGGAAACCGAGCCTAAACTACATTTCACGTCGAGAAGGAGAGTGGATTTGCATCTTCCTCGAGGACCCACTGCTGCTAGACACAAGCCACGAGTTTCAACACTCACAAGCCATGTCTTGAGTCGGACAAAAGGCTCTGTGGGCAGTTTTATATTTTTGCGGCCCGCCTCCAAATATATGTTTCAAATGCAAACTATATCGTGCAATTCTCATTGGAAAATATATTGATTTGAAATCTCAACAGACAACTTGCAAGACAGCTCTTCCAGAGGCAAAAGTACTCATTCATAATGCAGTGAGGTATTAATCGGATCTGGAATAGCAACAAGTAGTGCATCACAAGTGTTTCCCTTACCAAAATAAAAGGGTCCGAGCTGCCTCGATTCCGGTGTGAAATTTGCATCACGGAAGGCTTTGGTTCCAATGACAAGTTTTAATCGCATCTGGAATTAGCAACAAGTGACATTTCACAAGTGTTTCTACCAACAGCAGCTGTCTGGGCTAAAGCTAAAGAAAACTTAAGCTTAATGTTAATTAACATAAAGATGAATGATAAATAATATATAATTTATAATAATATATAATAATACATAATAATAATATATAAATAATAAAATATAAAATAATATAAAAATAAAAATAATGAAATAAAATATAGAAATAATATATAATAATAATACATTCTAATAATATTTTTTAATAATTATATATCAGAAGATTCTATAAACAATATGTAATATAGATGTAGATATATAATATGTAATATAGATGTAGATATAATTTAATAGAATATAATAGTAAAAATAATAATATAATAATATAATAGAGATAATGAATAGGAATATCGTGGTTCGCAATTCAACGTATCGATATTTCATTGTGTATCGACACTTTACTGACATCGAATTGCGACATCACAGAGCACAGTTTGTCCATCCCCAGCCAAGACGGCACAGTCGTGTCTTTCCAGCTGCGGGAGTGAGTTGCCAGCAGCCAGTGGCGGACACGGCCCAGCGGTCGGCCTACTTCCTCCTACCACTCACACCGCCCGCCGCTCTCAGCTGCTCCACGACACCCTGGCGATTCCAATCTGTTGCCACATCGAGCGGTGTCTGACCCTTGTTGTCCTTGACGTCAACGTCAGCCCCGTGACGTAGCAGCAGGGCTACCACTTGCTCGCTTCCCAACATCGAGGCAAGGTGCAGTGAAGTCATGCCATCGTTGTCCGTGACGTTAACCTCAGCCCCGTGACGTAGCAGCAGGGCTACCACTTGCTCGCTTGCCCTCAACGAGGCATGGTGCAGTAGAGTCCAGCCATCGTTGTCCGTGACGTTAACCTCAGCCCCGTGACGTAGCAGCAGGGCTACCACTTGCTCGCTTCCCATCATCGAGGCATGGTGCAGTAGAGACCTGTTAAACACGTCTCGAGCTTCTTTGTTGGCTCCCTTAGCCAAGAGCAGCTCCACCACGGCCAACTTGTTGAAACGTGCTGCAAGGTGCAGTGGAGTCTTGCCATCGTTGTCCGTGACGTCAATCTCAGCCCCGCGACGTAGCAGCAGGGCTACCACTTGCTCGCTTCCCCTAATCGAGGCATGGTGCAGTGGAGTCAAGCCATACTTGTCACGACCTTCTTTGTTGGCTCCCTTGTCCAAGAGCAGCTCCACCACGGCCAACTTGTTGCTACGTGCTGCACGGTGCAGTGGAGTCCTGCCATTGTTGTCCGTGACGTCAACGCCAGCTGCGTGACCTCGCAACAGGGCTGATGGTGATAGGAGAAATTCTAGCAGCTCAACGTTTCCCCCCCTGGCCGTCATGTGGACCATGGTTTCGCCATCCTCGTCTCGACATTGCAAATCCCCACCGCGCTCCTCGGCCAGGTAGCGAACTACATCCACACTTGCATCCCTGGCGGCGTAGAGCATCACGCGTGTGTCGGGTTTCGGCCACGCTTCGTTGCTTTTGGCTCCGTTCTTCACAAAGACGTCAAGTGCCTTCCAAGCCCGAAGTTGCTCTGCGTATCGCAAGGGTGTCCAGCCTGCGATTGTGTCAGCGATGTCGACTCCAGCTCCGTGTTGAATCAAGGTGTCCACGATGGCAATGAAGTCCTCATGACGGTCAGTGCCACTGAGAAGCACTGCAAGGTGCAAGGCCGTCCGACCTCCGGCATCCAACGCGTTGACTTCGCAAGGCTGAGAAAGAAGTCTCTCCGTTTCTCCCAAGTCTCGGTGCAAAACAGCCAGATGCAACAGGTGCTTCTCAGACGGCAAAAGATTGGCGAACATTTCGCTGATGAGATTGTATGCACGGCGGGTGGTGATTTTTATAGTGAATTCCTTGTTTTCCTTGAAGTTATCTGTAAGCCAATAAGCGATCATGTATTCAGCGAGCGACCTGTGAGTGAACACAGGTCTGCCGTCAACGACGTATTCGATGATGCCGGTCTTCTCGTTCCCATCGGTCACTGCTTTCAGGAAAGTAGCCAAGTTCTCGTCTAAGTTCAGGTTATTCCCGAACTTCAGGCTACGAATCTTCTTATTGTCAAACAACGCTCGCAGTGCAGCGAGACAGTGATTGTGGAGAATTTCCTCAAGCCTCTTGTCCATTAGGTTTTAAAAAAAAACTCCTTCCAAGTTTTGTATGCCCAATTTCTCATTTAACTCTACGCTCATCCGTTTCAATATATAATTTTCATACAGAAACATTTTGTCCAGTTTGCCATTCTTCACAAGTTTGTCTTTGGAACTGTGATACACTTCGGCAAACATGGCAGCAATGAGGGGAACTCCCAGCATTTCCCTGTCTTTATCGGATAACGTAGCCAACATCGTTGCAAATTCTTTTGGGTCAGAATCTGCTCTGCTGATAAATGCAGTTTGTTCCTCATCCGAAAAGGGATCCAAGTGCAGTGCTTTTACACCCAACTTGTCTTCGAGCTGACCTTGTGAGAGGGGGCGAGAAGCGACCCAGAGTTTAGTGAATTTCAAATCTTTGATGAACCCTAGAAGCGTGAACACCTGTTGCTGGTAATCAGGACACACCTCGTCCACGCCATCAAGGAATAAAAAGAGCTTTTCTCCCAAAGACCAGAAGATAAATTTCTCCAACTTGTTACCAGGACTCAGGGCAAAGTGTTCCAGGAAATTCCTGGCTGTGTCCTTGTCGAGTTTATTCTTGTCCATCTTGGCCAGATGTTCCGAGCAGTCGTTGAGTTTACCCTTCTCCATCTTGGCCAGATAAGTTGAGCAGTCGTTGAGTTTGATGAGCACAATCCACGCGTTGGGGTCTTGTGTCTTGGCTCGGTTGGCGAGGTACGTCATCAAGGTGGACTTGCCCATCCCCGCCTCGGCCACGACGAGCACCACCCTGTCTTCCACTCTGAGCACAGAGTTCACGGCAAACGGGGCGCCATCGTTTGTCTCCTCATTTTCTGACTCGTCATTTTCTGACTCATCACTTTCTGACTCGTCATTTTCTGACTCATCACTTTCTGACTCATCACTTTTTGACTCGTCATTTTCTGACTCGTCACATTTTGTCTTCCTCAGCCGACGCTGGACGAAGTTGGCTCCTTCCTTGGCAAGCGCCTTACCACAAGTGAGTCCTGTCAGCAACTGAGAGATCACTTCCAGATCGGCCATCTCGCCTAAACGTTTCTTGTCTTGGTCTGACAATTCGGACAGTATTGTGTTGGTCGGTCTTGGATTTTCACTGAACTTGTTTCCAGAAGGCTTTTCTTAGCGTCACTTGTCAAGTCCATCCACTTGCAACTGTCTTTGTAAAACTGATAGATTTGATGACCTTGCAATAGGACATTCATCTGGTGGGATGCTGGTGCGATCAGGACAAGCAGCTTGCCAGAGTTTCCCAAGATGTTTAAAATCCCTCCACTGATTCGTACTGCCTCTGATTGCTCCATCTCTTTGTCGCATTCCAGCACCAGCACTCGACACCACCTGGTGTTCCACGCCGACAAGATGTCATCTTTGCGCTCCGAGAACGCCTGCAGGTTGACTTGCAAGACGTCCAGGTCCCGGCCACCGAACTCGGCCAGGGCTTGGTGCACTCTCAGCGAGCTGGCCTCGGTCCTCGAGTCCACACGGACATTCACGCCGCCGTCGGAGGGAATCGCTTCGTGCAAGACTCGCAGGGATTCCGACTCAAACTCTGCACCTGTCTTAGTCAATCCTTCGATCGTGCTCCTGGACAAAGCAACTAGCTGGGACTTGACGAGGTCAAGCCACAACGAAGAGTCTTGGGTCAGATAGACATTGTCTTTCTGCCACCACGATTTCACCTGACTTAGTAAAGAATGTAACATTGCCTCTGCCTCAAGATCATCGCCACAAGCCCAGACTTTGTCGAGTTGTTCCTTGATCTTGATGTCGAGTTGGGACTCTTGGGCCTGGTTCGTGTACACCTGAAGCTTGGCCAGGAACGACGAGTACGTGGCCTTGTCGCTGACAGGCGCCAACCTTCTCAGCACATTTTTAAGTTCTACTAACGTTGGGGACTCCAGCAGTTCATTTCTACATGACGTCACGGCTGTGTTGTTGTACTTCTGTTGTTGTTCCAAGGCGTCCTTGATTTTAGTTCCCACTTCCTCGTTACTCTTGCCTTCCACCTGGCTGTGCCACTTGGTCAAAGCCTCCTTGAAGTCCACCCACTCACACAGTTCCCGATCGACTTCGCCCCCTGCCTTGAAGGAAACCGCTTTGCCCCCGGTGCTGAGCAAAGGATAAGACTCCAATACATCGACAAGACTGTCACTTATGCCGGCGTTTGTGAATAAACTGATTTTGTGTTCGACAAAGTTGCCAAACGAACACAACTCCTCTGAAGATTTCATGGTTTCATATGAAGCGCAATACTTGACAAGACTAAAGTCCCCAGTGATGCCAAGAAATGCAGGCTTCCGAATAAATTTTTCCTTGTCCTTTTTGTGTTTCAGTTGCACGTAGCTCACGTCCCATTCGGCGTCGGGGTCCTTTCGGTGTCTGAGGACGATGTCGTCGAACGCGCCGGCCGCCGCCATGTTGGATGCCAGCTGGAACTCGTGGCCCGTTTCGAGCATGCGCAGGAAGACCAGCGTCAGCATCTTAATCTCGTAGTCCACGCCAGCGCCGTCGGCCGCGCCACCAGTCTTCTTGTACCTGGACCAACCAGTGGACCAATCAGAACGTGGCAAAAGGTGTCTGATTTGTGGGGGGGGGGGGGGGTAGGAGTTAGAAAAGTCAACACGTTGGACGTCCTAATTTACAAGATATTATACTTTAATATACAAAGGGGTTTAGTGAAGTTAAAACCAGCATTGGGACATATCTCCAGGCTGAAGAAAGTAAATAAAATGACGGCAAATTTGGGTCAATAGGGAGGATCCTGAGAAGTAAAATGTGCTCCAAATTGTCAAGTATAAAACAGTATTAAACGACGACTAGCAAATCAATGACAGCGATTAACACAGCATGTTACATTGTATTTTGATTCACTCAAAGCTTTTAACAAAACTGTCGCCAAACCAACCTAGAGGGCGCCTGCCATTAATTCGCGCTCTGTTGCTATTGTATTCTAAGGGCGCTCTGTGATTTATTCACTTTGTACAAAGTGTTGCCAAATACACAAGCCATGGAAAAGTGTTGAAGCGAGGTGCGACGTCAGCAACCATTGTCTTGTGACGTTTGAAGTCTCCGCCTTCCAGTGCATCTTACCTCGTTGGCATCTGAGAGGCCGAGGACGCCTTGCCAGGAGATGTCGTTGGCATCTGAGAGGCCGAGGACGTCTTGCCAGGAGATGTCGTTGGCATCTGAGAGGCCGAGGACGCCTTGCCAGGAGATGTCGTTGGCATCTGAGAGGCCGAAGACGTCTTGCCAGGAGATGTCGTTGGCATCTGAGAGGCCGAGGACGCCTTGCCAGGAGATGTCGTTGGCATCTGAGAGGCCGAGGACGTCTTGCCAGGAGATGTCGTTGGCATCTGAGAGGCCGAGGACGTCTTGCCAGGAGATGTCGTTGGCATCTGAGAGGCCGAGGACGCCTTGCCAGGAGATGTCGTTGGCATCTGAGAGGCCGAGGACGTCTTGCCAGGAGATGTCGTTGGCATCTGAGAGGCCGAGGACGCCTTGCCAGGAGATGTCGTTGGCATCTGAAAGGCCGAGGACGTCTTGCCAGGAGATGTCGTTGGCATCTGAGAGGCCGAGGACGTCTTGCCAGGAGATGTCGTTGGCATCTGAGAGGCCGAGGACGCCTTGCCAGGAGATGTCGTTGGCATCTGAGAGGCCGAGGACGTCTTGCCAGGAGATGTCGTTGGCATCTGAGAGGCCGAGGACGCCTTGCCAGGAGATGTTGTTGGCTCCCGGTGCCTGGTGATTCAAAGAGCAGGCATCATGAGACACCAGCATTGGCACTATACTCGGGTACAGCATCATGAGACACCAGCATTGGCACTATACTCGGGTACAGCATCATGAGACACCAGCATTGGCACTATACTCGGGTACAGCATCATGAGACACCAGCATTGGCACTATACTCGGGTACAGCGTCATGAGACACCAGCATTGGCACTATACTCGGGTACAGCGTCATGAGACACCAGCATTGGCACTATACTCGGGTACAGCGTCATGAGACACCAGCGTTGGCACTATACTCGGGTACAGCGTCATGAGACACCAGCATTGGCACTATACTCGGGTACAGCATCATGAGACACCAGCATTGGCACTATACTCGGGTACAGCGTCATGAGACACCAGCATTGGCACTATACTCGGGTACAGCGTCATGAGACACCAGCATTGGCACTATACTCGGGTACAGCGTCATGAGACACCAGCATTGGCACTATACTCGGGTACAGCATCATGAGACACCAGCATTGGCACTATACTCGGGTACAGCGTCATGAGACACCAGCATTGGCACTATACTCGGGTACAGCGTCATGAGACACCAGCATTGGCACTATACTCGGGTACAGCATCATGAGACACCAGCATTGGCACTATACTATACTCGGGTACAGCATCATGAGACACCAGCATTGGCACTATACTCGGGTACAGCATCATGAGACACCAGCATTGGCACTATACTCGGGTACAGCATCATGAGACACCAGCATTGGCACTATACTCGGGTACAGCATCATGAGACACCAGCATTGGCACTATACTCGGGTGCAGCGTCATGAGACACCAGCATTGGCACTATACTCGGGTACAGCATCATGAGACACCAGCATTGGCACTATACTCGGGTACAGCGTCATGAGACACCAGCATTGGCACTATACTCGGGTACAGCATCATGAGACACCAGCATTGGCACTATACTCGGGTACAGCGTCATGAGACACCAGCATTGGCACTATACTCGGGTACAGCGTCATGAGACACCAGCATTGGCACTATACTCGGGTACAGCATCATGAGACACCAGCATTGGCACTATACTCGGGTACAGCATCATGAGACACCAGCATTGGCACTATACTCGGGTACAGCGTCATGAGACACCAGCATTGGCATTATACTCGGGTACAGCATCATGAGACACCAGCATTGGCACTATACTCGGGTACAGCATCATGAGACACCAGCATTGGCACTATACTCGGGTACAGCGTCATGAGACACCAGCATTGGCACTATACTCGGGTACAGCATCATGAGACACCAGCATTGGCACTATACTCGGGTACAGCGTCATGAGACACCAGCATTGGCACTATACTCGGGTACAGCGTCATGAGACACCAGCATTGGCACTATACTCGGGTACAGCGTCATGAGACACCAGCATTGGCACTATACTATACTCGGGTACAGCATCATGAGACACCAGCATTGGCACTATACTCGGGTACAGCGTCATGAGACACCAGCATTGGCACTATACTCGGGTACAGCGTCATGAGACACCAGCATTGGCACTATACTATACTCGGGTACAGCATCATGAGACACCAGCATTGGCACTATACTCGGGTACAGCATCATGAGACACCAGCATTGGCACTATACTCGGGTACAGCGTCATGAGACACCAGCATTGGCACTATACTCGGGTACAGCATCATGAGACACCAGCATTGGCACTATACTCGGGTACAGCATCATGAGACACCAGCATTGGCACTATACTCGGGTACAGCGTCATGAGACACCAGCATTGGCACTATACTCGGGTACAGCGTCATGAGACACCAGCATTGGCACTATACTCGGGTACAGCATCATGAGACACCAGCATTGGCACTATACTCGGGTACAGCATCATGAGACACCAGCATTGGCACTATACTCGGGTACAGCATCATGAGACACCAGCATTGGCACTATACTCGGGTACAGCATCATGAGACACCAGCATTGGCACTATACTCGGGTACAGCGTCATGAGACACCAGCATTGGCACTATACTCGGGTACAGCATCATGAGACACCAGCATTGGCACTATACTCGGGTACAGCATCATGAGACACCAGCATTGGCACTATACTCGGGTACAGCGTCATGAGACACCAGCATTGGCACTATACTCGGGTACAGCGTCATGAGACACCAGCATTGGCACTATACTCGGGTACAGCATCATGAGACACCAGCATTGGCACTATACTCGGGTACAGCGTCATGAGACACCAGCATTGGCACTATACTCGGGTACAGCGTCATGAGACACCAGCATTGGCACTATACTCGGGTACAGCATCATGAGACACCAGCATTGGCACTATACTCGGGTACAGCGTCATGAGACACCAGCATTGGCACTATACTCGGGTACAGCATCATGAGACACCAGCATTGGCACTATACTCGGGTACAGCATCATGAGACACCAGCATTGGCACTATACTCGGGTACAGCGTCATGAGACACCAGCATTGGCACTATACTCGGGTACAGCATCATGAGACACCAGCATTGGCACTATACTCGGGTACAGCATCATGAGACACCAGCATTGGCACTATACTCGGGTACAGCGTCATGAGACACCAGCATTGGCACTATACTCGGGTACAGCATCATGAGACACCAGCATTGGCACTATACTCGGGTACAGCGTCATGAGACACCAGCATTGGCACTATACTCGGGTACAGCGTCATGAGACACCAGCATTGGCACTATACTCGGGTACAGCGTCATGAGACACCAGCATTGGCACTATACTATACTCGGGTACAGCATCATGAGACACCAGCATTGGCACTATACTCGGGTACAGCGTCATGAGACACCAGCATTGGCACTATACTCGGGTACAGCGTCATGAGACACCAGCATTGGCACTATACTATACTCGGGTACAGCATCATGAGACACCAGCATTGGCACTATACTCGGGTACAGCATCATGAGACACCAGCATTGGCACTATACTCGGGTACAGCGTCATGAGACACCAGCATTGGCACTATACTCGGGTACAGCATCATGAGACACCAGCATTGGCACTATACTCGGGTACAGCATCATGAGACACCAGCATTGGCACTATACTCGGGTACAGCGTCATGAGACACCAGCATTGGCACTATACTCGGGTACAGCGTCATGAGACACCAGCATTGGCACTATACTCGGGTACAGCATCATGAGACACCAGCATTGGCACTATACTCGGGTACAGCATCATGAGACACCAGCATTGGCACTATACTCGGGTACAGCATCATGAGACACCAGCATTGGCACTATACTCGGGTACAGCATCATGAGACACCAGCATTGGCACTATACTCGGGTACAGCGTCATGAGACACCAGCATTGGCACTATACTCGGGTACAGCAACATGAGACACCAGCATTGGCACTATACTCGGGTACAGCTTCATGAGACACCAGCATTGGCACTATACTCGGGTACAGCGTCATGAGACACCAGCATTGGCACTATACTCGGGTACAGCGTCATGAGACACCAGCATTGGCACTATACTCGGGTACAGCATCATGAGACACCAGCATTGGCACTATACTCGGGTACAGCGTCATGAGACACCAGCATTGGCACTATACTCGGGTACAGCGTCATGAGACACCAGCATTGGCACTATACTCGGGTACAGCATCATGAGACACCAGCATTGGCACTATACTCGGGTACAGCGTCATGAGACACCAGCATTGGCACTATACTCGGGTACAGCGTCATGAGACACCAGCATTGGCACTATACTCGGGTACAGCGTCATGAGACACCAGCATTGGCACTATACTCGGGTACAGCGTCATGAGACACCAGCATTGGCACTATACTCGGGTACAGCGTCATGAGACACCAGCATTGGCACTATACTATACTCGGGTACAGCGTCATGAGACACCAGCATTGGCACTATACTCGGGTACAGCATCATGAGACACCAGCATTGGCACTATACTCGGGTACAGCATCATGAGACACCAGCATTGGCACTATACTCGGGTACAGCGTCATGAGACACCAGCATTGGCACTATACTCGGGTACAGCGTCATGAGACACCAGCATTGGCACTATACTATACTCGGGTACAGCATCATGAGACACCAGCATTGGCACTATACTCGGGTACAGCGTCATGAGACACCAGCATTGGCACTATACTCGGGTACAGCATCATGAGACACCAGCATTGGCACTATACTCGGGTACAGCATCATGAGACACCAGCATTGGCACTATACTCGGGTACAGCGTCATGAGACACCAGCATTGGCACTATACTCGGGTACAGCATCATGAGACACCAGCATTGGCACTATACTCGGGTACAGCGTCATGAGACACCAGCATTGGCACTATACTCGGGTACAGCATCATGAGACACCAGCATTGGCACTATACTCGGGTCCAGCATCATGAGACACCAGCATTGGCACTATACTCGGGTACAGCGTCATGAGACACCAGCATTGGCACTATACTCGGGTACAGCGTCATGAGACACCAGCATTGGCACTATACTCGGGTACAGCATCATGAGACACCAGCATTGGCACTATACTCGGGTACAGCGTCATGAGACACCAGCATTGGCACTATACTCGGGTACAGCGTCATGAGACACCAGCATTGGCACTATACTCGGGTACAGCGTCATGAGACACCAGCATTGGCACTATACTCGGGTACAGCGTCATGAGACACCAGCATTGGCACTATACTCGGGTACAGCGTCATGAGACACCAGCATTGGCACTATACTCGGGTACAGCGTCATGAGACACCAGCATTGGCACTATACTCGGGTACAGCGTCATGAGACACCAGCATTGGCACTATACTATACTCGGGTACAGCGTCATGAGACACCAGCATTGGCACTATACTCGGGTACAGCATCATGAGACACCAGCATTGGCACTATACTATACTCGGGTACAGCATCATGAGACACCAGCATTGGCACTATACTCGGGTACAGCGTCATGAGACACCAGCATTGGCACTATACTCGGGTACAGCGTCATGAGACACCAGCATTGGCACTATACTCGGGTACAGCGTCATGAGACACCAGCATTGGCACTATACTCGGGTACAGCGTCATGAGACACCAGCATTGGCACTATACTCGGGTACAGCGTCATGAGACACCAGCATTGGCACTATACTCGGGTACAGCGTCATGAGACACCAGCATTGGCACTATACTCGGGTACAGCGTCATGAGACACCAGCATTGGCACTATACTCGGGTACAGCGTCATGAGACACCAGCATTGGCACTATACTCGGGTACAGCATCATGAGACACCAGCATTGGCACTATACTCGGGTACAGCATCATGAGACACCAGCATTGGCACTATACTATACTCGGGTACAGCGTCATGAGACACCAGCATTGGCACTATACTCGGGTACAGCGTCATGAGACACCAGCATTGGCACTATACTCGGGTACAGCGTCATGAGACACCAGCATTGGCACTATACTCGGGTACAGCGTCATGAGACACCAGCATTGGCACTATACTCGGGTACAGCATCATGAGACACCAGCATTGGCACTATACTCGGGTACAGCATCATGAGACACCAGCATTGGCACTATACTATACTCGGGTACAGCATCATGAGACACCAGCATTGGCACTATACTCGGGTACAGCATCATGAGACACCAGCATTGGCACTATACTCGGGTACAGCGTCATGAGACACCAGCATTGGCACTATACTCGGGTACAGCATCATGAGACACCAGCATTGGCACTATACTCGGGTACAGCATCATGAGACACCAGCATTGGCACTATACTCGGGTACAGCATCATGAGACACCAGCATTGGCACTATACTCGGGTACAGCGTCATGAGACACCAGCATTGGCACTATACTATACTCGGGTACAGCATCATGAGACACCAGCATTGGCACTATACTCGGGTACAGCGTCATGAGACACCAGCATTGGCACTATACTCGGGTACAGCATCATGAGACACCAGCATTGGCACTATACTCGGGTACAGCGTCATGAGACACCAGCATTGGCACTATACTCGGGTACAGCGTCATGAGACACCAGCATTGGCACTATACTCGGGTACAGCGTCATGAGACACCAGCATTGGCACTATACTCGGGTACAGCGTCATGAGACACCAGCATTGGCACTATACTCGGGTACAGCGTCATGAGACACCAGCATTGGCACTATACTATACTCGGGTACAGCGTCATGAGACACCAGCATTGGCACTATACTCGGGTACAGCGTCATGAGACACCAGCATTGGCACTATACTCGGGTACAGCGTCATGAGACACCAGCATTGGCACTATACTCGGGTACAGCGTCATGAGACACCAGCATTGGCACTATACTCGGGTACAGCGTCATGAGACACCAGCATTGGCACTATACTCGGGTACAGCGTCATGAGACACCAGCATTGGCACTATACTCGGGTACAGCGTCATGAGACACCAGCATTGGCACTATACTCGGGTACAGCGTCATGAGACACCAGCATTGGCACTATACTCGGGTACAGCATCATGAGACACCAGCATTGGCACTATACTCGGGTACAGCATCATGAGACACCAGCATTGGCACTATACTATACTCGGGTACAGCATCATGAGACACCAGCATTGGCACTATACTCGGGTACAGCATCATGAGACACCAGCATTGGCACTATACTCGGGTACAGCATCATGAGACACCAGCATTGGCACTATACTCGGGTACAGCGTCATGAGACACCAGCATTGGCACTATACTCGGGTACAGCATCATGAGACACCAGCATTGGCACTATACTCGGGTACAGCATCATGAGACACCAGCATTGGCACTATACTCGGGTACAGCATCATGAGACACCAGCATTGGCACTATACTCGGGTACAGCGTCATGAGACACCAGCATTGGCACTATACTATACTCGGGTACAGCATCATGAGACACCAGCATTGGCACTATACTCGGGTACAGCATCATGAGACACCAGCATTGGCACTATACTCGGGTACAGCGTCATGAGACACCAGCATTGGCACTATACTCGGGTACAGCGTCATGAGACACCAGCATTGGCACTATACTCGGGTACAGCATCATGAGACACCAGCATTGGCACTATACTCGGGTACAGCGTCATGAGACACCAGCATTGGCACTATACTCGGGTACAGCGTCATGAGACACCAGCATTGGCACTATACTCGGGTACAGCATCATGAGACACCAGCATTGGCACTATACTCGGGTACAGCATCATGAGACACCAGCATTGGCACTATACTCGGGTACAGCGTCATGAGACACCAGCATTGGCACTATACTCGGGTACAGCGTCATGAGACACCAGCATTGGCACTATACTCGGGTACAGCATCATGAGACACCAGCATTGGCACTATACTCGGGTACAGCATCATGAGACACCAGCATTGGCACTATACTCGGGTACAGCGTCATGAGACACCAGCATTGGCACTATACTCGGGTACAGCATCATGAGACACCAGCATTGGCACTATACTCGGGTACAGCGTCATGAGACACCAGCATTGGCACTATACTATACTCGGGTACAGCGTCATGAGACACCAGCATTGGCACTATACTCGGGTACAGCATCATGAGACACCAGCATTGGCACTATACTCGGGTACAGCATCATGAGACACCAGCATTGGCACTATACTCGGGTACAGCGTCATGAGACACCAGCATTGGCACTATACTCGGGTACAGCGTCATGAGACACCAGCATTGGCACTATACTATACTCGGGTACAGCATCATGAGACACCAGCATTGGCACTATACTCGGGTACAGCGTCATGAGACACCAGCATTGGCACTATACTCGGGTACAGCATCATGAGACACCAGCATTGGCACTATACTCGGGTACAGCATCATGAGACACCAGCATTGGCACTATACTCGGGTACAGCATCATGAGACACCAGCATTGGCACTATACTCGGGTACAGCGTCATGAGACACCAGCATTGGCACTATACTCGGGTACAGCATCATGAGACACCAGCATTGGCACTATACTCGGGTACAGCATCATGAGACACCAGCATTGGCACTATACTCGGGTACAGCATCATGAGACACCAGCATTGGCACTATACTCGGGTACAGCGTGCTACGTACAAACAGTGCAACACTCGAAATGAAATGAGACCTGTCAGCTCAAATCGCGGCACCTTCAGTCTGGCAACAATATAGACATTTTAATTCGGTTATTAAAACACAAACTCCATTCGCTGCAGAGACTGTATTATTTGCATTGTTTTAAAACTCACACGCCAAGTTTTAAACTGGACAAAAGGCTCTGTGTGGGCAAATCCACTCTCCTTCTCAACGTGAAACGGAGTCTAGACAAGAATCAGCGAGGCCTTGACTGTCGGCTGTGGTTCGTTTGGTGCCGATGCTCGCACTCCGTCGCACCAACACACAACGCCGCATCTCCCGTCTCTGTCTCACGCGTGCCGGCATCTGGCATCCGGCGTCAGGCGATAACTCAGAGTTGCCATGGCAACGAAGGCCACGCAGCAAACGGCTTGAGAATTTACCATAGAAATCCCTAGCTCTGTATTATTTCCCCGCTTACAACTGTAGTCTAGAAAATGGCGGACTTTCGTAATCTGGCATGATTTGACAGCAGATCTGGCGGCCATAATGTATATTTCCTCCGCGCAGTAATGGCTGCCCTGTCAAAGTTGCGTATTTTTGCCATAGTTCTGATTCAATAAAAGTGTTTGTAAAGCGTGTGCTGGTGTTGTATCAGTGATTAAAAAGATGTTGCCCAATCGTGGCAGACGCGTGAGGGCAGCTAAACAGTGGAAAACATGACGTAACTGCTGCAATGGCACATGCAATTCCAACACCGTGGATTGTGATATTAATGTAAAATTATTGCCGTTCCCAAAGCCTTGCTCGATATATTTTAGTACTATAATTAACACGGATCCTAATTATCAATGAAATGATGGGATTTTGGTTGTTCCGGGATGCAGCTGTCATTTGAGTGGCATGTGTTTTAATACGACATTCAAATGTGGTGCCAATGTGAATATCGAGTATGGACGCCGCCGTGGTCACGCCCCCACAACGCACTAAATTTCAGTCGCGCCACCTAACTTAGATATCTCGGTACATATTATAATATGGTCTATGAATTAACATGGCATCAGTCCCAGTGCCAGATTTGCGCCAAGGCTGACGAGGCTGTAGCCTGGGGGCGCCAGCAAAGACGCCGCTAAGGTGTAGGTAGATAGATTTGACTTTAAGGTAAAACATATATCTCTTTTAATGTTCTCTACCATAGGGTTTATAGATTTAGGCAGAGTCCCACCGTTAATGCGTAGCCACCGAGGTCGCCACCCGAAGTGTCGGTTTCTCTCGCCTGTGTGGGGCAGCGCCAAGGCAAGATGATTTCCCCTATTGAACCCTACAGCGCCACTACACGTCATAGCAATCGCCGCATTCAAGCCACGTTCGAAAACAAGCGGCCGGAAGAGCTGCTATTTGACATGCTAACCCAGGCTGTTTGACCGTCGCGACGCTGTTGTTCCACCACCGACGACTGCTGCGTTCGAAGGATTCATCCCCGTGGAAGCGCGTTCGGATATAAGTATACTTGGCCGAAGCCCACAACATAAGGCGACCAAAGGGGTACCGCGTGCGTGTGCAGATCCGTTTACGAACCGTGTCCTATCCTACTGGTATGTCCAGTAGCATAGGGCTCACGAGGAAGGAGCAAATACACTCTTCTTCTTAACGTGAAATGGAGTATGCATTTCTCCAGCGATTACAGATATTCCTGGCGATATTTAATTTTTCTTTTAGATTACCGAAAAGAGTTCCGGCACAAAAAGAGCACTGGGTTACAGAGGTGTGGTAGGTACCTGCGTGTTTTCCCGCGTCGAGCTACGATGTCAATTAATTGATAGCGAAACACCCACGACGATCAGGGGGGCCATCATGTACCACTCTGTGCTTTCAAAACGATTCGTTTTCAATATCACGGCCTATGGTTTAACACGGGGGGGGGCAGTGATTTGAAATCGAGTGATTTCGAGCCAAATCGAATGAGGAAAAGTTACACGATCACTACCCAGGAAGCACACCGAACACGTGACACTGACACACCAGACTTTCGCAGCGAACTGCCGCCTCGCTGCCATGACAACGCGCAGAGCGACGTGCGCACACCGCGAACACCGAGAAGCAACTGGCGAGCCGAGCACCCGGCACCGGCACATGCAACAGGCTCGGCTCGGCTCGGCTCGGCTCGCACACACTCGTAGCGCTTGCCAGGCACAGGGGCAGCGACAACGCGGTCTTCCTACGCTCCATTTCACGCCGAGAAGGGGAGTGAGTTTACATCACCCATGGCGACCCACTGCTGCTGGACACAAAACTGCCTACAGAGCCTTCTGTCCGGCCCAAGACATGGCTTGTGAGCTTTGAAACTGCCCACAGAGCCTTTTGTCCGGCTCATGACATGGCTTGTGAGTGTTGAAACTGCCCACAGAGCCTTTTGTCCGACTCAAGACATGGCTTGAGAGCTTTGAAACTGCCCACAGAGCCTTCTGTCCGGCCCAAGACATGGCTTGTGAGCTTTGAAACTGCCCACAGAGCCTTTTGTCCGACTCAAGACATGGCTTGTGAGCTTTGAAACTGCCCACAGAGCCTTTTGTCCGACTCAAGACATGGCTTGTGAGCTTTGAAACTGCCCACAGAGCCTTTTGTCCGGCTCAAGACATGGCTTGTGAGCTTTGAAACTGCCCACAGAGCCTTTTGTCCGACTCAAGACAGGGCTTGTGAGCTTTGAAACTGCCCACAGAGCCTTTTGTCCGACTCAAGACATGGCTTGTGAGTGTTGAAACTGCCCACAGAGCCTTTTGTCCGACTCAAGACATGGCTTGTGAGTGTTGAAACTGCCCACAGAGCCTTTTGTCCGACTCAAGACATGGCTTGTGAGTGTTGAAACTGCCCACAGAGCCTTTTGTCCGGCTCAAGACATGGCTTGTGAGTGTTGAAACTGCCCACAGAGCCTTTTGTCCGACTCAAGACAGGGCTTGTGAGCTTTGAAACTGCCCACAGAGCCTTTTGTCCGACTCAAGACATGGCTTGTGAGCTTTGAAACTGCCCATAGAGCCTTTTGTCCGGCCCAAGACATGGCTTGTGAGCTTTGAAACTGCCCACAGAGCCTTTTTTCCGGCTCAAGACATGGCTTGTGAGTGTTGAAACTGCCCACAGAGCCTTTTGTCCGACTCAAGACAGGGCTTGTGAGCTTTGAAACTGCCCACAGAGCCTTTTGTCCGACTCAAGACATGGCTTGTGAGCTTTGAAACTGCCCACAGAGCCTTTTGTCCGACTCAAGACATGGCTTGTGAGTGTTGAAACTGCCCACAGAGCCTTTTGTCCGGCTCATGACATGGCTTGTGAGTGTTGAAACTGCCCACAGAGCCTTTTGTCCGACTCAAGACATGGCTTGTGAGTGTTGAAACTGCCCACAGAGCCTTTTGTCCGACTCAAGACAGGGCTTGTGAGCTTTGAAACTGCCCACAGAGCCTTTTGTCCGACTCAAGACAGGGCTTGTGAGCTTTGAAACTGCCCACAGAGCCTTTTGTCCGACTCAAGACATGGCTTGTGAGCTTTGAAACTGCCCACAGAGCCTTTTGTCCGGCTCAAGACATGGCTTGTGAGTGTTGAAACTGCCCACAGAGCCTTTTGTCCGGCTCATGACATGGCTTGTGAGTGTTGAAACTGCCCACAGAGCCTTTTGTCCGACTCAAGACATGGCTTGTGAGTGTTGAAACTGCCCACAGAGCCTTTTGTCCGGCTCATGACATGGCTTGTGAGTGTTGAAACTGCCCACAGAGCCTTTTGTCCGACTCAAGACATGGCTTGTGAGTGTTGAAACTGCCCACAGAGCCTTTTGTCCGGCTCATGACATGGCTTGTGAGTGTTGAAACTGCCCACAGAGCCTTTTGTCCGACTCAAGACATGGCTTGTGAGTGTTGAAACTGCCCACAGAGCCTTTTGTCCGGCTCATGACATGGCTTGTGAGTGTTGAAACTGCCCACAGAGCCTTTTGTCCGACTCAAGACATGGCTTGTGAGTGTTGAAACTGCCCACAGAGCCTTTTGTCCGACTCAAGACATGGCTTGTGAGTGTTGAAACTGCCCACAGAGCCTTTTGTCCGACCCAAGACATGGCTTGTGAGTGTTGAAACTGCCCACAGAGCCTTTTGTCCGGCTCATGACATGGCTTGTGAGTGTTGAAACTGCCCACAGAGCCTTTTGTCCGACTCATGACATGGCTTGTGAGTGTTGAAACTGCCCACAGAGCCTTTTGTCCGGCTCATGACATGGCTTGTGAGCTTTGAAACTCTTGGCTCCGTGGGTCGTTGAGGAAGTCGCCCGTATTCACACAACAGCGACCACACCAGAGTGGATGGCCCGACAGATCAGGCCTCGTCCGAGCCCGACACGCTGTTATACGTTTTAAGCCGTAGCTCCAAAAGTATATGGCAGCAATATTTGCGCAGTTTATGGCACAAATTTCCACTAATTCAGCACTAAATATCCTGGGGCCTTACCTAGCTCGGCCATTTGGAATGGCTACCACGCGGCCAATTAGCCGGGCTGGCGGTGTTATATAACCCGGACCTAGAGCGGCCATTTCAACAATGGGCAGTTTGTTGATTTCGTAGCACCGCTAGCAACCAGTATTACGGTGGTGCTACGATCATAGCACTATCTAGAAGGCATACTGCTTTTTAAACGATCATCATTGTGCAGTGAAGTCAAATCAACCAATCTCATGGCTCGTTACTAAAGTCAGAGTCGATGTGCCCCGGCTATATAACCCGGCCGTAATACTGCCGCTCTAGGTCGGGGTTACTGCTTGGTGCTACGGTGGTGTTAATTAGCCAGGGTAGATTGCTAGTAATCCCGGGACTACGAGTGGCCGCTCTAGGTCGGGGTTACTGCTTGGTGCTACGGTGGTGTTAATTAGCCAGGGTAGATTGCTAGTAATCCCGGGACTACGAGTGGCCGCGCTAGGTCGGGGTTACTGCTTGGTGCTACGGTGGTGTTAATTAGCCAGGGTAGATTGCTAGTAATCCCGGGACTACGAGTGGCCGCGCTACGTCGGGGTTACTGCTTGGTGCTACGGTGGTGTTAATTAGCCAGGGTAGATTGCTAGTAATCCCGGGACTACGAGTGGCCGCTATAGGTCGGGGTTACTGCTTGGTGCTACGGTGGTGTTAATTAGCCAGGGTAGATTGCTAGTAATCCCGGGACTACGAGTGGCCGCGCTAGGTAAGGCCCCTGAGAGTTTCAGACCGATCGCTTGAGTTGGGGGGGGGGGGGGGGGGGGCAACATTTATGGCCACATCTTGAAAAGTAGGTCCTAATGCGTAGTTCTGCCTCAGACCCAGTCGATAACCGCAAGAAGATAGCGGCTAGAACCGAACCGATACTAGCCTAAAGCTGTGTTTACACGGTTCAATGTTTCGTTCAATGCATTGAATTCAATGCATTGAACGAAACATTGAATGCTCTTGAAGGGCCGTTTACACGACTCAAGGTTCTAAATTCATTGAAAATGGTGGCACAGCCTTCCAAAGTCGTTGCTTCCAGAAGGCAGTGATGTCATACCCTTCCTTGTGTTGAAAGGAAAATTGAACGATATTTAGAACACGTCCTAAATGAGAAAACATTGAATGAAACCTTGAATTCAAGCTTACGTTCAATGTGAATGATTCATTGAATTCAAATGTTGTTTACACGGTTCAATGCATTGAATTCGACCTTGAATTCAATGCATTGAACGAAACATTGAACCGTGTAAGCACAGCTCAAGGCCCTTTGTCTAAAGGGCGCTATTTTTTATCCCCGCTAGTAGGCGCGATTTACCCTTAAACGTGTACAGCCGTATTTTGAAAAGTATGGCTGCACTAATTGCGCAGTTTACGGCACAAACTAATTCAGCACTAAATATCCTGGGGCCTTACCTGGCGCGGCCACTCGTAGTCCCGGGATTACTAGCAATCTACCCTGGCTAATTAACACCACCGTAGCACCAAGCAGTAACCCCGACCTAGCGCGGCCACTCGTAGTCCCGGGATTACTAGCAATCTACCCTGGCTAATTAACACCACCGTAGCACCAAGCAGTAACCCCGACCTAGAGCGGCAGTATTACGGCCGGGTTATATAGCCGGGGCACATCGACTCTGACTTTAGTAACGAGCCATGAGATTGGTTGATTTGACCTCACTGCACAATGATGATCGTTTAAAAAGCAGTATGCCTTCTAGATAATGATATCATCGTAGCACCACCGTAATACTGGTTGCTAGTGGTGCTACGAAATCAACAAACTGCCCATTGTTGAAATGGCC
Source organism: Nemoura dubitans (assembly GCA_921293005.1). Lineage (NCBI taxonomy): Eukaryota > Metazoa > Arthropoda > Insecta > Plecoptera > Nemouridae > Nemoura > Nemoura dubitans. Next base: position 43,112,690 of record OV121077.1, read on the forward strand.
GCTCTAGGTCCGGGTTATATAACACCGCCAGCCCGGCTTATTAGCCGCATGGTAGCCGCTCCAAATGGCCGAGCTAGGTAAGGCCCCTGAAAGTTTTAAGTGATTCCCAAAAGTGGGGGGCGCTAACTTCATGGACCCGTTGGGCTTTGGTTCGGAAGGGAAACCCTGTGCCCCGTGCGACATGTCAGGGGTGTCCCAGCAGAGGTACGTGTCATGGCGAGTCCTCGCACCCCCTGTTACACACCCCTGGTGGGCCAAGTGTCGTGCGATGTCTGCCAGAGATCGGGATCACGATTGCACAGACCGGGCAGCGAACCAAGGACCCGTCGTCACTCGATCCCCACCCCTCGTCCACAGGGGAGTAGCGATCACGAGGGATGCCGAACGAAGCGTGCGAAACGCCCCAGGGTCCCGATGCCCACGGCCTATTCAGATCGAGCGCATGTGCAGTGTGCCTCGCGGAGCGTGGTCACCCGTCCGGGGCACGGCGCGGCGGGGTGTTGCTTAACTCGGGTCACCCGTCCGGGGCACGGCACGGCGCAATGTTGCTTAACTTGGGTCACCCGTCCGGGGCACGGCACGGCGCAATGTTGCTTAACTCGGGTCACCCGTCCAACGCTTGGCACGGCGCAGTGTTGCTTAACCCCTGCTGCCGGCGCCAGTCACGTGACGACGTCGTCTCAGCGCATGCTCGCGTCGAGCGTCGCGTTGCGTCGCGTCAGTCGGCGTCGCGACGTCGGAGGGAGCGCACGCGACGCGAAACCAGCGCGAGCTTTACGCGAAAACACGACGTGGCAGTGACGGTTCGCAGTTAAAGAGCTTCACGGTAACAGTTCTCGGTGAAAGACCAAGAGTGTGGGAGTGAACTCTGTGCCATGAGCCAGCCTCTAACTTGTGTCTATTGTTTTGTGTGCGTTTGGCTCGTTGCTGTCAGAGCCACGTTGAAACTGCATGTCAGAGTCGATGAGAAAGTCGACTCGTTGCGTGTGTAGTTGCGTCCGAGTGTCTAGTGCAGTTTCGGCCTGGCCCTGACTTAAGATATCGGCCTGGCCCTGACTTAAGGTATCGGCCTGGCCCTGACTTAAGATATCGGCCTGGCCCTGACTTAAGGTATCGGCCCGGCCCTGACTTAAGATATCGGCCCGGCCCTGACTTAAGATATCGGCCTGGCCCTGACTTAAGATATCGGCCCGGCCCTGACTTAAGATATCGGCCTGGCCCTGACAATTAAGATATCGGCCTGGCCCTGACTTAAGATATCGGCCTGGCCCTGACTTAAGATATCGGCCTGGCCCTGACTTAAGGTATCGGCCTGGCCCTGACTTAAGATATCGGTCTGGCCCTGACAATTAAGATATCGGCCTGGCCCTGACTTTAGTCTGTTGCGAACTCGGGAGGCCGTGCAAGTGAGGGTTGCCACTAAGTGTGAGTGCGAATTATGCACTTAAGTGGGGCACTATAGAGTGTCGGTTGAGTGTGCAGTGATCATGGACAGCGCCGACTGGATTTTGGATACGACGCGGTTCCTAGCGGCGTCATGCAGAGGTAAAAACATCGGAGGGACATTTCACACTGCACCGGCTCATATAGCATTAATTCGCCACTGATTTCAATTATTGCCACGCATTTCCATCCACTAGCAGAGAGGAACTGAAACTAAGACCAGCACCGAGATTTCGTGACTCTGACTTTGCTGTTCTCGGTTACAACTGTTAAAAAATTAACATGGAAAACAATAAGGATATTATCCATCAGAACCGATAACGGCATGCCGTACAAGTTACAAAATCGCATGGCTGTCTTGCCCATTGCCCCATGGGACAGGCACATTCGAAGGATGCCCGTGCGCTTCGGATTCGGCTATGTGCAATAATTGCTAGTGTGCAACCTTCGACCATTGCTAGCCGGGATACGCAACTAGCTCAGCGCTGTGTGTATCCCATGCAACCTTCGACCATTGCTAGCCGGGATACGCAACTAGCTCAGCGCTGTGTGTATCCCATGCAACCTTCGACCATTGCTAGCCGGGATACGCAACTAGCTCAGCGCTGTGTGTATCCCATGCAACCTTCGACCATTGCTAGCCGGGATACGCAACTAGCTCAGCGCTGTGTGTTTCCCATGCAACCTTCGACCATTGCTAGCCGGGATACGCAACTAGCTCAGCGCTGTATGTTTCCCATGCAACCTTCGACCATTGCTAGCCGGGATACGCAACTAGCTCAGCGCTGTGTGTATCCCATGCAACCTTCGACCATTGCTAGCCGGGATACGCAACTAGCTCAGCGCTGTGTGTATCCCATGCAACCTTCGACCATTGCTAGCCGGGATACGCAACTAGCTCAGCGCTGTGTGTATCCCATGCAACCTTCGACCATTGCTAGCCGGGATACGCAACTAGCTCAGCGCTGTATGTATCCCATGCAACCTTCGACCATTGCTAGCCGGGATACGCAACTAGCTCAGCGCTGTGTGTATCCCATGCAACCTTCGACCATTGCTAGCCGGGATACGCAACTAGCTCAGCGCTGTGTGTTTCCCATGCAACCTTCGACCATTGCTAGCCGGGATACGCAACTAGCTCAGCGCTGTATGTTTCCCATGCAACCTTCGACCATTGCTAGCCGGGATACGCAACTAGCTCAGCGCTGTGTGTATCCCATGCAACCTTCGACCATTGCTAGCCGGGATACGCAACTAGCTCAGCGCTGTGTGTATCCCATGCAACCTTCGACCATTGCTAGCCGGGATACGCAACTAGCTCAGCGCTGTGTGTATCCCATGCAACCTTCGACCATTGCTAGCCGGGATACGCAACTAGCTCAGCGCTGTGTGTATCCCATGCAACCTTCGACCATTGCTAGCCGGGATACGCAACTAGCTCAGCGCTGTATGTTTCCCATGCAACCTTCGACCATTGCTTGCCGGGATACGCAACTAGCTCAGCGCTGTATGTTTCCCATGCAACCTTCGACCATTGCTAGCCGGGATACGCAACTAGCTCAGCGCTGTATGTTTCCCATGCAACCTTCGACCATTGCTAGCCGGGATACGCAACTAGCTCAGCGCTGTGTGTATCCCATGCAACCTTCGACCATTGCTAGCCGGGATACGCAACTAGCTCAGCGCTGTGTGTATCCCATGCAACCTTCGACCATTGCTAGCCGGGATACGCAACTAGCTCAGCGCTGTGTGTTTCCCATGCAACCTTCGACCATTGCTAGCCGGGATACGCAACTAGCTCAGCGCTGTATGTTTCCCATGCAACCTTCGACCATTGCTAGCCGGGATACGCAACTAGCTCAGCGCTGTGTGTATCCCATGCAACCTTCGACCATTGCTAGCCGGGATACGCAACTAGCTCAGCGCTGTGTGTATCCCATGCAACCTTCGACCATTGCTAGCCGGGATACGCAACTAGCTCAGCGCTGTGTGTTTCCCATGCAACCTTCGACCATTGCTAGCCGGGATACGCAACTAGCTCAGCGCTGTGTGTATCCCATGCAACCTTCGACCATTGCTAGCCGGGATACGCATCTAGCTCAGCGCTGTATGTATCCCATGCAACCTTCGACCATTGCTAGCCGGGATACGCAACTAGCTCAGCGCTGTGTGTTTCCCATGCAACCTTCGACCATTGCTAGCCGGGATACGCAACTAGCTCAGCGCTGTGTGTATCCCATGCAACCTTCGACCATTGCTAGCCGGGATACGCAACTAGCTCAGCGCTGTGTGTTTCCCATGCAACCTTCGACCATTGCTAGCCGGGATACGCAACTAGCTCAGCGCTGTGTGTATCCCATGCAACCTTCGACCATTGCTAGCCGGGATACGCAACTAGCTCAGCGCTGTATGTTTCCCATGCAACCTTCGACCATTGCTAGCCGGGATACGCAACTAGCTCAGCGCTGTATGTTTCCCATGCAACCTTCGACCATTGCTAGCCGGGATACGCAACTAGCTCAGCGCTGTATGTTTCCCATGCAACCTTCGACCATTGCTAGCCGGGATACGCAACTAGCTCAGCGCTGTGTGTATCCCATGCAACCTTCGACCATTGCTAGCCGGGATACGCAACTAGCTCAGCGCTGTGTGTATCCCATGCAACCTTCGACCATTGCTAGCCGGGATACGCAACTAGCTCAGCGCTGTGTGTTTCCCATGCAACCTTCGACCATTGCTAGCCGGGATACGCAACTAGCTCAGCGCTGTGTGTATCCCATGCAACCTTCGACCATTGCTAGCCGGGATACGCAACTAGCTCAGCGCTGTGTGTATCCCATGCAACCTTCGACCATTGCTAGCCGGGATACGCAACTAGCTCAGCGCTGTGTGTATCCCATGCAACCTTCGACCATTGCTAGCCGGGATACGCAACTAGCTCAGCGCTGTGTGTATCCCATGCAACCTTCGACCATTGCTAGCCGGGATACGCAACTAGCTCAGCGCTGTGTGTTTCCCATGCAACCTTCGACCATTGCTAGCCGGGATACGCAACTAGCTCAGCGCTGTGTGTATCCCATGCAACCTTCGACCATTGCTAGCCGGGATACGCAACTAGCTCAGCGCTGTGTGTATCCCATGCAACCTTCGACCATTGCTAGCCGGGATACGCAACTAGCTCAGCGCTGTGTGTATCCCATGCAACCTTCGACCATTGCTAGCCGGGATACGCAACTAGCTCAGCGCTGTGTGTATCCCATGCAACCTTCGACCATTGCTAGCCGGGATACGCAACTAGCTCAGCGCTGTGTGTATCCCATGCAACCTTCGACCATTGCTAGCCGGGATACGCAACTAGCTCAGCGCTGTGTGTATCTCATGCAACCTTCGACCATTGCTAGCCGGGATACGCCTTTCCGTTCCCAGCATTAGCCCAGCAGATCTCGTCAAATCAGCCGTTTTCTTTGGTTGAACATTCAAAATGACGTGACGTCACTCACCCGCGCCAAAAGCGCCGAGTCAAGAAAGATTTGCGCCGTATTGCGCGAAACGAGCGAAACGATAGTCTCCGCGCTGTTTGGCTGGTTGGCTGGTTGAAACCGAATATATGGCAGGCGTTTGAAAAACCGCGCTTCTGTCAAAGTGCTCGCGCCACTCGCGCAATTCCAGATCTGACAGTGACACTTCAAGTTCAATTGTTCGATGTTGGCGCTGAGATGTCATGTTCAAGTCTTGTCGTAGCATAATTTCACAACTACTATATCAGCACACCAGAAATATATTATTGATTCAGTTTTTCGTTGAGCACTAAAAGTTCGTCAATAAGTGAATGAATAAGTTTACTCCCACTCCGAGCAATATCCGAAGAGTTCTAAGATAGGTACAGAGAATATAACCTCACTGAGCAGCTGTCAAAAGATTGTCCACAGTCTCTCACTGTTTTCAATATTTCACTGACACAATGGAGACATCTGTCAAGCTAGTATAATAAGCACTATGTTATACCTAGATGTTTCAGGAGCAAAACAATTAAAAACCTGAGTACATCATCGACATCGCACAATAGAGTACGGAGATGCACACAGAAATGACGAAGATTTGAGGCAAGAAAACGATTTCAAAGGGAAATACGATGTAAATATGATGACTCAAATCGTCCAATTGACTATGATACCAGTTTTCTACCAGTTTGGACCAATATTTTACACTACCAGTATGATTGCCAAACCGTAGAAATTTAACATTGCGTCTACGAGGCACGAAACGGAATAGCGCGTACCGCGCCAGTGATCGAAGGTGCAACGGACCATCAGGACGCCGAATACCCAGACATTGTCGTCAATGGACTGAGCCCAGCCATCGACTCGGGTTCGCTCCCTCGCCACCCGGAATGCGTGTTACCATGGAATCCAGTGCATTAATCAACAACCCCCCCCCCCCCCCAAATACCCGCGTTTCGGCGCTGCGGTCTCCCCTCAGCCCCCAAGTTGTCCTCCCTATCCGCATTCCCGTATTCCTGCGGTGCCAACGCCTTTACGACCGCCGAGGGGGAAACACGTTCCTCGGTCCGTGCAGCGTTTCGATCCTGTCGCCCTTTGGTGGCTTGGTGGCCCTTTGGTGGCCCTTTGGTGGCATGGTAGCCCTTTGGTGGCCCTTTGGTGTCATGGTGGCCCTTTGGTGGCCCTTTGGTGGCATGGTGGCCCTTTGGTGGCCCTTTGGTGGCATGGTGGCCCTTTGGTGGCTTGGTGGCCCTTTGGTGGCCCTTTGGTGGCATGGTAGCCCTTTGGTGGCCATTTGGTGGCATGGTGGCCCTTTGGTGGCCCTTTGGTGGCATGGTAGCCCTTTGGTGGCCCTTTGGTGGCATGGTAGCCCTTTGGTGGCCATTTGGTGGCATGGTGGCCCTTTGGTGGCCCTTTGGTGGCATGGTAGCCCTTTGGTGGCCCTTTGGTGGCATGGTGGCCCTTTGGTGGCATGGTGGCCCTTTGCTGGCCCTTTGGTGGCATGGTAGCCCTTTGGTGGCCCTTTGGTGGCATGGTGGCCCTTTGGTGGCATGGTAGCCCTTTGGTGGCCCTTTGGTGGCATGGTAGCCCTTTGGTGGCCCTTTGGTGGCATGGTGGCCCTTTGGTGGCATGGTGGCCCTTTGGTGGCCCTTTGGTGGCCCTTTGGTGGCCCTTTGGTGGCACGGTACGCCCTTTGGTGGCATGGTGCGCCCTTTGGTGGCATGGTACGCCCTTTGGTGGCATGGTACGCCCTTTGGTGGCATGGTGCGCCCTTTGGTGGCATGGTGCGCCCTTTGGTGGCATGGTACGCCCTTTGGTGGCATGGTACGTCCAATGCCTCGGTACGCCCAATGCCTCGGTACGCCCATTGCCTCGGTACGCCCAATGCCTCGGTACGCCAAATGCCTCGGTACGCCCAATGCCTCGGTACGCCCAATGCCTCGGTACGACCCATGCCTCGGTACGTTCAATGCCTCGGTACGCCCCATGCCTTCGACTGCATCCCCCACACAGTGCTAACATGCGGCGTTGTCTGCGACTCCACTAAGAGCTGCTTTGGGACCACGAGGTTGGCTCATGACGTCACGTCGAGGCTGTCACCGAACGTGTCAAGCTGTGGGCCTCGCAGGGGATCGAACGTGACCCGTTGGCCCAGTTTCGCCATCGATTGCCTAGCAACCGGCTGTCATAAACACCACCCTCGGCTCTCTTCTAGGCCAGTTGTCTTGGTGCTTGGTGCTTGGTGCTTGGTGCTTGGTGCTTGGTGCTTGGTGCTGGGTGCTTGGTGCTTGGTGCTTGGTGCTTGGTGCTGGGTGCTTGGTGCTTGGTGCTTGGTGCTTGGTGCTCGGTGCTCGGTGCTCGGTGCTCGGTGCTTGGTGCTTGGTGCTTGGTGCTTGGTGCTTGGTGCTTGGTGCTTGGTGCTTGGTGCTTGGTGCTTGGTGCTTGGTATTGCTAATTCACTCCGAATCTCAAGACGTCTTGTCTCAAGACACCTGCTTCAGCCGAGGGGTGCTTCCCTTCCCCCTGGTTACAAGATTCCCCCTGGATACAAGATTCCCCCTGGTTACAAGATTCCCTCTGGTTACAAGATTCCCCCTGGATACAAGATTCCCCCTGGTTGCAAGATTGTGAATTATTCATACCAGGGTTGCTATGACGACTGCACGGAGGGGAGGGCAATTGTTTGGCTGTCAGTGCCACTGTGAGACTTGGGTCGGGAACAGCTGAACTCGGACCTTGGACCCTGCTCGCACTGCCTCGTGGATACGTGGACTAGCACGTAAACAACTTCGGAAAAGTAATCATAGGAGGGTATATTATTATATGCCACGTTAAAACATGTCTAGCCGGTTTTTACACGCAGAGCTACGTTAAAAATCTGGAAATGTATCTACTAGTGAGAAGTCTCACAAATGCACGTAAGGTGTATTTTGTGAGCAGGGCACCAGGTTCGAATCCCGCACACGGACAGAATTCTAATGATCCGAAGCCACTGCCTTCTGGAGTTCGTAGTTCGGGCAAGTAGTGATAATAATGGCCTGATTCTCTGTGTGGCAGTGAGTTTCGGCTGTCTGAGGCCTCTTGGACGGGAGGACGCACGCGATCTAGCGTGCGATCCATGTGGCACTAAGCAGAGTTAACGTGGCGTGTTGTTAGGCGGAAAGCTAAACTAAGTTTATTTCTGGCTAAAGTGCAAGCCAAGGCCTAAGTTATTCCTCACCGAATCAATACTTTGGCAAGTCTCACCCTCTACTCGAAGTGTCGCCTCTATTATCCATTTCACGTCGAGAAGCAGAGTGGATTTGCATCTTCCCCGAGGACCCACTGCTGCTAGACACGAGCCAAGAGTTTCAAAACTGCCCATAGAGCCTTTTGTCCGACTCAAGACATGGCCTGTGAGTGTTGAAACTCTTGGCTCGTGTCTAGCAGCAGTGAGTCCTCGAGGAAGACGCAAATCCACTATCATTCTCAAAGTGAAATGGAGTTTAGGGACTCATTGCAACTTTCAAGCCAAGGTATATATTAATATCATGTCTGTGTAACATGTATGGGGAGCGAATTTAGGTCCATGCGTAGGCTCCCTATTCACGAAGCTAGGGCCAAATGAACTCCTTATCTACAGTACAGAGGAAGCCGATCCACGTAGTCGTAATCTGGTACATCATCAAGTCAGTAATCTAGCATGCGGCTAACGATGGCTAGATTAACCAGTTAATGGGACACCCGATCGTCCTGCTAATTAGATTGCCGATCGGTGGTGCGAGATATGAGCATTTAATAGGGTGGGAGACACCCGATCGTTCTGCTAATTACATTGCCGATCGGGGATGCGAGATATTATTGCGCCTTGAGCGTTTAATTGGGTTCGGGGACACCCGATCGTCCTGCTAATTACATTGCCGACCGGGGGTGCGAGATATTGCGCCTTGAGCGTTTAATTGGGTTCGGGGACACCCGATCGTCCTGCTAATTACATTGCCGACCGGGGGTGCGAGATATTGCGCCTTGAGCAAAGATACTATATAATAACCTTCGGTTGCCTTGAGCGTTTAATTGGGTTCGGGGACACCCGATCGTCCTGCTAATTACATTGCCGATCGGGGGTGCGAGATATTGCGCCTTGAGCGTTTAATTGGGTTCGGGGACACCCGATCGTCCTGCTCAATAACATTGCCGAACGGGGGTGCGGGGCAACGTTAAGAGAGGGGGACACCCGTTCGGCGGCGTGTCTTAAGAAGATGGCATTGTCGATCGGGGGTTCTGGCAAATGATTGAGTCGGCCCGGGTTCGATCCCTGCGCCAGGACTAAACTTCATTTCACGTCAAGAAGGAGAGTGATTTTGCATATAACTTGGCAGCAGTGGGTCCTCGAGGAAGATGCAAATCCACTCTCATTCTCGACGTGAAATGGAGTTTAGACATGTTTGACTTAGTGTAAGAAGACACTCGCTCTCTAATAGGGCAATCTGCTAAGTGGGTGCTAGCACATGCTCGGTACAGCGTAAAGAGGGTGAGTTGCTCGCTAAGCATTAAGTAAGTACTTGGTCCCAAGACGCTCGGTTCTAATTGCAGCTCTTCAAGACTTTAATATTATTTTAGCTTGGGTCGGATGACTGTCTTCGCTTGCAGCTCGACTTAAGTGCCGCCAATTATCAAATTGCGCCCACGGAAACTCGACATGTTTCACCTTTTCTCAAAAACAAACCGATCGACGTGCTTTTGGTGAAAACCTGTCAAACTTGGCGTCTCAAGAACATCATTGTCTCAAGAACATCATTGGATAGAGAGAGAGAGAGATGCCAAGTGGTGGGAGAGAGAACTGTGTAGCGATGACGGGCAGAGTGAGTGAAACAGATGTAATAACAGCAGTGCCGGCATCCCTTGATTGAATTCTCATCTACTTGGCTTGTAGGCGAGGGGAATGCCAAGTGGTGGGAGAGAGAACAGCTGTGTAGCGATGAGGGGCAGAGCGAGTGAAACAGATGTAATAACAGTAGTGCCGGCATCCCTTGATTGTATTCCTATCTACTTGGCTTGTAGGCGAGGGGAATGCCAAGTGGTGGGAGAGAGAACTGTGTAGCGATGATGGGCAGAGCGAGTGAAACAGATGTAATAACAGTGGTGCCGGCATCCCTTGATTGTATTCTCATCTACTTGGCTTGTAGGCGAGGGGAATGCCAAGTGGTGGGAGAGAGAACTGTGTAGCGATGATGGGCAGAGCGAGTGAAACAGATGTAATAACAGCAGTGCCGGCATCCATTGATTGTATTCCTATCTACTTGGCTTGTAGGCGAGGGGAATGCCAAGTGGTGGGAGAGAGAACTGTGTAGCGATGATGGGCAGAGCGAGTGAAACAGATGTAATAACAGAGCGCAGGCATCCCTTGATTGTATTCTCATCTACTTGGCTTGTAGGCGAGGGGAATGCCAAGTGGTGGGAGAGAGAACTGTGTAGCGATGATGGGCAGAGCGAGTGAAACAGATGTAATAACAGAGCGCAGGCATCCCTTGATTGTATTCTCATCTACTTGGCTTGTAGGCGAGGGAAATGCCAAGTGGTGGGAGAGAGAACTGTGTAGCGGTGATGGGCAGAGCGAGTAAAACAGATGTAATAACAGCAGTGCCGGCATCCCTTGATTGTATTCTCATCTACTTGGCTTGTAGGCGAGGTGAATGCCAAGTGGTGGGAGAGAGAACTGTGTAGCGATGATGGGCAGAGCGAGTGAAACAGATGTAATAACAGTAGTGCCGGCATCCCTTGATTGTATTCCTATCTACTTGGCTTGTAGGCGAGGGGAATGCCAAGTGGTGGGAGAGAGAACTGTGTAGCGATGATGGGCAGAGCGAGTGAAACAGATGTAATAACAGAGCGCAGGCATCCCTTGATTGTATTCTCATCTACTTGGCTTGTAGGCGAGGGGAATGCCAAGTGGTGGGAGAGAGAACTGTGTAGCGATGATGGGCAGAGCGAGTGAAACAGATGTAATAACAGCAGTGCCGGCATCCCTTGATTGTATTCTCATCTACTTGGCTTGTAGGCGAGGGAAATGCCAAGTGGTGGGAGAGAGAACTGTGTAGCGGTGATGGGCAGAGCGAGTAAAACAGATGTAATAACAGCAGTGCCGGCATCCCTTGATTGTATTCTCATCTACTTGGCTTGTAGGCGAGGTGAATGCCAAGTGGTGGGAGAGAGAACTGTGTAGCGATGATGGGCAGAGCGAGTGAAACAGATGTAATAACAGTAGTGCCGGCATCCCTTGATTGTATTCCTATCTACTTGGCTTGTAGGCGAGGGGAATGCCAAGTGGTGGGAGAGAGAACTGTGTAGCGATGATGGGCAGAGCGAGTGAAACAGATGTAATAACAGCAGTGCCGGCATCCCTTGATTGTATTCCTATCTACTTGGCTTGTAGGCGTGGGGAATGCCAAGTGGTGGGAGAGAGAACTGTGTAGCGATGATGGGCAGAGCGAGTGAAACAGATGTAATAACAGTAGTGCCGGCATCCCTTGATTGTATTCTCATCTACTTGGCTTGTAGGCGAGGGGAATGCCAAGTGGTGGGTGATTCTAGCGACGACCTAGGCGTCCTAAGACAGGGCCATACATTCGGTTGTCTAGACACGCAGAGATAAGAGCACGCGTTGAGACGTCTATGTTTCGCGGACGTCACATAAAAGAAACGAACGAGCAGCGCTAAGGCACGGCCTCTCGGATGCCGAGGCGGCGAGGCGGCGCGGGAACTCGAGCGCATGGAATTGAATTTCAAACACACGGACACTTGGAACTTGGAAGGGGTCCGGGGAGAGAGAGAGAGAGAGAGAGAGAGAGAGAGAGAGAGAGAGAGAGAGAGAGAGAGAGAGAGAGAGAGGGAGAGAGAGAGAGAGAGAGAGAGAGAGAGAGAGAGAGAGAGAGAGAGAGAGAGAGAGAGAGTTGAGCACGGAAAATGACTGGACGCATTTCCCGGGGAAACTCTCTGCAGCTTTCTTCACGGGGCAGCCGAATTAGCCCGAATCCATCGTGCCCACTCCATCGTGCCCACTCCATCGTGCCCACTCCATCGTGCCCACTCCATCGTGTCCACTCCATCGTGCCCACTCCATCGTGCCCACTCCATCGTGCCCCCTTCATCGTGCCCACTCCATCGTGTCCACTCCATCGTGTCCACTCCATCGTGCCCACTCCATCGTGCCCACTCCATCGTGTCCACTCCATCGTGCCCACTCCATCGTGCCCACTCCATCGTGCCCACTCCATCGTGCCCACTCCATCGTGTCCACTCCATCGTGCCCACTCCATCGTGCCCACTCCATCGTGCCCACTCCATCGTGCCCACTCCATCGTGCCCACTCCATCGTGCCCACTCCATCGTGCCCACTCCATCGTGCCCACTCCATCGTGCCCACTCCATCGTGCCCACTCCATCGTGCCCACTCCATCGTGCCCCCTTCATCGTGCCCACTCCATCGTGCCCACTCCATCGTGCCCACTCCATCGTGCCCACTCCATCGTGCCCCCTCCATCGTGCCCACTCCATCGTGCCCACTCCAGCGTGCCCACTCCAAGATGCCGAGGTGACAGCGCTCGACGGGTCCCATCGGCAGGTGCAATAATGCACCCAGGAGGCCGTGTCAAGCTTGCCTCCATCACGACCCCGTCCCATGCCAGGTCGTGCTAGGAGTGCAAGTCGTCACGTAGCGACCAGGGGAGGCCGAGGGGAGGCGTTTATGCAGCTACGTTTAGCTACGTTCAGCTACGTTCAGGGGAGGGAGGGGCGTTTCGCCAGCTCGAACCGACCATTCCTGGTCTGCAACGTTGGGGCGATTCGCCCATCGCGTCCCCGAGATCCACGGACGCGAATCCTGCGTCGACCCAGGTCCCTCACTGGCCGAGACAGTTGCACGTGATTTAGCGACGCGGGGGCGACGGCAGCGCTCGTTGCGGCGACGCCGTGAGTTGTGCGACGCCGTGTTTGTGCCGGGATTACGCGCGTCTTGGTGCGGATCCAGCGGGCCGTGGATGACGTCACAACTCACAGGCGCCCGTGTGCAGTGTGATTTACACCCGGCTTACTGGACGCCGAGCACGGCACTCGTGACTCATAGCGAGGTTGCCATGACAACTACCCCAACCCACGTGACCTGCAAGGACCAAGGAGGCCGTGGGTCACCCGTCCAACGCCCGACTCGACGCAATGTTGCTTAACTCGGGTCACCCGTCCAACGCCCGACTCGGCGCAGTGTTGCTTAACTCGGGTCACCCGTCCAACGCCCGACTCGACGCAGTGTTGCTTAACTCGGGTCACCCGTCCAACGCCCGACACGGCGCAGTGTTGCTTAACTTGACTTAGTCTTGTCTCTGGAAGACCGTGTTAATCTCGTGAAGCAACAAGTCCCCATCGACAAGCAGCTCGACTCCGAACTTCCGAAGGGCGGGGCAAACAAACGACTGCACTCGGTGTTGGCAAAGCAAAGCCCTCTGGAGTCTAGCCCCCTTCGCCCTTCGGTGCAAGTGCACTCAGCGCAAGTGCACTCAGCGCAAGTGCACTCAGCGCAAGTGCACTCAGCGCAAGTGCACTCAGCGCAAGTGCACTCAGAGCGCTCAGAGCAATTCAGCTGCACTCGAGCTTCTAGGGGACCGAGGATCGCGTTTCCAGCGGGCACTGGCAAGTGGCAAGTGGCAAGTGGCAAGTGGCAAGTGGCAAGTGGCAAGCGGCAAGTGGCAAGTGGCAACTGGCAAGTGGCAAGTGGCAAGTGACAAGTGGCAAGTGGCAAGTGGCAAGTGACAAGTGACAAGTGGCAAGTGGCAAGTGGCAAGTGGCAAGTGGCAAGTGGCAAGTGACAAGTGGCAAGCGGCAAGTGGCAAGTGGCAAGTGGCAAGTGGCAAGTGGCAAGTGACAAGTGGCAAGCGGCAAGTGGCAAGTGGCAACTGTCAAGTGGCAAGTGGCAAGTGGCAAGTGGCAAGTGGCAAGTGGCAAGTGGCAAGTGGCAAGTGACAAGTGGCAACTGGCAAGTGGCAAGTGGCAAGTGGCAAGTGGCAAGTGGCAAGCGGCAAGTGGCAAGTGGCAAGTGGCAAGCGGCAAGTGGCAAGTGGCAAGTGGCAAGTGGCAAGTGGCAAGTGGCAAGCTTCCACGGCCAGGTGGAAGCTCCACGCGTCGAAAGGGACCGGGTCGCGATCGATTCCAGATCGCGACCCACACATTAATGATGGCAAAGTAACGTGACCCAATAGCCATGACTAATGAGTCTATATTATTATTCGGTTAGAGAGTGGCCATCTCTGCGCATGGGCGCCATGTTATTACCAAATTGATTTATTCAACAGCCCTTTCAGCAGTAGTTGACACGTTACGAACTTACCTCACCATGTACATAATACGTAGATATGCAAAGGAATATGAGAAACTTATATAGACAACTGCCACTTTTCTATTGGCTGTTCAAATCCCGTGCTAAACGGACGACATGTTATTACCAAGTTGATCACGAAGCACGTGGCAGTTGTCTTCATGAGTTTCTCGCATTCCTTTGCATGTCTACGTAATATGTACATGGTGAGGTAAGTTCGTAACGTTTGTTAGTTTGTTAGTTTGTTAGTTTGTAAGTTTGTAAAGTTTGTACTGCTGAAAAGGCTGTTGAATAAATCAAGTTGGTAAAAACATGGCGCCCATGCGCAGAGATGGCCACTCTCTAGCCCTTTATAGGCTCACTAGTCTTACCTGGAGGACTTGCAGACAAGAAGTCGCACACTTGGCCTCAAATGGGTATCGTCGTGAGCTAAGCGATAACTGACCGAGTGCCCAATCCACTAGGGCGTTAAGGTCGACTTTCGCGTGCCACGACAGGCGTTGCTGCCATTAGATAACACGGTCCACACGTAGCGCGTGCCAGGCGACTTTCACTCTTATTGCTGCTGGCACGTCATTACGGCAAGGGCTCGTGTTTGCTCGGGGAGGTGATTACCCCGAATTAGGGGGCAATTCGCTCGGCACGTTCGGCTCGGCTCGGCTCGGCTCGGCTCGGCTCGGCTCGGCTCGGGTTGCTACGAGCGTCGGCACTCAATTTGTGGCGTCGCCAATTGGATTCGATTAAAACTAAAAGCCTGCGATAATCGCTTAGGTCCAGCTGGCCTAGGGTTGCTAATCGGACTGGGGAAAAATCATTATGCACTAAGCAATGAGCTGTAATCACTAAGCAATGAGCTGTAATCACTAAGCAATGAGCTGTAATCACTAAGCAATGAGCAGTAATCACTAAGCAATGAGCAGAAATCACTAAGCAATGAGCTGTAATCACTTAGCAGTGAGCAGTAATCACTAAGCAATGAGCTGTAATCACTAAGCAATGAGCTGTAATCACTAAGCAATGAGCAGTAATCACTAAGCAATGAGCAGTAATCACTAAGCAATGAGCAGAAATCACTAAGCAATGAGCAGTAATCACTAAGCAATGAGCAGTAATCACTTAGCAATGAGCTGTAATCACTTAGCAGTGAGCAGTAATCACTAAGCAATGAGCTGTAATCACTTAGTAGTGAGCAGTAATCACTAAGCAATGAGCAGTAATCACTAAGCAATGAGCAGTAATCACTCAGCAATGAGCAGTAATCACTAAGCAATGAGCTGTAATCACTTAGCAGTGAGCAGTAATCACTAAGTAATGAGCTGTAATCACTTAGCAGTGAGCAGTAATCACTAAACAATGAGCTGTAATCACTAAGCAATAAGCAGTAATCACTAAGCAATGAGCTGTAATCACTAAGCAGTGGGCAGTAATCACTAAGCAATGAGCAGTAATCACTAAGCAATGAGCTGTAATCACTAAGCAATGAGCAGTAATCACTAAGCAATGAGCTGTAATCACTTAGCAATGAGCTGTAATCACTATGCAATGAGCAGTAATCACTAAGCAATGAGCTGTAATCACTAAGCAATGAGCAGTAATCACTAAGCAATGAGCAGTAATCACTAAGCAATGAGCAGTAATCACTAAGCAATGAGCAGTAATCACTAAGCAATGAGCAGTAGTCACTTAGCAGTGAGCAGTAATCACTAAGCAATGAGCTGTAATCACTAAGCGATGAGCAGAAATCACCAAGCCATGAGCAGTAATCACTTAGCAGTGAGCAGTAATCACTAAGCAATGAGCTGTAATCACTAAGCAATGAGCTGTAATCACTAAGCAATGAGCAGAAATCACTAAGCAATGAGCAGTAAACACTTAGCAGTGAGCAGTAATCACTAAGCAATGAGCTGTAATCACTAAGCAGTGGGCAGTAATCACTAAGCAATGAGCAGTAATCACTAAGCAATGAGCAGTAATCACTAAGCAATGAGCTGTAATCACTTAGCAGTGAGCAGTAATCACTAAGCAATGAGCTGTAATCACTAAGCAATGAGCTGTAATTACTAAGCAATGAGCAGTAATCACTAAGCAATGAGCAGAAATCACTAAGCAATGAGCAGTAATCACTAAGCAATGAGCAGTAATCACTTAGCAATGAGCTGTAATCACTTAGCAGTGAGCAGTAATCACTAAGCAATGAGCTGTAATCACTTAGCAGTGAGCAGTAATCACTAAGCAATGAGCAGTAATCACTAAGCAATGAGCAGTAATCACTAAGCAATGAGCAGTAATCACTAAGCAATGAGCTGTAATCACTTAGCAGTGAGCAGTAATCACTAAGTAATGAGCTGTAATCACTTAGCAGTGAGCAGTAATCACTAAGCAATGAGCTGTAATCACTAAGCAATAAGCAGTAATCACTAAGCAATGAGCTGTAATCACTAAGCAGTGGGCAGTAATCACTAAGCAATGAGCTGTAATCACTAAGCAATGAGCAGTAACCACTAAGCAATGAGCAGTAATCACTAAGCAATGAGCTGTAATCACTTAGCAATGAGCTGTAATCACTAAGCAATGAGCAGTAATCACTAAGCAATGAGCAGTAATCACTAAGCAATGAGCAGTAATCACTAAGAAATGAGCAGTAATCACTAAGCAATGAGCAGTAGTCACTTAGCAGTGAGCAGTAATCACTAAGCAATGAGCTGTAATCACTAAGCAATGAGCAGAAATCACTAAGCAATGAGCAGTAATCACGTAGCAGTGAGCAGTAATCACTAAGCAATGAGCTGTAATCACTAAGCAATGAGCAGAAATCACTAAGCAATGAGCAGTAATCACTAAGCAATGAGCAGTAATCACTAAGCAATGAGCTGTAATCACTAAGCAATGAGCAGTAATCACTAAGCAATGAGCAGTAATCACTAAGCAATGAGCTGTAATCACTAAGCAATGAGCTGTAATCACTAAGCAATAAGCAGTAATCACTAAGCAATGAGCTGTAATCACTAAGCAATGAGCTGTAATCACTAAGCAAAGAGCAGTAATCACTAAGCAATGAGCAGTAATCACTAAGCAATGAGCTGTAATCACTAAGCAATGAGCAGTAATCAGTTAGCAGTGAGCAGTAATCACTAAGCAATGAGCTGTAATCACGTAGCAATGAGCTGTAATCACTAAGCAATGAGCTGTAATCACTAAGCAATGAGCAGAAATCACTAAGCAATGAGCAGTAATCACTGCGCAATGAGCTGTAATCACTTAGCAGTGAGCAGTAATCACTAAGCAATGAGCTGTAATCACTAAGCAGTGGGCAGTAATCACTAAGCAATGAGCAGTAATCACTAAGCAATGAGCAGTAATCACTAAGCAATGAGCAGTAATCACTAAGCAATGAGCTGTAATCACTAAGAAATGAGCTGTAATCACTAAGCAATGAGCAGTAATCACTAAGCAATGAGCTGTAATCACTAAGCAATGAGCTGTAATCACTAAGCAATGAGCAGTAGTCACTTAGCAGTGAGCAGTAATCACTAAGCAATGAGCTGTAATCACTAAGCAATGAGCAGAAATCACCAAGCCATGAGCAGTAATCACTTAGCAGTGAGCAGTAATCACTAAGCAATGAGCTGTAATTACTAAGCAATGAGCTGTAATCACTAAGCAATGAGCAGAAATCACTAAGCAATGAGCAGTAATCACTTAGCAGTGAGCAGTAATCACTAAGCAATGAGCTGTAATCACTAAGCAATGAGCAGAAATCACTAAGCAATGAGCAGTAATCACTTAGCAATGAGCA
Source organism: Nemoura dubitans (assembly GCA_921293005.1). Lineage (NCBI taxonomy): Eukaryota > Metazoa > Arthropoda > Insecta > Plecoptera > Nemouridae > Nemoura > Nemoura dubitans. Next base: position 43,130,772 of record OV121077.1, read on the forward strand.
ATAATCACTAAGCAATGAGCTGTAATCACTAAGCAATGAGCAGTAATCACTAAGCAATGAGCAGTAATCACTAAGCAATGAGCTGTAATCACTAAGCAATGAGCTGTAATCACTAAGCAATAAGCAGTAATCACTAAGCAATGAGCTGTAATCACTAAGCAATGAGCTGTAATCACTAAGCAAAGAGCAGTTATCACTAAGCAATGAGCAGTAATCACTAAGCAATGAGCATGTAATCACTAAGCAATGAGCAGTAATCACTAAGCAATGAGCAGAAATCACTAAGCAATGAGCAGTAATCACTAAGCAGTGAGCAGTAATCACTAAGCAATGAGCAGTAATCACTTAGCAGTGAGCAGTTATCACTAAGCAATGAGCAGTAATCACTAAGCAATGAGCAGTAATCACTAAGCAATGAGCAGTAATCACTAAGCAGTGAGCAGTAATCACTAAGCAATGAGCAGTAATCACTAAGCAATGAGCAGTAATCACTAAGCAATGAGCAGTAATCACTAAGCAGTGAGCAGTAATCACTAAGCAATGAGCAGTAATCACTAAGCAATGAGCAGTAATCACTAAGCAATGAGCAGTAGTCACTAAGCAATGAGCAGTAATCACTAAGCAATGAGCAGTAATCACTAAGCAATGAGCTGTAATCACTAAGCAATGAGCTTTAATCACTAAGCAATGAGCTGTTATCACTTAGCAATGAGCAGTAATCACTAAGCAATGAGCAGTAATCACTTAGCAATGAGCTGTAATCACTAAGCAATGAGCAGTAATCACTAAGTAATGAGCAGTTATCACTAAGCAATGAGCAGTAATCACTAAGCAATGAGCTGTAATCACTAAGCAATGAGCAGAAATCACTAAGCAATGAGCAGTAATCACTAAGCAATGAGCAGTAAGCACTAAGCAATGAGCAGTAATCACTAAGCAATGAGCAGTAGTCACTAAGCAATGAGCAGTAATCACTAAGCAATGAGCAGTAATCACTAAGCAATGAGCAGTAATCACTTAGCAATGAGCAGTAATCACTAAGCAATGAGCAGTAATCACTAAGCAATGAGCAGTAATCACTAAGCAATGAGCAATAATCACTAAGCAATGAGCAGTAATCACTAAGCAATGAGCAATAATCACTAAGCAATGAGCAGTAATCACTAAGCAATGAGCAGTAATCACTAAGCAATGAGCAGTAATCACTAATCAATGAGCAGTAATCACTAAGCAATGAGCAGTTATCACTAAGCAATGAGCAGTAATCACTAAGCAATGAGCAGTAATCACTAAGCAATGAGCAGTAATCACTAAGCGCTGAGCAGTAGTCACTTAGCAATGAGCAGTAATCACTAAGCAATGAGCAGTAATCACTAAGCAATGAGCAGTAATCACTAAGCAATGAGCTGTAATCACTAAGCAGTGAGCAGTATTCACTAAGCAATGAGCTGTAATCACTTAGCAGTGAGCAGTAATCACTAAGCAATGAGCTGTAATCACTAAGCAGTGGGCAGTAATCACTAAGCAATGAGCAGTAATCACTAAGCAATGAGCAGTAATCACTAAGCAATGAGCTGTAATCACTAAGCAATGAGCAGTAATCACTAAGCAATGAGCAGTAATCACTAAGCAATGAGCTGTAAGCACTAAGCAGTGAGCAGTATTCACTAAGCAATGAGCTGTAATCACTTAGCAGTGAGCAGTAATCACTAAGCAATGAGCTGTAATCACTAAGCAGTGGGCAGTTATCACTAAGCAATGAGCAGTAATCACTAAGCAATGAGCAGTAATCACTAAGCAATGAGCTGTAATCACTAAGCAATGAGCAGTAATCACTAAGCAATGAGCAGTAATCACTAAGCAATGAGCTGTAATCACTAAGCAATGAGCTGTAATCACTAAGCAATGAGCAGTATCACTAAGCAGTGAGCTGTAATCACTAAATCAACAGTAAGGGTAGGCCGTGTTGAAGCGGCTTGGAGCACAGCTTAGAGAATATCTGGACTTGGCGCCGGTTTTCAATGGACCGTGTTAGGACGTACAAGAATGTCAAGTAACTAGGTTCTAGTGCAAGGCAAGAACAGTCAGTTATCAATGAATTATGTTTACCTTCGAAGCGGTTAAAAGCGGCCAAAATCTATCATTTCTCGCTAGTGTTTAGCAAAATGTCCCCAAATAACGCAATGCGATCGCCTATCGACCGTCGTCTCGGGCTGATCTCGCTTTGATCAAGACATTCGAGTCAATTTCAGCCCCTTCCCATCGATTTAATTAATTTCTATAAGAGTTACAGCCGTGCAACAAGATCCAAGGCGTATTATCCTAGAGGCCGTGCAACAAGATCTAAGGCGTATTATCCTAGAGGCCGTGCAACCTGAGCCAAGGCGTATTATCCTAGAGGCCGTGCAACAAGATCCAAGGCGTATTATCCTAGAGGCCGTGCAACAAGATCCAAGGCGTATTATCCTAGAGGCCGTGCAACAAGATCCAAGGCGTATTATCCTAGAGGCCGTGCAACAAGACCCAAGGCGTATTATCCTAGAGGCCGTGCAACAAGATCCAAGGCGTATTATCCTAGAGGCCGTGCAACAAGATCCAAGGCGTATTATCCTAGAGGTCGTGCAACAAGATCCAAGGCGTATTATCCTAGAGGCCGTGCAACAAGATCCAAGGCGTATTATCCTAGAGGCCGTGCAACAAGATCCAAGGCGTATTATCCTAGAGGCCGTGGAACAAGATCCAAGGCGTATTATCCTAGAGGCCGTGCAACAAGATCCAAGGCGTATTATCCTAGAGGCCGTGCAACAAGATCCAAGGCGTATTAAAAGATTATGGGTGGGGGGTCTTGTTCTCAATACTAAGCCTGCTAAACGCCCCCCCCCCCCCCCCCCACACGGGTCGACGCATGACCAACACCGCATCGCCATTTCTGCGATGGAGGGAAATCCCTCCAGGGATGTGGGAGTGGAGGGAGAATTATCTGCCCCGAGGGAAATCGCACGTTGCCTCCGTGTGGCCATGGAAAGTGGAATCGTTGCAACGCCGCGCTGAGCTGCGGTGTCTGTCCGCTAGGGGCGCTAACGGAGACACATCGCTCTCCAGAGTCGATGGAACACCGAGGCGACCAGCCAGGGTCGATGGATACGCGGTGCGGCGAGCGAACCAGTCAATATAGAGTGATAAAGACATCCACGATATTAAACTCCATTTCACGTTGAGAGGTAGAGTGGATTTGCATCTTCCTCGAGGACCCACTGCTGCTAGATACGAGCCAAGAATTACAAAACTGCCCACAGAGCCTTTTGTCCGACTCAAGACATGGCTTGTGAGTGTTGAAACTGCCCACAGAGCCTTTTGTCCGACTCAAGACATGGCTTGTGAGTGTTGAAACTGCCCACAGAGCCTTTTGTCCGACTCAAGACATGGCTTGTGAGTGTTGAAACTGCCCACAGAGCCTTTTGTCCGACTCAAGACATGGCTTGTGAGTGTTGAAACTGCCCACAGAGCCTTTTGTCCGACTCAAGACATGGCTTGTGAGTGTTGAAACTGCCCACAGAGCCTTTTGTCCGACTCAAGACATGGCCTGTGAGTGTTGAAACTCTTAGCTCGTGTCTAGCAGCAATGTGTCAGAGCACAGAGCACAGAGCACAGAGCACAGAGCACAGGGCACAAAGCACAGAGCACATAGCACAGAGCACATAGCACAGAGCACAGGGCACATAGCACATAGCACAGAGCACAGGGCACAAAGCACAGAGCACAGGGCACAGAGCACAGGGCACAGAGCACAGGGCACATAGCACAGAGCACAGGGCACAAAGCACAGAGCACATAGCACAGGGCACATAGCACAGGGCACAAAGCACAGAGCACATAGCACAGGGCACATAGCACAGAGCACAGAGCACATAGCACAGAGCTCATAGCACAGAGCACAGAGCACAGGGCACATAGCACAGAGCACAGGGCACAGAGCACAGAGCACAGGGCACAGAGCACAGAGCACAGAGCACAGGGCACAGAGCACAGGGCACATAGCACAGAGCACAGAGCACAGAGCACATAGCACAGAGCACAGAGCACAGAGCACAGAGCACAGGGCACAGAGCACAGAGCACAGAGCACAGGGCACAGGGCACAGGGCACAGAGCACAGGGCACAGAGCACATAGCACAGAGCTCATAGCACAGAGCACAGAGCACAGGGCACATAGCACAGAGCACAGGGCACAGAGCACAGAGCACAGGGCACAGAGCACAGAGCACAGAGCACAGGGCACAGAGCACAGGGCACATAGCACAGAGCACAGAGCACAGAGCACATAGCACAGAGCACAGAGCACAGAGCACAGGGCACAGAGCACAGAGCACAGAGCACAGGGCACAGGGCACAGGGCACAGAGCACAGGGCACAGAGCACAGGGCACAGAGCACAGGGCACAGAGCACAGAGCACAGAGCACAGAGCACAAAGCACAGAGCACAGAGCACAGGGCACAGAGCACATAGCACAGAGCACAGGGCACAGAGCACAGGGCACAGGGCACAGAGCACAGGGCACATAGCACAGAGCACAGGGCACAAAGCACAGAGCACAGAGCACAGGGCACAGAGCACATAGCACAGAGCACAGGGCACAGAGCACAGGGCACAGGGCACAGAGCACAGGGCACAGAGCACATAGCACAGGGCACAAAGCACAGAGCACATAGCACAGGGCACATAGCACAGAGCACAGAGCACAGGGCACAGGGCACAGAGCACAGAGCACATAGCACAGAGCACAGAGCTCATAGCACAGAGCACAGAGCACAGAGCACATAGCACAGAGCACAGAGCACAGAGCACAGAGCACAGGGCACAGAGCACAGAGCACATAGCACAGAGCACAGAGCACAGGGCACAGAGCACAGAGCACAGAGCACAGGGCACAGGGCACAGGGCACAGAGCACAGGGCACAGAGCACAGGGCACAGAGCACAGGGCACAGAGCACAGAGCACAGAGCACAGAGCACAAAGCACAGAGCACAGAGCACAGAGCACAGAGCACAAAGCACAGAGCACAGAGCACAGAGCACAAAGCACATAGGGGAGAGTACATGGGTAAGGGGGAGAGGGGAGAGGGGAAAGGGGAACGCCGCGACGGGGCACGGCTAACGAGATGATTAACAGCGCCCTCTGGATCGCGATTCGAGATCGCCCAACAAATGCCGCGCGTGATTTATCTGCTGCCACCCAGATCCGCCAGCTTTGTGTCTGCCCGGGAACAACGCGGGAACAACGCGGGAACAACGCGGGAACAACGCGCTACGGGCTATAAGGGGCCGTGATTTACACCGGGGATAAAATATTAGAACAATTAGCCGGGCGATATGACGTCATCGCTAGTCGTGAGGGGGGGGCAGCTAAACTCCATTTCACGTTGAGAAGGAGAGTGGATTTGCATCTTCCTCGAGGACCCACTGCTGCTAGACACGAGCTTAATTCGGTCGGCTTGAACAAGCCGTTCCGTGATGACGTCAGCGTGCCGTGAGTGATGATGTTGATGATGATGATGATGATGATGTCCACGGCCTACGCTGCGCCATGAGGCAATTAGAGTGCGACACGGCACACAATATGACGCCAGTCGGGGCAAAAACACGAGCGAGCCGCGTTCTTTGCGTCGGCCACATCGATCCAGCTGGCCGGGGTTGCATTGGGACAATCGCCGCATATGTCGTGTCTGGGCAAAAACCAAGGGGGCCGTGTTTCAATCCACGCGGTCACCCACCCAACGACTAGGTGTTGCTTAACCTGGGGCAGAGGTCACCCACCCAACGACTCGGTGTTGCTTAACCTGGCCGTGAAGACTCCAGGTTGTTCTGAGTTCGGGCCGTTGCCCCTGGCAACGTAGACCGTGCCGCGATACAGCCACGAAACACGGGTTGCTAGGCGACCGTGAAACTCGTTGCTAGCCAACGTAGTCAACACGACAGCCAATGAGAAGCGACTTCTCAATTAATCTCTCGAAATAAGGAGCCTATAATGCCGGAACCCGCTTTAGAAATAAGGCGCCTAAACGCCGAGACTCGCTGTCGAAATAAGGGGCCTATAATGCCGGAACCCGTTTTAGAAATAAGGAGGCTAAACGCCGAGACTCGCTCATTATCCAAATAACATATATTATTATATATTATCACAATATCATTAATATCTAATATCCGAGAGTCCTACTCGATTCGAGAGTCCGACACGGTCCGAAAGTCCGACGGCCCGATGTCCGGATCGTGTCCGGCCCGGTCCGAAAGTCGGGCCGGACTTTCGGACCGTTCGGACTTTTTCTCCCGTCTCTACCCTGTATGCTTGGGGTGCCATGTTTTGGTACAAGCACGACATCACGGTGCTCTCAGCGGCAAACTAGAAGTCACCGTCTTACTCGTCCAAGACGACAAAGAGCCCGAGTCCACATGTGTTTCCGATTCGTCGACGACAATGGCGAGTGCACTCATCCAGGGGGCAGTGGAACTAGCGAAGAAAGGACGCTCGACTTTTATTGTCCCGTGTTGGAAACAAGTGCAATTGTCAGCGGAGTTTTAGTGGCGGCCATAAAGCAGTATCAAAGCAGCCGTGTTTTGCGACGTGAACGTATCGACTCTAAAGACAGCCGTGTGCCATGTGTTTCCAATCGGCAGTGAGCGCGCAAAGCAAAGGGTCGCCCGTGCACTGCCTTCCAAAGTGCGCAGACCAAGACACGGGCCTAACAAAGCAGTGAGCAGGAACACATGTGCAGTGCTTTGAAAGGCGAGGGCCAACTGAGCATTAGCGTCATCGATTCCCGTGGAGCTTTGCCGCTTGGAAAGTTCGGTGTGCCGTGCCTTGTGCGGGCCACTAAATCAATCGCCGTCGTCGGACTCAAAGACTGTCACTGCATTCAACCTGGCGGTGCCCGAAAGGCGAAAACAGATGGCCGGGCTGGATCGGATCTAGGGCACCGTGTAGCGTACACAGGCAATGCATTTCACGGCATGGCGGTCACCCGTCCACCGGCCGTCTCGGCCCAGTGTTGCTTAACTTGGGTCACCCGTCCACCGGCCGACGCGGCGCAGTGTTGCTTAACTCCAATCCCTCCAACCTCTCTACCTCTGAGAGCTGGCCACGTGCATGGCGGTCATCCATCCACCGGCCTACTCGGCGCAGTGTTGCTTAACTTGGGTCACCCGTCCACCGGCCGACTTGGCGCAGTGTTGCTTAACTCCAATCCCTCCAGCCTAGCTGGCCACGTGCATGGCGGTCACCCGTCCAACGCCCGACTCGACGCAGTGTTGCTTAACTTGTCACTCACATGTTCCCCGTTCGTCCACAGCCTCCTGGACGCGCCGATGACGTCTCGTGTCGACGCCGACGTCGAGGCCGAACCCGCCCGACGACGGCCGAAGGCGGACGAGCTCGCGTGGCGTCGCCGAAGGAAGTTGGCGCCTTCCGGATCACTGCAACATTTCACAACCAGCCACGTGGATTATCACGAGGCCGTCAGCTCGCTGCTCTGGGAGCCCTACGAGTGCAGGGAGCCTTCGACGGCGTCCTCCACCCTCCGCCACGACGGGGACCTGTCCTTACTATGGCAGCCCTACGACTGTCGAGACCCTCCAGCATCGTCGACGGCGTCCTCCGCCCTCCGCCACGACGGGGACGTCTCTCTCTGGCTGAGCGCATCCTCGTGCAGCGTGCAGTTGCCGTGGTTGCCGCTCGAAACGCTGGCGTCGCGCTCGGAGAGGCCGCGTTCGCTGCAGCCAACGGGCCGTGACTCGAAGAACAGCTGCTGCCAGCCTGATGTCGAGTCGCTGCCTTGCAGATGCAGGCACGGCCAGTCAGTGTCCGGCAGGCGCCGAGACAACATGGCGGCCAGTGTGCGCGATCGCGAACGTGACGTCACTAGGGTCACTCTCAACCAGGGGGCTTTGGACGAGAGCCCAGGTGCAGTGCTTTCAGTGTCTTCAATGCATCCAGTGCATCCCAGTGGCGTGCCTTCCGTCGTGTGCAACAATGTGGCCGTGGTGCAGTGCGACGGCGCGACCAGTGAACGAGTCAGTGTGGCCCATGTGGCCGTGAATCAAGTGAATCAAGTGAATCAAGTGAATCAAGTGGCAGTGAATCCGACCCAAGTGGCGGTGAATCCCGCGCAAAGCGTGTCAGTGAATCAAATGGCAGTGAACGCGGTGAATCCGACGACCCAAGTGGCGGTGAACGCGAGCCGCGTGGCCGTGCCTTGTCCCGAGATTTCAGTGGCGGCGGGTCAGGTCCAGTGCGTCTCCGACGCGGCGGTGCGCGACGCTCGGCGGCGCGAGCGAAGAGAGCGTCGTCGCCAGCGTCGCGTCAACTCGAGCGAGAACGCGGCGAACGCGGCGGTGACGTCACTGGTGTGGACCACGCATGCGCAACAGCAACAACAGCCGATGGCGGTGGAGCAGCGTCTGCCCGATCTGCTCAGCGCCCATCTGCCCCCGGCCTACTCGACGCTGCCCCCGAACGCGACGACGACGGCGTCCCCCTCGACGCCCGCCGTCGTCGTCCCCCCCGTCGTCGTCGCGGCCCACGACGTGCTCGTCAACGAGGGCAGGTTCCCGTTCCAGGCCGCGCCCGCCAACAGACGGAGGTAGGAGGGAGACCTGGCATATACCTATACCTAACCTAGCTATACCTAGCTGCTACAGCTATACCTGGCATGTACCTATACCTAGGCCCTAGCTATACCTAGCAAATACCTAGATATACCTAGCAGCTATACCTAGCTGCTAGCTGCCACTTGGCACTTGGCCGTTTGACGGGGGTCGGCATTCGTTGACTCATTTGCACTTGGTAGTTGCACTTGGCAGACCTAAACAATTATCAGTCTAAACTCTAAAGGGTCTGAACTCCAATACTCAAAAGGATCTGAACTCCAAAGGGTCTGAACTCTAAGGGTCTGAACTCCAAAGGGTCTGAACTCCAAAGGGTCTGAACTCCAAAGGGTCTGAACTCTAAGGGTCTGAACTCCAAAGGGTCTGAACTCTAAGGGTCTGAATTCTAAGGGTCTGAATTCTAAGGGTGTGAACTCCAAAGGGTCTGAAATATAAGGGTCTGAACTCCAAAGGGTCTGAACTCTAAGGGTCTGGACTCTAAGGGTCAGAACTTCAAAGGGTCTGAAATCTAAGGGTCTGAACTCTAAGGGTCTGAACTCCAAAGGGTCTAAACTCCAAAGGGTCTAAACTCTAAGGGTCTGAACTCTAAGGGTCTGCACTCTAAGGGTCTGAAATCTAAGGGTCTGAACTCCAAAGGGTCTAAACTCTAAGGGTCTGAACTCCAAAGGGTCTGAACTCTAAGGGTCTGAATTCTAAGGGTCTGAATTCTAAGGGTCTGAATTCTAAGGGTGTGAACTCCAAAGGGTCTGAAATCTAAGGGTCTGAACTCCAAAGGGTCTGAACTCTAAGGGTCTGGACTCTAAGGGTCAGAACTCCAAAGGGTCTAAAGCCATGGGGCTTAGTTATACCGGTACAGGGATGGAAGTTAGATGTGTTGCCATCAAACCCATCTGCCATCTCTCTCGCTGGTCTGTACTTTGTCGATGTGACGTCACGGAACGTTAGCAAATTGGCAGCTTCGGTGTCGAGCTGACAAGAAACGCGGTCGAAGAGATTGACTTTAGATGTGCGTCTAAATGTTGCGGTTGCACATTCTCCCATCTCAAGAGCGTAGCCAAGCAAGGACTTGGACTTCCAGTCCAAGATACAGAAGTAATCCAACGAAATGATACAATAATAATCGAACAAATCGTGCATAAGATAAACATCGTTCGAATGGTCGGTCATTCCAATGGCGCATGCGCTAACAATGCTCGGGCCGGACTGCATTCGAGATCTTTAGTAATTTAGCACTTTAGTCTTGCAGCAATGCGAATCCAAGTAGACTGGCCCTTAGACTTGTAGAGCCAATGTATTTGACAGTCGCGGTCAGAGAAGGCAGTGACACGGTGCCACTCAATTGGAACGAGTCCTATAGGCCCGAATGCCGAGTCGTCACTGAGTGCGCACTCACACTCAATGCGCACTCAGTGCATGCACTTAGTTGGCATTTGCAATGATAAATTGTCCCCAAAGTGCGCACTGAGTGCGGACTCAATGCGCACTCAGTGCATGCACTTAGTTGGCATTTGCAGTGATAAATTGTCCCCAAAGTGCGCACTGAGTGCGCACTCACACTCAATGCGCACTCAGTGCATGCACTTAGTTGGCATTTGCAGTGATAAATTGTCCCCAAAGTGCGCACTGAGTGCGGACTCAATGCGCACTCAGTGCATGCACTTAGTTGGCATTTGCAGTGATAAATTGTCCCCAAAGTGCGCACTGAGTGCGGACTCAATGCGCACTCAGTGCATGCACTTAGTTGGCATTTGCAGTGATAAATTGTCCCCAAAGTGCGCACTGAGTGCGGACTCAGTGCGCACTCAGTGCATGCACTTAGTTGGCATTTGCAGTGATAAATTGTCCCCAAAGTGCGCACTTGAGTGCGGACTCAATGCGCACTCAGTGCATGCACTTAGTTGGCATTTGCAGTGATAAATTGTCCCCAAAGTGCGCACTGAGTGCGGACTCAGTGCGCACTCAGTGCATGCACTTAGTTGGCATTTGCAATGATAAATTGTCCCCAAAGTGCGCACTGAGTGCGGACTCAATGCGCACTCAGTGCATGCACTTAGTTAGCATTTGCAGTGATAAATTGTCCCCAAAGTGCGCACTGAGTGCGGACTCAGTGCGCACTCAGTGCATGCACTTAGTTGGCATTTGCAGTGATAAATTGTCCCCAAAGTGCGCACTGAGTGCGGACTCAATGCGCACTCAGTGCATGCACTTAGTTGGCATTTGCAGTGATAAATTGTCCCCAAAGTGCGCACTGAGTGCGGACTCAATGCGCACTCAGCGCATGCACTTAGTTGGCATTTGCAGTGATAAATTGTCCCCAAAGTGCGCACTGAGTGCGGACTCAATGCGCACTCAGTGCATGCACTTAGTTGGCATTTGCAGTGATAAATTGTCCCCAAAGTGCGCACTGAGTGCGGACTCAATGCGCACTCAGTGCATGCACTTAGTTGGCATTTGCAGTGATAAATTGTCCCCAAAGTGCGCACTGAGTGCGGACTCAATACGCACTCAGTGCATGCACTTAGTTGGCATTTGCAATGATAAATTGTCCCCAAAGTGCGCACTTGAGTGCGGACTCAGTGCGCACTCAGTGCATGCACTTAGTTGGCATTTGCAGTGATAAATTGTTCCCAAAGTGCGCACTGAGTGCGGACTCAGTGCGCACTCAGTGCATGCACTTAGTTGGCATTTGCAATGATAAATTGTCCCCAAAGTGCGCACTGAGTGCGGACTCAATACGCACTCAGTGCATGCACTTAGTTGGCATTTGCAATGATAAATTGTCCCCAAAGTGCGCACTTGAGTGCGGACTCAGTGCGCACTCAGTGCATGCACTTAGTTGGCATTTGCAGTGATAAATTGTTCCCAAAGTGCGCACTGAGTGCGGACTCAGTGCGCACTCAGTGCATGCACTTAGTTGGCATTTGCAGTGATAAATTGTCCCCAAAGTGCGCACTGAGTGCGGACTCAATGCGCACTCAGCGCATGCACTTAGTTGGCATTTGCAGTGATAAATTGTCCCCAAAGTGCGCACTGAGTGCGGACTCAATGCGCACTCAGTGCATGCACTTAGTTGGCATTTGCAGTGATAAATTGTCCCCAAAGTGCGCACTGAGTGCGGACTCAATACGCACTCAGTGCATGCACTTAGTTGGCATTTGCAATGATAAATTGTCCCCAAAGTGCGCACTTGAGTGCGGACTCAGTGCGCACTCAGTGCATGCACTTAGTTGGCATTTGCAGTGATAAATTGTCCCCAAAGTGCGCACTGAGTGCGGACTCAATGCGCACTCAGTGCATGCACTTAGTTGGCATTTGCAGTGATAAATTGTCCCCAAAGTGCGCACTGAGTGCGGACTCAATGCGCACTCAGTGCATGCACTTAGTTGGCATTTGCAGTGATAAATTGTCCCCAAAGTGCGCACTGAGTGCGGACTCAATACGCACTCAGTGCATGCACTTAGTTGGCATTTGCAATGATAAATTGTCCCCAAAGTGCGCACTTGAGTGCGGACTCAGTGCGCACTCAGTGCATGCACTTAGTTGGCATTTGCAGTGATAAATTGTTCCCAAAGTGCGCACTGAGTGCGGACTCAGTGCGCACTCAGTGCATGCACTTAGTTGGCATTTGCAATGATAAATTGTCCCCAAAGTGCGCACTGAGTGCGGACTCAATACGCACTCAGTGCATGCACTTAGTTGGCATTTGCAATGATAAATTGTCCCCAAAGTGCGCACTTGAGTGCGGACTCAGTGCGCACTCAGTGCATGCACTTAGTTGGCATTTGCAGTGATAAATTGTTCCCAAAGTGCGCACTGAGTGCGGACTCAGTGCGCACTCAGTGCATGCACTTAGTTGGCATTTGCAGTGATAAATTGTCCCCAAAGTGCGCACTGAGTGCGGACTCAATGCGCACTCAGCGCATGCACTTAGTTGGCATTTGCAGTGATAAATTGTCCCCAAAGTGCGCACTGAGTGCGGACTCAATGCGCACTCAGTGCATGCACTTAGTTGGCATTTGCAGTGATAAATTGTCCCCAAAGTGCGCACTGAGTGCGGACTCAATACGCACTCAGTGCATGCACTTAGTTGGCATTTGCAATGATAAATTGTCCCCAAAGTGCGCACTTGAGTGCGGACTCAGTGCGCACTCAGTGCATGCACTTAGTTGGCATTTGCAGTGATAAATTGTCCCCAAAGTGCGCACTGAGTGCGGACTCAATGCGCACTCAGTGCATGCACTTAGTTGGCATTTGCAGTGATAAATTGTCCCCAAAGTGCGCACTGAGTGCGGACTCAATGCGCACTCAGTGCATGCACTTAGTTGGCATTTGCAGTGATAAATTGTCCCCAAAGTGCGCACTGAGTGCGGACTCAATACGCACTCAGTGCATGCACTTAGTTGGCATTTGCAATGATAAATTGTCCCCAAAGTGCGCACTTGAGTGCGGACTCAGTGCGCACTCAGTGCATGCACTTAGTTGGCATTTGCAGTGATAAATTGTCCCCAAAGTGCGCACTGAGTGCGGACTCAGTGCGCACTCAGTGCATGCACTTAGTTGGCATTTGCAATGATAAATTGTCCCCAAAGTGCGCACTGAGTGCGGACTCAGTGCATGCACTTAGTTGGCATTTGCAGTGATAAATTGTCCCCAAAGTGCGCACTGAGTGCGGACTCAGTGCGCACTCAGTGCATGCACTTAGTTGGCATTTGCAATGATAAATTGTCCCCAAAGTGCATGCACTGTGTGTGAGTGTGTGTACTTAGTGTCGACTCTGCATTCGGGTCCTATAGTGTGCCATTGGTTCAACAGGTTCGTGGCAATCAGTATTGCTGGAACTCATGTCAAAGATGTCCCATCCTGATTCCATCCTGATTCCATCCTGATTCCATCCTGATTCCATCCTGATTCCATCCTGATTCCATCCGAAGCCGCGAACGTTCGATGACAGTCGCCACTGGAGAATTAGTATCAACGCCCCCCCCCCCCCCCCCCCCCCGTCGAAGCTAAAGACCCAACGCCGAACTGGTTGACTCTCAGTGGCCGTGGTCGCTACGGGCCTCGAGCAGTCGGCGTCCTTGGCAACGACATTGTTGTCAGGCGACAATCATGCTAGGAGACACGTCGTCGAGGACTCGGAATGCGATCAGCTGTCGGTATTACTACTACTACTACTACTAGTAGCAAGCTCCAATAATGTCATCGTGAGAATTCGAAATCAGAGAGAATTTGCTGGTAATGTGTGGTTTTGGTCGATGTTAAAACTGACCTTTTCTCGGCTACAATAATTAATATTAACGTAAAATATTCAAAGAAAAAATACACGTTAAAGAGTAGCTGGATGGCTGATACTAGATTTTTTTTTGTGTTTTATGGAATTTTCCAAAAGTGCCTAAAAGTTCCTAAAATGGCAAAAGTGTGTTAAAAGGTAAAGCACGAAAATCACACACAGTTTCGGTATCAATTTGGCAAGCGAAACGCTTCCAGTTGTGGTTTGGTCGAGCGATTGTCGTTCGAAAGCGAAACCAGAAAGTCGACGCGAAGGCTTCTTGCCTTGAAAGTGTGAAATGAGCGCGGTATCTTCACGCTGATAGCACGGCCTACTTGCTGCGCTAATCTGCGTCGATCGGACGCTAACAAACTGGCCGGGGCCGCCGCAACATCGACAATCGACAATCGACATCCGGGACTTGGGAGTTGTAATCGAGCTGGCCGGGCTTTAACGTTGCTAACAGCTGCGAGTCAATGACAAAGGAGCAGCGCGGATACAAAAGACGAGCTACACACAGTTTATCATTCGAAAGAAGGGCCACTGCACACAAAAGACCAAGGGTATAGCTGCTCCAAGGGAAGACGCCTCTAAAACATCTGAAATACGATGCCAGTATTGCGTTTGTGTTGGACTCTTTAGACGAATTCGGTGTTTTATTTACCGAGCGGTATACCAATCGTTTATTCGTTGCATTTCTAAAGGTTGGCACTGTTTAGACATTGTTGTTTTCAAGACACTGACATATTGTGAAGCGCTCGCTCCAGGCAAATTGAGATCTGTGAGATCCCGAAGGAGCAATGTCCGGTGTCAAGGGCTGTCCAAACCCGTGACGTCGGTCGAACGTCTTGTTTGTAAGTTTAACAGTAGGGACTCTGTGATGAAGACGTGCTGTTCTTCATTGCTTGCACTCAGCTGGCTAGCTGCTAAACTCCATTTCACGTTGAGAAGCAGAGTGGATTAGCATCTTCCTCGAGGACCCACTGCTGCTAGACACGAGCCAAGAGTTTCAACACTCACAAGCCATGTCTTGGGTCGGACAAAAGGCTCTGTGGGCAGTTTCAACACTCACAAGCCATGTCTTGAGCCGGACAAAAGGCTCTGTGGGCAGTTTCAACACTCACAAGCCATGTCTTGAGTCGGACAAAAGGCTCTGTGGGCAGTTTCAACACTCACAAGCCATGTCTTGAGTCGGACAAAAGGCTCTGTGGGCAGTTTCAACACTCACAAGCCATGTCTTGAGTCGGACAAAAGGCTCTGTGGGCAGTTTCAACACTCACAAGCCATGTCTTGAGTCGGACAAAAGGCTCTGTGGGCAGTTTCAACACTCACAAGCCATGTCTTGAGTCGGACAAAAGGCTCTGTGGGCAGTTTCAACACTCACAAGCCATGTCTTGAGTCGGACAAAAGGCTCTGTGGGCAGTTTTGAAACTCAAATTTATAAAATAATTTTACATTCAATGTTTTTATAAAATTATATTTTAATTCGATCGAGGTCTTCTTTCCACGATCTCTTAAAAAAATTTTTAACGAACGTTTTCGTATTAGGTCTCCTGTCTTCACATTTTTATCCGCTATACACAAACCGCTACGCTCATCTTCAACGCAACACAAATAGCGTTCGCGAAGCCCTAGTGTTATGTCAATGATATCAGGTCCGCCAAATTAGGAAATACGTCACGATATTTTTGGTCCAGTGCATTGCCCCGGCTTCATCAAGAAAACACTTACCCGAAAAATCGTTCAGTGTTTTGAGCCTTTGGTAGAATATTGTGAAACAAAATCTCATTTTAATCGGATTCCTAAACTTGGGGCATGCGCACTCGCTTGTCTCGTACCGGAAGGAAGTGGGGGCGATAATTCTAGAGTCGCATCCGACCGCTGAAATCATCGCCCGCGTCAAAATACGCGTGTAGCTTCTGTTCGCATCTCGATCGGGAACAAACCCGGTGTTTCGCCGCCTGAAATGGACTCTAGACAGATTGCTGCCTGCCCGAAACCCCCTGGCATCTCAACGCTGCACCGGGTCTAGTCTGGTGACGTCCAGGGAAAGTCGGTCGCTCGCTGGCCGCTTTGCGGTGGGCGGTTGCCTGGCAACGGGCGAGAAGACAGCCTCGCATCGCATCGTCGCTCGGCAAGTGTCACACACTACACACACACGACAAGTGCAGTGAGCAGTGAGCACCGCCTTCTTGCATATCGCCATCTGCCATGGTGACACTCTCAGTCGGTCAGCTGTCTCGTGGTGCGTCGTGCGTCGAGGAGAGTCCACGAGGCGGTGATGCGTGGACTGGATGTCGGTCATCGGTCACCGGTCACCGCCAGTCGGAGTCTCGCTCTTTCCATCCGCCCGCCAGTCCGGACGACGACTCGGCCTCTCGGATCTCGGTCTGCTCTGCTGCAGTGCAGCACCGTGGCACATTGCACGGCATTCTTGATCCATTCTCTGGCTGCGCGCTCGCAGCGACGTTGCCAGGTCGCATCACGAGCACGGCCTCCGTGATCCGAGTGGCACGGCTTGCTGGATCTCATACCCCGTCCCTGCCGAGGCAGTCACAACAAACAGCCGCTCTACGTCTCGGCCAGCTTGGTGTATCTGGTGTGATGCACTGGCGGTGATTCACGGCTTGCTAGACTCGCATTTCGGTCGCCATGGGCACCGTGAGGGCTTGGTGCTTGGTGCTTGGTGCTCGGTGCTTGGTGCTTGGTGCTTGGTACTTGGTGCTCTGTGCTTGGTGCTCGGTGCTCGGTGCTTGGTGCTTGGCTCTGGGTGCTTGGTGCTTGGTGCTTGGTGCTTGGTGCTCGGTGCTTGGTGCTTTGTGCTTGGTGCTTTGTGCTTGGTACTTGGTGCTTGGTGCTTGGTGCCTGGTGCTTTGTGCTTGGTGCTTGGTGCTTGGTGCCTGGTGCTTTGTGCTTGGTGCTTGGTGCTCGGTGCTTGGTGCTTGGTGCTCGGTGCTTGGTGCTTGGTGCTTTGTGCTTGGTACTTGGTGCTTGGTGCTTGGTGCCTGGTGCTTTGTGCTTGGTGCTTGGTGCTTGGTGCTCGGTGCTTGGTGCTTGGTGCTTGGTGCTTGGTACTTGGTGCTTGGTGCTTGGTGCCTGGTGCTTTGTGCTTGGTGCTTGGTGCTCGGTGCTTGGTGCTTGGTGCTTTGTGCTTGGTACTTGGTGCTTGGTGCTTGGTGCCTGGTGCTTTGTGCTTGGTGCTTGGTGCTTGGTGCTCGGTGCTTGGTGCTTGGTGCTTGGTGCTCGGTGCTTGGTGCTTGGTGCTTGGTACTTGGTGCTTGGTGCTTGGTGCTTGGTGCTTTGTGCTTGGTACTTGGTGCTTGGTGCTTGGTGCCTGGTGCTTTGTGCTTGGTGCTTGGTGCTCGGTGCTTGGTGCTTGGTGCTCGGTGCTTGGTGCTTGGTGCTTTGTGCTTGGTACTTGGTGCTTGGTGCTTGGTGCCTGGTGCTTTGTGCTTGGTGCTTGGTGCTCGGTGCTTGGTGCTTGGTGCTCGGTGCTTGGTGCTTGGTGCTTTGTGCTTGGTACTTGGTGCTTGGTGCTTGGTGCTTTGTGCTTGGTACTTGGTGCTTGGTGCTTGGTGCCTGGTGCTTTGTGCTTGGTGCTTGGTGCTCGGTGCTTGGTGCTTGGTGCTCGGTGCTTGGTGCTTGGTGCTTTGTGCTTGGTACTTGGTGCTTGGTGCTTGGTGCCTGGTGCTTTGTGCTTGGTGCTTGGTGCTTGGTGCTCGGTGCTTGGTGCTTGGTGCTTGGTGCTTTGTGCTTGGTACTTGGTGCTTGGTGCTTGGTGCCTGGTGCTTTGTGCTTGGTGCTTTGTGCTCGGTGCTTGGTGCTTGGTGCTCGGTGCTTGGTGCTTGGTGCTTTGTGCTTGGTACTTGGTGCTTGGTACTTGGTGCTTGGTGCTTGGTGCCTGGTGCTTTGTGCTTGGTGCTTGGTGCTTGGTGCTCGGTGCTTGGTGCTCTGTGCAGATACCTAGCTTGGATATTATTAGGCATCAAAAAGTGCTTGGATCTGAGCGGTATAAGTGTCGAAACGGAAGCCAGCAATGCAATGATGGGGGGGGGGGGGGGCGTTTAAACTTTAAAGGGCTCTCAAGGAATGCATGTACTACCTGCTAGACTTGGAGCTCCGCCGGAACTTGAGAGGGCCGCGATTAAGAAACATCGTCTGCAGCCTAGCTTCCAGTGCAGTTGAAGATTTGGGGACCAACCATTCGAAAGCCGAGCAAATGGTGACTGTGTTTGTTTAGTGATGGGAATCGTTGCAAGCTTGATACGGGTTTGCATTCGGTGCGAGCTCGTAGAGTGAACTCAGTGTACGAGCCGTCGGGCACGGCCAGTGAGAAGCGTTTTGCTCGAGACTCGAGAAGGCCGGTTGTCGGATCACGGCAATCACGGCAAGCACGGCCCGATCGAGGAGTTGGCCAACGCCAAACACAAAGAGTTTGCAGCGCGATCAAGGGGCTCGGCACGGCACACGGATCCAACGAGCTCGACACGGCACGGCCCGTTGGTTCGCAGTTCGCTCTTCACGTCAGTCACGACCCACGAGATCGGCACTCGTGCTACTAACATCGGTGCAGTTGCCATGGTTACCATGGTTGGTTGCCATGCTGGCTGGCCTAGCGGCGATTGGCGGGCATCGAATTCGCAAGACAAAGCAGCAAAGTTTCAATCTCGTTCTCATCTCATACCATCGTGGACCACACGAGCATCGAGTCACAGCCCTGTCTAGACTCCATTTCACGTCGAGAACGAGAGGGAACTGGCATCTTCCTCGAGGACCCACTGCTGCTAGACACGAGCCAAGAGTCCCAAAACAGCCCATAGAGCCTTTTGTCCGACTCAAGACATGGCTTGTGAGTGTTGAAACTGCCCACAGAGCCCTTTGTCCGACTCAAGACATGGCTTGTGAGTGTTGAAACTCTTGGCCCGTGTCTAGCAGCAGTGGGTCCTAGAGGAAGATGCAAATCCACTCTGCTTCTCAACGTGAAATGGAGTTTAGATCGGAACTGTGATTTGATGGTCTCATTTAGCAATATTGTCGCCATGACGTCACGGTCTATTAATAAATAGGCAGCTCGATCACAATCAGACCCAATATTGGTATCATTGCGGTCAAGACTTGAGATTGGTTTCCGCTGCTCCAGCCAACGTTGTTCCAGCCAACGTTGTTCCAGAAAACGTTTCTCCAGCCAACGTTGTTCCAGCCACCGTTGTTCTAGCCAACGTTGTTCCAGCCAACGTTGTTCCAGCCAACGTTGTTCCAGCCAACGTTGTTCCAGCCATCGGTTTGGTGGTTTGGTGACCCAGGAATTCGCACCACTCGACTTCGAAGCATGCCCCCCCCCCACCCCCAGAACGCAGCTCGATTTGACAATATCATGCTCAATCTCAGAGTTCCGAAATGTTGCAAAATGTTCGCCAATCTGTTGGCCGAACGTAGGCTGTCTAATTACACTAGATTTAATTTGAGTTTGCCACTTTTTGGGGATTTCATATCATAGGGTACCACACCATAGAATCAAATGATTAAGTTTTTGTCATTACCATTATAAACTTTATTAATCATTACAATTATTAACCATTTTACTCGTTACAAATCGTAAAAGAGTCAAATGATACTTTACTTCAAAGTCCACCAGGCCGTGGTAATCTTAGGCTAACACGACAATATCATGCAAACGCGCTTCCAGGGCCTCCTAGATTCACGAAGCGGGGTCATCGTAACACCGGGGGTAAATTAGTTATTGCCATGGTGATAATAACAAAAATTCACTAAACATTGAATAGTATGATTGGCTGAAAAACTATTTACCCCCGAGCTTAGCCCCAAAAACCTTTGACCCTGTTTCGTAACTCCATGCCCTGGCGTTTTGCAGAGCAGTGAAACACAAACGGTGTCTGTCAAACGTGAATTCCATCGACCCTGGTGTCAGCAAACAGCTGGTGAATTCAAAGAAATGCCAGTGAAGATTTCAAGTTTTTACTCGCAGGGGATCCTAGGGAGCCTATTCTAGGATGGACAACCGGTTGTAGTCTGGATTAGGGGGCCTAGATCGTGGAGGCAATATTGTCTGCCTTGTCCAGTGCCTGTCTCAGGGCATCCTAGGGAGCCTAAACAGGCCATCACATTGCATGACGTCACGTGCCTTTGAGAGGTCATGCGGTCCGCCACTGCGAGGGCGTGGATGACGCTGCTCTGTTGTTCCCGTTCCAACGCGAAACAGCTGCTGCTGACTCGACTCGACACGGCCCGGTCGACGACTCGCCACGGCACGGCCAGCTGGGTGCATTCCACGAGGAGGCTTTGGTAGAGATACTCGCGTTGCTAAGCGACCACTGTGTCGCCACTCGCCAGCCAATCAGCGGCTCGGATGAGAGGATGACTTCGGGCCGTGGACCGTGCGAAATCTCATGCACCGTGACCGAGTTGTCTTGTCACGTGTCTGCGCTGCCTCCCCTCGGATATCACGGCCACCCCGATACCACGACACGACGCACTGCGAGTGCGAATGACGCGAATGACGCGAATGACGGTGTTCGTTCGGGCACCGGCCTCGTGGATCGGCACGGAAACTGTCGAAACCACGACACGACGCAATGCACCTCGACCACACGTGTTGTCATAGCAACGGTGGGCATCCTCCTCGCCGTCGTCAGCCTTGGCAACGGCCTGTCGGTTGCCATGGTGATACACGGGGGATATTGTGTTAGCGGCAGACAGACAATCGACGTGCCTGGCAACCGTTAGCCTCTAAACGGAGGAAGTTAGCTAATCGAGCGTTGTTAGGGCCACTAGCTGTCTGTTAAGTCAGAATCTTGGCGAATTGCAGCATGTTGTTGTTGTTGTTGTTGTTGTTGTTGTTGTTGTTGTCAGAAGGCTAACAATTGCAGCGGTTGTAATCGAACACGTCGCTACACTAGAATTAATTTGAGTTTGCCACTTTTTGGGGATCTCATAATATCATAGAGTACCATACCAAAGACTCAAATGATTAAGTTTCTTTTTATTACCATTCCGAATTTTATTTATAATTACCATTATTTACCATTTTACTCTTTACAAATGATAAAGAGTCCAATGATACTTTACTTCGAAGTCCACCAGGCCGTGGTAATCTTAGGCCAACACGACTGTAGTTGTGTTGGCAGCATTGACACATCGGGGTCACGCTTTGCTGTACGCGACGGTTGGCCGACCTGGTGTCTGTTTTCCCATCTGTAGCACTGCAAACGTGGCAACACTGAGTGTGTGGACAGCGTCAACTAAAGAGCCCGTGATTGTTGCAATATTACAATGATCCGACCCAGCCCTAGACTACCCGAGTGGCTCATGCCAACGCCGGTCTAGAGAATCACTGTAGCCGTGACGTGTTTGTTTTCCCATCTGTAGCACTGCAAACGTGGCAACACTGAGTGTGTGGACAGCGTCAACTAAAGAGCCCGTGATTGTTGCAATATTACAATGATCCGACCCAGCCCTAGACTACCCGAGTGGCTCATGCCAACGCCGGTCTAGAGAATCACTGTAGCCGTGACGTGTTTGTTTTCCCATCTGTAGCACTGCAAACGTGGCAACACTGAGTGTGTGGACAGCGTCAACTAAAGAGCCCGTGATTGTTGCAATATTACAATGATCCGACCCAGCCCTAGACTACCCGAGTGGCTCATGCCAACGCCGGTCTAGAGAATCACTGTAGCCGTGACGTGTTTGTTTTCCCATCTGTAGCACTGCAAACGTGGCAACACTGAGTGTGTGGACAGCGTCAACTAAAGAGCCCGTGATTGTTGCAATATTACAATGATCCGACCCAGCCCTAGACTACCCGAGTGGCTCATGCCAACGCCGGTCTAGAGAATCACTGTAGCCGTGACGTGTTTGTTTTCCCATCTGTAGCACTGCAAACGTGGCAACACTGAGTGTGTGGACAGCGTCAACTAAAGAGCCCGTGATTGTTGCAATATTACAATGATCCGACCCAGCCCTAGACTACCCGAGTGGCTCATGCCAACGCCGGTCTAGAGAATCACTGTAGCCGTGACGTGTTTGTTTTCCCATCTGTAGCACTGCAAACGTGGCAACACTGAGTGTGTGGACAGCGTCAACTAAAGAGCCCGTGATTGTTGCAATATTACAATGATCCGACCCAGCCCTAGACTACCCGAGTGGCTCATGCCAACGCCGGTCTAGAGAATCACTGTAGCCGTGACGTGTTTGTTTTCCCATCTGTAGCACTGCAAACGTGGCAACACTGAGTGTGTGGACAGCGTCAACTAAAGAGCCCGTGATTGTTGCAATATTACAATGATCCGACCCAGCCCCAGCATGAGTGGCTCATGCCAACGCCGGTCTAGAGAATCACTGTAGCCGTGACGTGTTTGTTTTCCCATCTGTAGCACTGCAAACGTGGCAACACTGAGTGTGTGGACAGCGTCAACTAAAGAGCCCGTGATTGTTGCAATATTACAATGATCCGACCCAGCCCTAGACTACCCGAGTGGCTCATGCCAACGCCGGTCTAGAGAATCACTGTAGCCGTGACGTGTTTGTTTTCCCATCTGTAGCACTGCAAACGTGGCAACACTGAGTGTGTGGACAGCGTCAACTAAAGAGCCCGTGATTGTTGCAATATTACAATGATCCGACCCAGCCCTAGACTACCCGAGTGGCTCATGCCAACGCCGGTCTAGAGAATCACTGTAGCCGTGACGTGTTTGTTTTCCCATCTGTAGCACTCGGGTGCGATTGTGTAACTTTATTTCGCTCGATTTGGCTCGAAATCTCTCGATTTCAAATCACTGTCCCCATGTTAAACCATGGGCAGTGATATTGAAAACGAATGGTTTTGAAACCACAAAGTTACACAATCGCCCCCCAGGTTTTCAACCACGACCACAACCACCGTGCACTGAGTGTGGACTGACACTAGAATGACGTGCGATCCGAGCTGACATTGACAGTTGGCTGGGATTTGCATTGTTGCCTGTCCAAGCAGACAGTTGCTTGTGCTCCTAGAGTCAGCTGCCAGCCAGGAAGCCGTGATGTGAGCTTCGTTTGCTGCAAGACTCGATCTCCATGTGGCTGTGCTTTGACTGTGATCTGCACTCGACATGCGAGTAATCGATCGATTGGTCGATAGTCGAACACGAAGCACGGTCCGTTGGGTCCGATCCGAGTCGGCGAATCCACGGCCTCCTGTGCGAACGAACGCGAAGAAAGTGAGTCAGCTGATGGAGCGGAGCGAACGCTACGTTGCCAGGTCTTGCCGCAGCGTCGCTGTTGCCAAACTTTTGTGTCCGAAATCGCGTCGCGTGCATCTTTCGTGGTAGAGGCTGAAACTCCATTTCACGTCGAGAATGAGAGTGGGTTTGCATCTTCCTCGAGGACCCACTGCTGCTAGACACGAGCCAAGAGTTTCAAAACTGTCCAAAGAGCCTTTTGTCCGACTCAAGACATGGCTTGTGGGTTTGTGGGTTTGTGTGTTTCGTGTCTAGCAGCAGTGGGTCCTCCAGGAAGATGCAAATCCACTCTGCTTCTCGACGTGAAATGGAGTTTCAGCTCATAACACGGCCATCTACAGAATGTTGCTCGGACTGGACTTTAAAACCGGGGCTTCCGGTTTTATGAAAACTGGAAGCTAATTGTCCAGGTTGGACTTTTCAATTCATCAGTAGTACATGTTGATACTTGATCGCACCATCATCAAATTATCGATCATCTTTTCATGTCATCATTATCAAATCATCATCACATCATCATCAAATCTTGTATCAAATCATCGATCATCTCATCAAGTCATCATCAAAATCATGATCAAATCATCGTCAAATCATCACCAAATCATCGATCATCAAATCAAATGATCGTCAAATGATCGATAATCTAACGAAATCATGAAATCCAGTGATCGTCAAATGATTGCGAGTTGGTATTTGGTGTGAAATCGGATGGAAGTTGATGAAATCGAGTAGCGAGTTTCCAATAAACAATCGAGTGTAAGCGCCGATGCCAGCAATCAGAGCATGCTCGGAATTCCACGGCCACCGAGAGTTCGCGTCTCACAATCTCACGGCGTCCCAATAATAAAACACTGCGTGTGTCTTGCAATTTCCAAAGCCCCATGGCTTTCAATGGGAGCGACAGAGCGCGTCTTATGACGTTTTGCTTCAGCCAGAAAGAGAGAAAGAGACCTAATGCCTGATATATTATGCACTTTGCCGCGTGGAAGGTATAAATGCCATGCCGTTGGTGAAGAAACGAAAATTAATGGCTAACAATTAATAAAAGTGAAAATAAAATAATGCTCTTCATATTATTATAATAAAATGCAGTCTGTTATCTTGCAAATCTAGGCTACCTATAGTGCGTTACGCCTCGCGTAGTTTCCAGCAACTTGGCTGTCACTTTTGACAGCTGCTGTCAAAACACACACATCCGCGCGTTGAAAGTGAAGGTCACGGCTTCGATTTTCCCCTAAAAAAAAAAGAAGAAAATAACACACATTTCAGTCGAAGTGAGTTTTCTTTTCGGCAGTAGGGGGCCGAAGAGAGCCGAAGCATATTATTATCTATTTGTAGATAATATTTGTATTTATTACTTTTCCAGCGCTGCACGTGAGTGACATTATTATTGGCTAGAGACTTTGTGGGATTTGTGGGCACAACATGCATTAT
This sequence comes from Nemoura dubitans, assembly GCA_921293005.1. Lineage (NCBI taxonomy): Eukaryota > Metazoa > Arthropoda > Insecta > Plecoptera > Nemouridae > Nemoura > Nemoura dubitans. Next base: position 43,155,367 of record OV121077.1, read on the forward strand.
GTTGTATTTTCAAGATGACGGCTCATTTTCTCTGCTGGCAACGGCCAAGATAAAGTTAAGCAACACTGCGCCGAGTCGGGCGTTGGATGGGTGACCCAAAACTGCTCTAGAACCTACAATCTATATACTCGCATATTATATGCGTCTCATTTGAAACCATGTTTGGATTGAGCACGGTGAAGAATCAGCCATTAATTAGAGTTGGCCATTTTCTGGGGATCTCATCTCATATAGAGCACCATGCTTTGGAGTCCACAAGACGGTGGTAAAGTGATGCTAACCCGACTGTTTAGACGAAGATGTCGACGTGAAGGGGTGCGATCTTCTCCCCCCTCGAAGACCGGAAATAGCTCGACTGTACACGTGTCGACATCGAAGCACGGTGTCAGTCCACACGTCATCGATCTGTCCCCCCCCCCCCCCCCCAAGACACGGAATGCCGTGTTGCCGGAAGTATCTGGCTTGTCACCCTGGCAACCACGTACGCGCCGAGTTGTCAGACAGGAAGTAGCTGATGGCGTCACGGCCCCTCGTAGAGGGGTGCGAATCGCGATCCAGGGGACGGGGAACGTTGCTCATTTGGGTCGCTCACTGCCCCCTGGATGCTGTGTGGCAAGGGGTGTCCCTTCCATTCCACTGCCCCCTGGATGCTGTGTGGCAAGGGGTGTCCCTTCCATTCCACTGCCCCCTGGATGCTGTGTGGCAAGGGGTGTCCCTTCCATTCCACTGCCCCCTGGATGACGTGTGGCAAGGGGTGTCCCTTCCATTCCACTGCCCCCTGGATGACGTGTGGCAAGGGGTGTCCCTTCCATTCCACTGCCCCCTGGATGCTGTGTGGCAAGGGGTGTCCCTTCCATTCCACTGCCCCCTGGATGCTGTGTGGCAAGGGGTGTCCCTTCCATTCCACTTCCCCCTGGATGCTGTGTGGCAAGGGGTGTCCCTTCCATTCCACTGCCCCCTGGATGCTGTGTGACAAGGGGTGTCCCTTCCATTCCACTGCCCCCTGGATGCTGTGTGGCAAGGGGTGTCCCTTCCATTCCACTGCCCCCTGGATGCTGTGTGGCAAGGGGTGTCCCTTCCATTCCACTGCCCCCTGGATGCTGTGTGACAAGGGGTGTCCCTTCCATTCCACTGCCCCCTGGATGCTGTGTGGCAAGGGGTGTCACTCCAATTCCACAGCCCCCTGGATGCTGTGTGACAAGGGGTGTCCCTGCCATTCCACTGCCCCCTGGCGTACCGCTAGACTCGGCTAGGGGCGTGTGGGAAACAACAGCTGGCACCACGCCACTCCTCCAGGAAGCCGTGCTTGGCTTGGCTCCACTGGAGACGGAGATAGAGCTAGACCCAACTATTCCTTATACCAAAATTACCTTAACGTTATAATACGGGGCACTCCCTCCCTGTAACATGGGATTTCAGGGCGACAATCTTCAGCACAACCTAGCGGCGTGCAGTAAAAATACATAACTATACCCTTCATCCAAAAACAAAAGACATCGAGCCAACAAGGTGGCTGGATCGCAATTTGTTCTAATATTGACATGTTGTGTCATGTCAACCGCGCAAGAACGGATAAATGCATATTATTCACACGTTATCTCGTGCCCCATAAGCATAATTATTGGCAACTAAAATCACGTAAACAATGGGGTAAGTTCATGTTTCGTCATCCAGATCAGGTGTAACGAGCGGAGTCGATTCTGTGGGAACTTTGCTGCAAAAGGTAGCTTTGTCCAAGATAAGTTTGTGTATAGGCCCATGTTAGGGGTCTGAATTGTCCAATTAACAAGGAGGTATCTATTTTAAACTCAATTGCGAGTTATGGCAGGCACTTTCGGCTTGTTTACATTTCTTTTCCCGTAACAGAAAGACCACTCTTAGGAGATGCAATCTGAGATGGCCTCAGGCTGAAACAAACTGTGATTGTTTGTTTGTTCTCCGCGCCGCCAGGGCGCTCTGTCGATTGTCGCCAAGATTTGGGGATGGTGTCCCGTATTCCATAGAGCTAAACTCCATTTCACGTTAAGAGATAGTGTGGATTTTCATCTTCCTCGAGGACCCACTGCTGCTAGACACGAGCCAACAGTTTCAACACTCACAAGCCATGTCTTGAGCCGGACAAAAGGCTCTGTGGGCAGTGTTGAAACTCTTAGCTCATGTCTAGCAGCAGTGGGTCCTCGAGGAAGATGCAAATCCTCTCTCCTTCTTGACGTGAAACGGAGCTAGACATGGGGGCTGCATCGCACTGCATCGAGCTACTGTAACTCTGATGAGCACCAACCAAACCCACGCCGTCCTGCATTCAAAATTCAAAATTCAAAATTCAATTTTCTTTCGTCATTAAAAACCATGTGTTAAATTATGGCATAGACAAGTCAAAATATCTACATATGTAACATAATATCGTCAGCTCGTATTGACAGCTCGTTGTTGTTGTTGTTGATGCAAGCTGGCCAAGATCCCCTGCTTGGCCGTCGTCATGGTTACCACACAACAACAACAACGCGTTCTCGCCGTGCACGAGGCGATGCACTTCGCGAAGTGCATGTGCAACAAGTGCAACGGGACACACGCCGAGTTGTCATGGTGACCCGGGAGGGAGAGAGAGAGAGTCGACGATCCGAGGGACTGTGATCGCCAAGCGTTTGTCATAATAATATGTCACGCAAAGCGCGGCGACACAACATACAGAATATAATATGTCGACGTAGTTCATTCACACACGAAAATGCAGATATACGAACATAATATATTATTATGATACATATTATAGGGAAAATATACGAACTGCTCATGCGCGCACGAGATGAAAGTCAAGGTCACGTGCTAATTGCTAATTGCTAGTTGTTAGTTGCTAATGGCAACGCACCGAGGATAATAATTAGTGTGCTGCCAGCAGGCGTCTGAAGTGAATGTGATGAGTGATGAGTGTGCTGCCAGCAGGCGTCTGAAGTGAATGTGATGAGTGATGAGTGTGCTGCCAGCAGGCGTCTGAAGTGAATGTGATGAGTGATGAGTGTGCTGCCAGCAGGCGTCTGAAGTGAATGTGATGAGTGATGAGTGTGCTGCCAGCAGGCGTCTGAAGTGAATGTGATGAGTGATGAGTGTGCTGCCAGCAGGCGTCTGAAGTGAATGTGATGAGTGATGAGTGTGCTGCCAGCAGGCGTCTGAAGTGAATGTGATGAGTGATGAGTGTGCTGCCAGCAGGCGTCTGAAGTGAATGTGATGAGTGATGAGTGTGCTGCCAGCAGGCGTCTGAAGTGAATGTGATGAGTGATGAGTGTGCTGCCAGCAGGCGTCTGAAGTGAATGTGATGAGTGATGAGTGTGCTGCCAGCAGGCGTCTGAAGTGAATGTGATGAGTGATGAGTGTGCTGCCAGCAGGCGTCTGAAGTGAATGTGATGAGTGATGAGTGTGCTGCCAGCAGGCGTCTGAAGTGAATGTGATGAGTGATGAGTGTGCTGCCAGCAGGCGTCTGAAGTGAATGTGATGAGTGATGAGTGTGCTGCCAGCAGGCGTCTGAAGTGAATGTGATGAGTGATGAGTGTGCTGCCAGCAGGCGTCTGAAGTGAATGTGATGAGTGATGAGTGTGCTGCCAGCAGGCGTCTGAAGTGAATGTGATGAGTGATGAGTGTGCTGCCAGCAGGCGTCTGAAGTGAATGTGATGAGTGATGAGTGTGCTGCCAGCAGGCGTCTGAAGTGAATGTGATGAGTGATGAGTGTGCTGCCAGCAGGCGTCTGAAGTGAATGTGATGAGTGATGAGTGTGCTGCCAGCAGGCGTCTGAAGTGAATGTGATGAGTGATGAGTGTGCTGCCAGCAGGCGTCTGAAGTGAATGTGATGAGTGATGAGTGTGCTGCCAGCAGGCGTCTGAAGTGAATGTGATGAGTGATGAGTGTGCTGCCAGCAGGCGTCTGAAGTGAATGTGATGAGTGATGAGTGTGCTGCCAGCAGGCGTCTGAAGTGAATGTGATGAGTGATGAGTGTGCTGCCAGCAGGCGTCTGAAGTGAATGTGATGAGTGATGAGTGTGCTGCCAGCAGGCGTCTGAAGTGAATGTGATGAGTGATGAGTGTGCTGCCAGCAGGCGTCTGAAGTGAATGTGATGAGTGATGAGTGTGCTGCCAGCAGGCGTCTGAAGTGAATGTGATGAGTGATGAGTGTGCTGCCAGCAGGCGTCTGAAGTGAATGTGATGAGTGATGAGTGTGCTGCCAGCAGGCGTCTGAAGTGAATGTGATGAGTGATGAGTGTGCTGCCAGCAGGCGTCTGAAGTGAATGTGATGAGTGATGAGTGTGCTGCCAGCAGGCGTCTGAAGTGAATGTGATGAGTGATGAGTGTGCTGCCAGCAGGCGTCTGAAGTGAATGTGATTAGTGATGAGTGTGCTGCCAGCAGGCGTCTGAAGTGAATGTGATGAGTGATGAGTGTGCTGCCAGCAGGCGTCTGAAGTGAATGTGATGAGTGATGAGTGTGCTGCCAGCAGGCGTCTGAAGTGAATGTGATGAGTGATGAGTGAAGAGAGCGCATTTTCACTGCAGCGACGGCGGGAATCAAAAGTGCAACGGGTTTAGAATGGGCTTGCGCACGCACGGCCACAAGGAGTGACGACGACGTGATCGGACTTGCCATTGGAAACCAGAGTCTTCTGGAATCTAGAATCTAGACTGCCGGGGGGTCTGCGGAGAAAACACCGTGATGCGATTACTCGGCGCAGCGCCTTTGTTTATGCATGGGACAGCATTATGCACAAAAGTCTGCGTCTTTGGACCGAAATGACAATGTCTGGACAAGAAGTTATCCACCGGATAACTTGTCACCTCCATAGTCACAGCCAATCATATAATATCTCAATTTACAAGTTAACCTGTAGATAACTTCTTATCTACACATTGTAATTTCGGTACTTAGGACCGAAATGACAATGTCTGGACAAGAAGTTATCCACCGGATAACTTGTCACCTCCATAGTCACAGCCAATCATATAATATCTCAATTTACAAGTTGATTATTTCATGAAGCTGTATTTAAACTTTCTGTTGGTATTTCGAGGTTATAAATCACAAAATTTGTTGCTATAAGTGTGAGGATTCCGTTGACCTTGGTTTCGTTACGATCGGACAAACGGTGTGGCCACAAGTTGGTATCCAGTAGGAGGTGAATTCTGCGCGGGAAGCGGCCCGAGTATGAGCTCACTCCTATAATGAAAATAACACATGGCTTTGATACACTTTATAATATGTCAAAACTTTAGTGGCAGACTTTTGCCGAACTGCTCCCATGTAAACAATGTGGCTTAATGGCGTACATTTCTAAAGTGGTTGTTTCTTTGAGATTCGCCACCACACGAGACAAGACAGGACAAGTCACGGCCCGTTGGAGGCTGGTGACGTCACCACTCATCGTGCAGATCTCGGGTTCGAATCTAGGCTAGACCCGCGCACATAACGGGATACGAGCCGCGGTCTCCACTCACACTCACACTTAGTGCGGACTGGACGGGCTCTAAGTCACTCACACTTAGAGCGGACTGGACGGGCACTAAGTCACTCACACTTAGTGCGGACTGGACGGGCACTAAGTCACTCACACTTAGAGCGGACTGGACGGGCACTAAGTCACTCACACTTAGTGCGGACTGGACGGGCACTAAGTCACTCACACTTAGTGCGGACTGGACGGGCACTAAGTCTCTCACACTAAGTGCGGACTGGACGGGCACTAAGTCACTCACACTAAGTGGGGACTGGACGGGCACTAAGTCACTTACACTTAGTGCGGACTGGACAGGCACTAAGTCACTTACACTTAGTGCGGACTGGACTGGCACTAAGTCACTCACACTTAGTGCGGACTGGACGGGCACTAAGTCACTCACACTTAGTGCGGACTGGACGGGCACTAAGTCACTCACACTTAGAGCGGACTGGACGGGCACTAAGTCACTCACACTTAGTGCGGGCTGGACGGGCACTAAGTCACTCACACTAAGTGCGGACTAGACGGGCACTAAGTCGCTCACACTTAGTGCGGACTGGACGGGCACTAAGTCACTCACACTAAGTGCGGACTGGACGGGCACTAAGTCACTTACACTTAGTGCGGACTGGACGGGCACTAAGTCGCTCACACTTAGTGCGGGCTGGACGGGCACTAAGTCACTCAGACTTAGTGCCGCACAAAATCGATCGGAAACTTTGTCAATAATAAGTTGGTACATGCGAACAACCTAAACTCCGTTTCACGTCGAGAAGCAGAGTGGATTTGCATCTTCCCCGAGGACCCACTGCTGCTAGACACGAGCCAAGTGTTTCAAAACTGCCCACAGAGCCTTTTGGCCGACCCAAGACATGGCTTGTGAGTGTTGAAACTGCCCACAGAGCCTTTTGTCCGACTCAAGACATGGCTTGTGAGTGTTGAAACTGCCCACAGAGCCTTTTGTCCGACTCAAGACATGGCTTGTGAGTGTTGAAACTGCCCACAGAGCCTTTTGTCCGACTCAAGACATGGCTTGTGAGTGTTGAAACTGCCCACAGAGCCTTTTGTCCGACTCAAGACATGGCTAGTGAGTGTTGAAACTGCCCACAGAGCCTTTTGTCCGACTCAAGACATGGCTTGTGAGTGTTGAAACTGCCCACAGAGCCTTTTGTCCGACCCAAGACATGGCTGTGAGTGTTGAAACTGCCCACAGAGCCTTTTGTCCGGCTCAAGACATGGCTGTGAGTGTTGAAACTGCCCACAGAGCCTTTGTCCGACTCAAGACATGGCTGTGAGTGTTGAAACTGCCCACAGAGCCTTTTGTCCGACTCAAGACATGGCTTGTGAGTGTTGAAACTGCCCACAGAGCCTTTTGTCCGACCCAAGACATGGCTGTGAGTGTTGAAACTGCCCACAGAGCCTTTTGTCCGGCTCAAGACATGGCTGTGAGTGTTGAAACTGCCCACAGAGCCTTTGTCCGACTCAAGACATGGCTGTGAGTGTTGAAACTGCCCACAGAGCCTTTTGTCCGGCTCAAGACATGGCTGTGAGTGTTGAAACTGCCCACAGAGCCTTTGTCCGACTCAAGACATGGCTTGTGAGTGTTGAAACTGCCCACAGAGCCTTTTGTCCGACTCAAGACATGGCTTGTGAGTATTGAAACTGCCCACAGAGCCTTTTGTCCGACCCAAGACATGGCTGTGAGTGTTGAAACTGCCCACAGAGCCTTTTGTCCGGCTCAAGACATGGCTGTGAGTGTTGAAACTGCCCACAGAGCCTTTGTCCGACTCAAGACATGGCTGTGAGTGTTGAAACTGCCCACAGAGCCTTTGTCCGACTCAAGACATGGCTGTGAGTGTTGAAACTGCCCACAGAGCCTTTTGTCCGACTCAAGACATGGCTTGTGAGTGTTGAAACTGCCCACAGAGCCTTTAGTCCGACTCAAGACATGGCTTGTGAGTGTTGAAACTGCCCACAGAGCCTTCTGTCCGACTCAAGACATGGCTTGTGAGTGTTGAAACTGCCAACAGAGCCTTTTGTCCGACTCAAGACATGGCTTGTGAGTGTTGAAACTGCCCACAGAGCCCTTTGTCCGACTCAAGACATGGCTTGTGAGTGTTGAAACTGCCCACAGAGCCTTCTGTCCGGCCCAAGACATGGCTTGTGAGTGTTGAAACTGCCCACAGAGCCTTTTGTCCGACTCAAGACATGGCTTGTGAGTGTTGAAACTGCCCACAGAGCCTTTAGTCCGACTCAAGACATGGCTTGTGAGTGTTGAAACTGCCCACAGAGCCTTTAGTCCGACTCAAGACATGGCTTGTGAGTGTTGAAACTGCCCACAGAGCCTTTTGTCCGACTCAAGACATGGCTTGTGAGTGTTGAAACTGCCCACAGAGCCTTTTGTCCGACTCAAGACATGGCTTGTGAGTGTTGAAACTGCCCACAGAGCCTTTTGTCCGACTCAAGACATGGCTTGTGAGTGTTGAAACTGCCCACAGAGCCTTTTGTCCGACTCAAGACATGGCTTGTGAGTGTTGAAACTGCCCACAGAGCCTTTTGTCCGACTCAAGACATGGCTTGTGAGTGTTGAAACTGCCCACAGAGCCTTTTGTCCGACTCAAGACATGGCTTGTGAGTGTTGAAACTGCCCACAGAGCCTTTTGTCCGACTCAAGACATGGCTTGTGAGTGTTGAAACTGCCCACAGAGCCTTTTGTCCGACTCAAGACATGGCTTGTGAGTGTTGAAACTGCCCACAGAGCCTTTTGTCCGACTCAAGACATGGCTTGTGAGTTTCGAAGCCAGCAGCGAGTTGTGCCAAACGCCGCCAAACGCAGACCGTTATTTCCTCGTATCGTAGCCAAGCAACAAAGCCAGTCGTGTACGCATAGTCGTCGTTGTTGGCATGGCAACGAAGTCTGCGTGGCTTCGCATGTGAAATGTGTGCCGTTTCAGGGAAAGAGGCAACAAAAGAAACGCAAACATTACGTTTGTATTTTATGCTTGTATTTTTGTGTAACCAATAATTCTCGGACTTTGCCTGACATTGCGTCGGCTGAATGCAAATCCACGGCAAGTCGATTTGCCTGTCCCGGGGGGCGATCATGTAACTTTGTGATTTCAAAACGATTCGTTTTCAATATCACTGCCTATATTATGGTTTAACACGGGCAGTGATTTGAAATCGAATGATTTCGAGCCTTAAATAGAATGAAAAAAAGTTATATGATCGCTACCCTGCACTCTGCCGTAACCCCTGGCAACGGGCAAATACACGCACTGGTAACCATGACAGCAGCTGATGCTGTATGCTGTAGTGCTGACTGAGCTGTAGTGCAAGTCGTCAACCCAATAACGCACGGCGAGACCAGCTGGTCACCATGGCAACGAACGGTACACATCGCCGTGCGGCGTGTATGTTGGTTACCTAGGTTATCCATAGTGAGGACGCACGGCCGCATGGAATAATGCCGAACGCTTGTCGCTTGTTGCGCCGTTGCAACACACGTGGCCGTGGGCCGGATTAACTATTATGATAATGGTATGTGTGTGTATACTGTGTGTATATAGAGGAGGCCGTGCACGAGAACGAATGGGAAATCTATTATCATTATCATTATGCCGCCGTGTGTTTGTGTTTTGGCGCGTTATTAAAACTAATGTATTCCGTTTTGCGCCGGACGCGTCGGGTTGCGTTTCGGCGTTTAGTTTGTTATACCGCCACGGGATTTCACGCCACTCTCCATTTCACGTTGAGAAGCAGAGTGGATTTGCATCTTCCTCGAGGACCCACTGCTGCTAGACACAAGCCAAGAGTTTCAACACTCACAAGCCGTGTCTTGAGTCGGACAAAAGGCTCTGTGGGCAGTTTTGAAACTCTTGGCTCGTGTCTAGCAGCAGTGGGTTTCGTTCTCGACGTGAAATGGAGTTTAGTTCCGTGCGCCGACACGGGATGTTACGCCACTGTTGCCGGCCTGGCGGTCTCCATGACGACCTGCTTTCGTGTCTCGTGTCAACAGCTCGTTGCTAGGCGACCCGTGGCAGTTGCTACGGACACTCGCTGGCAGTCGAATGAATATTTATCACACTGCACACGGCTCTAGTTTCCATGGTAACACTGTGATCGAATGCAGCAGCTTTGCCTAGCGACCGAAGCAACGCTCGCCAAGCGACCGAAGCAACGCTCGCCTAGCGACCGAAGCAACGCTCGCCTAGCGACCGTTGCCAAGGGGATTGCTTCGATTGCTGCGCGTTATTATCTGCATGAAATGTCAAGCACGCGTCGGGTCTCAGGGGTCGTGGCTTGGAAGCACAGAGATCCAACGAGCTTGTGGCTGATATCTAGACTTGTTAGGAAGTCTTAAGGTTAGTCAGTGCTTTTCTCGAGACCCACATTCGTGATTGACTCTGGAACTTACTGGCTATAAAGTCGGCCATTGACTCTGCCAATTTCCCACGTTGCGTTTTGTTCTGATCTCGATCGTCTCTGGCCGATGCCGGGCCATCAAACAAGTGCCAGTATTGGGAGTCGTAGACGGCCCGTTGGAGTCTAGACGTGTCTCGTGACCGATCGGAGACAGTTTCGCCGTTTCGCCGCCAGGAGCGCTGGCCTCTGGCAATGGTCTCGGTTTTAGGAAATGGACATTGAATGACTCCGCAACTCTGCATAACACGCTTTTTTGGGGGAATATTAGTGTAGGTTTCTCTCGTTGAATTCGGAGAAAACTCAGTTATTCGTTTTCCCTCGGGGACTGCCTCTTGGAGTTGGACGTGTGTAGGCTCCTTTGTTTCCTCGTTTGCACGGCCACTTGGATAAGTTGGGGATACAAAGTCCCGACCGTCGAATGCTGCATGGTAACTGTCCAAGTCCCGACCGTCGAATGCTGCAAGGAAACTGTCCAAGTCCCGACCGTCGAATGCTGCATGGTAACTGTCCAAGTCCCGACCGTCGAATGCTGCAAGGAAACTGTCCAAGTCCCGACCGTCGAATGCTGCATGGTAACTGTCCAAGTCCCGACCGTCGAATGCTGCATGGTAACTGTCCAAGTCCCGACCGTCGAATGCTGCAAGGAAACTGTCCAAGTCCCGACCGTCGAATGCTGCATGGTAACTGTCCAAGTCCCGACCGTCGAATGCTGCATGGTAACTGTCCAAGTCCCGACCGTCGAATGCTGCAAGGAAACTGTCCAAGTCCCGACCGTCGAATGCTGCAAGGAAACTGTCCAAGTCCCGACCATCGAATGCTGCAAGGAAACTGTCCAAGTCCCGACCGTCGAATGCTGCAAGGAAACTGTCCAAGTCCCGACCGTCGAATGCTGCAAGGAAACTGTCCAAGTCCCGACCGTCGAATGCTGCATGGTAACTGTCCAAGTCCCGACCGTCGAATGCTGCAAGGAAACTGTCCAAGTCCCGACCGTCGAATGCTGCATGGTAACTGTCCAAGTCCCGACCGTCGAATGCTGCAAGGAAACTGTCCAAGTCTCGACCGTCGAATGCTGCATGGTAACTGTCCAAGTCCCGACCGTCGAATGCTGCAAGGAAACTGTCCAAGTCCCGACCGTCGAATGCTGCAAGGAAACTGTCCAAGTCCCGACCGTCGAATGCTGCAAGGAAACTGTCCAAGTCCCGACCGTCGAATGCTGCATGGTAACTGTCCAAGTCCCGACCGTCGAATGCTGCATGGTAACTGTCCAAGTCCCGACCATCGAAGGAAACTGTCCAAGTCCCGACCGTCGAATGCTGCATGGTAACTGTCCAAGTCCCGACCGTCGAATGCTGCATGGTAACTGTCCAAGTCCCGACCGTCGAATGCTGCAAGGAAACTGTCCAAGTCCCGACCGTCGAATGCTGCAAGGAAACTGTCCAAGTCCCGACCGTCGAATGCTGCAAGGAAACTGTCCAAGTCCCGACCGTCGAATGCTGCAAGGAAACTGTCCAAGTCCCGACCGTCGAATGCTGCAAGGAAACTGTCCAAGTCCCGACCGTCGAATGCTGCATGGTAACTGTCCAAGTCCCGACCGTCGAATGCTGCAAGGAAACTGTCCAAGTCCCGACCGTCGAATGCTGCATGGTAACTGTCCAAGTCCCGACCGTCGAATGCTGCATGGTAACTGTCCAAGTCCCGACCGTCGAATGCTGCAAGGAAACTGTCCAAGTCCCGACCGTCGAATGCTGCATGGTAACTGTCCAAGTCCCGACCGTCGAATGCTGCATGGTAACTGTCCAAGTCCCGACCGTCGAATGCTGCATGGTAACTGTCCAAGTCCCGACCGTCGAATGCTGCAAGGAAACTGTCCAAGTCCCGACCGTCGAATGCTGCATGGTAACTGTCCAAGTCCCGACCGTCGAATGCTGCAAGGAAACTGTCCAAGTCCCGACCGTCGAATGCTGCATGGTAACTGTCCAAGTCCCGACCGTCGAATGCTGCATGGTAACTGTCCAAGTCCCGACCGTCGAAGGAAACAGCCCATGGGAAGCTGGCCGTTATATTGTATAACTATACTTGTCGCTATCCAGGAACAATCCTCGGCCGCTAATTCAGGGACATTGTTATTTTGTCCAGCAATAATAATGTTTTTTGAGATGACAAACGTCGTACAAACGTCGTATAAACGTCGTAGCAAGGAAACGTGACGTATTGTCAGCCAGGAAGCGAACACGTCTTGCATAATATTATTGATATTATTTGGATATCGTGTCCGAGGGTTTCGGTCGAAATCCGCTAGGAGCGATCCGGACTTTTGTGTGCCAGGAAACGATTGGAATGAGACAGTCTTGCCACAGCCATGGAACAATATTATGCTGATGGTCGGCCGGCCGAAAGCCGATGGCAATTCATTATGATGCCAGACGCGTGCGCAGTGCAGACATTAAGGCTGTTGGTGCGGTTGTTGGTGATTATTTCATGAAGCTTTATTTTAACGTTCTATTGGTATTTCGTGGTTATAAATCACACAATTTGTTGCCAAAAGTGTGAGGATTCCATTGACCCTGGTTTCGTTACGATCGGACAAACGGTGTGGCCACAAGTTGGTATCCAGTAAGAGGTGAAATTTAAGCGGGAAGCGGCTCGAGGATACGCTCAATATTTCGACGAAACAGGCTTGTTTTACAACGATTGAAAATACTAGATGAGTGAATATTTTTTGAGATTGGCAGACACACAATTTGTTGCTAAAAGTGTGAGGATTCCGTAGACCCTGGTTTCGTTGCGATCGGACAAACGGTGTGGCCACAAGTTGGTATCCAGTAGGAGGTGAAATTTGAGCGGGAAGTGGCCCGAGTATGAGCTCACTCCAAAAGTCTTAATGCAAGTGTGTCGCCGACTCGGACATTAATGGCGTGTGACACGATCCCATGGCCGAAACAGGAATGATAATTTCGACATTTCGACTGCGCACTGCACACTGATAATACTGAAATATGCTGATTGTTTGGTAGTTGATTTCGTGTCGTCCCCACGGCAACCAATCGACACACACGCATGCGCACACAGTCGTGTCAACATTTCGCCCCTCGGGCCCCGGAACGAGCGTCGTTTCACACAATTTTATGCGTCATTTTCAGAGCCGAGAGCTGAAACGACACTGCAATAGGCTGAGCTGAATTACTGACAGGCGATGGAGATTTGGAGCTTATTCAAATTTTAACACTGCCTTCCCGACTTTATTTGCATGTGAAATTTAAACTAGGGCTTCGCGAACGTAATTTGTGTTGCGTTGAAGATGAGCGTAGCGGTTTATGCTTATATAGCGGATAAAAATGTAGAGACAGAAGGCCGATGAAAACTATATGAAGCATCAAGCCAGACCATTGTCGTCTCAACAATTCTGATCACTTGGAAATGTAAACGATTCTGATCTTTCTTTGGTTCTGTCCGAGCTGTCGGGTAGCGGAAATATGCTCATTTTGAGATGAATTGTGCAGAACTGACAGCTGCGATGGAGATTTGGAGCTTATATTCAAATAAACCCTAAAACAATACAAGTTTTAAATCTCACGACGTCTTTTATAAATGTGCCAGGAACAAAACTGCTAGCTATTAAAAGAATTGAAATATATAATATAATATATACCTATTATATATCAATACGTCTTGCCACAGTTTCCACTGCCCCAGCAAGGCCGCCGAACTGGGTTAAATTACTTCACATTCGGAGCGTATTCATAATATATTATTAACACTGCCTTCCCGACTTTATTTGCATATGTGAAATTAAATCAAGGGGGCAGTGAAGTATTTTTAAAAAGCTCCAAATTTCAAATAAAAGTGTCTAGAACAGTCAGCACAAATTGGTGCGGACAAAACCAAGCAAGTGACGGACCTTAAACCGTCAAACGAATTGGCATTAGGACGCATGGTTTCGTGCAATACTTTTCTGTGCATTTGCTTCCACCATGGCACAGCCCAATGGAATTTCTTACGCCAACGCCGACTCTTACCCGCAGTGATGTTGTTTTCTCTGTCCCTTATCACGCCGTGTGTCGTTACCAAGGAAACCGCTACTCGCAAGATAACGCACTGCGGGCCCCGCGCTAATCACCTCGTTAACGAGTCGCACTCCGTCGGTCGCCCCGGGACACGACGCACTAATCGGGTCGTTAACGGCCGATTAACGAAGTGGCACAGAATCGACATGGCGGCGCAGTCGCCAACATTCACGAACAGTGCGTCGTTAAACATGTCCAGCATGAAGCCCGATTTTCGCATAGTTTTAAGTTTAAGCCTGTTCAACGAGCTCCGAAGTCGAGCCGTTTCCTTCACCTCGTACGGGATACACTTTCCAGGCCACACCTTTCGTCGGATCGCGACGAAACCTATATTGTCGGAATCTTCACACTTCGGACAACCAATTGAACCATTTTCATTTCGCAAGATTCACTCGTTAATTACTTACAAGAGTTTTAAAATAACCCTGTTGTGCCGGTACATTGAAAGATGTACTGAAGGGTAAATTCCAGCTAAGAATGTACCTCTTACCGTATACACTTTCCAGGCCACACCCGTTATCTGATCGCAACGAAACAAATATCTACGGAATCCTCACACTTTGGACAACAAATTGAATATTTCAGAATCTCGAAATATCTCATGGAAATCCATAAAAAGTTGAATTTAATTTACCTCAACAAACATCAATGAATGGCTTTAAACGTTCAAACGGACCTTCTCTTAGCTACAAATATTAATCTGAAACGTTTTGTACTCTCCTAAAATAACGTCAAGTTTTCATTTTCATTTGAGTCTCAGTATATGAGTTAGGACGCCTTGATCCAGAAGGCGCTGTTTTCGACATGGCGATATCGTTCCATTGTTGCGCGGGGAAAAAAGCTGACAGTTGCCACGCGGGCCATTGTTTCCCGGCGCCAGCCTTTCTTCTGTCACGGCGCGACGACAATGGAAACAATCGCACGCCGCTGGTGCAGACAATTGACGGCTGTCGCGGCTTTGCGGGGGAAATCGAAAGTGGTGCTCGCCGCGAGAGATTTGGGAATCAACGTCACGGCACGGCTTTGTGTGTGCTTTGTGTGGGTGAGCTTTAAAGTGCTGGGAACTGCATCGCGTTCGTTGTCAGCCATCAGCTTTAAACCGAAGGCACGCTCCTTTGTTTCGCCGCTGAAAGGCAGAGTCGCTCGCTGATAATAAAGGCAGAGTCGCTTATTTATATCGCAGCGTTAACGCTCTCTGTCTACCAACTAATCGCTTCCTGGTGGCGTCGCGTTGCGTTGCGTCGCGTTGCGTCGCGTCGCGTCGCGTCGCGTCGCGTCGCGTCGCGTCGCGTCGCGTCGCGTCGCGTTGCGTTGCGTCGCGTCGCGTTGCGTTGCGTTGCGTCGCGTTGCGTCGCGTCGCGTCGCGTCGCGTTGCGTTGCGTCGCGTCGCGTCGCGTTGCGTCGCGTCGCGTCGCGTTGCGTCGCGTCGCGTCGCGTCGCGTTGCGTTGCGTCGCGTTGCGTTGCGTCGCGTCGCGTCGCGTCGCGTTGCGTTGCGTCGCGTCGCGTTGCGTTGCGTTGCGTCGCGTTGCGTCGCGTCGCGTCGCGTCGCGTTGCGTTGCGTCGCGTCGCGTCGCGTTGCGTCGCGTCGCGTCGCGTTGCGTCGCGTCGCGTCGCGTTGCGTTGCGTCGCGTTGCGTTGCGTCGCGTCGCGTCGCGTCGCGTTGCGTTGCGTCGCGTCGCGTCGCGTCGCGTTGCGTTGCGTCGCGTTGCGTCGCGTTGCGTTGCGTTGCGTCGCGTTGCGTTGCGTCGCGTTGCGTTGCGTTGCGTTGCGTCGCGTTGCGTCGCGTCGCGTCGCGTCGCGTTGCGTCGCGTTGCGTCGCGTCGCGTCGCGTCGCGTTGCGTTGCGTCGCGTCGCGTTGCGTTGCGTGTATGTTTCCTATCGATAATTGGCCGGGCCGTGAATGCTGATTGGCTAGTTCTCCACGTGATCGATCGATCGATTGATTTCTCGGGCCGCGTTTCGCTTTTGTTTCGCAACAAACACACTGTCGGTGTTCGGTGTTCGGTGTTCGGTGTTCGGTGTTCGGTGTTCGGTCTCTGGAAGGCGGTGTTTGGTGTTTGGTGTTTGGTCTCTCGAAGGCGGTGGCCGAGTGGCATGCCGTGATAGACTTTCTTGGTGCGATCTTTTCCAAGGGGCCGGGCACCGAATCCAATCAGCTGTCATTCACCCGTATTGCAGCGACCATTATGCGGCTTGAATGCTTTCGTTCATTTCATATTGGATAAGCTTTTCAGTTCGTTGTTGCAAAGGTCACTGGATACGTAAGTCGAAAATAAAATTGTCGCTCCTTTGTTACAACACGTAAGCAATCAAATCTAGTGTCCATCTCTCGATAATAATAATAACAACTGTTAGTTGATGGCATTGAATGCATTGCATGATGCAGCGGGGCCGAACTGCCATGTGTGAGTTCGTTACACTTAGCGCTCCATCGACCTTGCCTTGCCTTGACGATGCGTGATCCAGTGTGCAGTGGCGTGCGGCCTTGTGGATCACAACACTGTCAACACTCTCAGACGCTAACAAATGAAACCACTGCTGCTAGACACGAGCCAAGAGTTTCAACACTCACAAGTCATGTCTTGAGTCGGACAAAAGACTCTGTGTGCAGTGTTGAAACTCTTGGCTCGTGTCTAGCAGCAGTGGGTCCTCGGGGAAGATGAAAATCCACTCTCCTTCTCGACGTGAAATGGAGTTTGGGCGTGTAACGAAAATATGAGGAGCATAGATGCAAAATGCAACTCGTCCAAAATTACAAAAATTCAGTTCGAGGTAGCAGCACCGTGTGCATATTATAGAATTCTTTACGTAGGAATTTCCTCCGGGTTCAAAAAATAACATGTGGCTCTATGACGGCTGGTTGATAATGGATGTTTGTATCTTGTGCCGGGTTAAAGTTATCAAATTTTGGTCATTATCTCAGTTTGGTTTTTAATGGGCAAGTTGCACTTTGCATCTAAGCTCCTTTATATTATATTTAACTATACGTTTATAGAAATTACTGGGATTTAGGTGGGCGAGTTTGACCGATTTGTTGGGATTTCCGTGTGGGCGTTTCATATTGTGCTGTAAGCTGACACGGATTGCAAACACAACATCTTAGTGTAACGCCCTGATGTTTACAAATGGGGCTGCATTTTTCACAAAAGCCACACAAGTTTTATGCCGTCAAACGAACATGGCTCTAAAAATATATTATGTTGTATTGACAAATTACACTGTTAGACACCATTTTATGTTACACCTTAATATGAATTTAATATAAATACGATAAATAATGCACCAATATAATAATATTAAATATATACATGTTTTTTGACGGCATAAAAATGTTGTGGCAAACTTCTGTCAAAAAAGCTCCCTTGTAAGCAACGGGGTTTTGGGAATAATTTGGGATTTATAGACAAGAAGACACCTCACACAATATTATATCATTGAAACGTATATAAGAATGACGTCGTTGGGGATTCCTAGCTCACATTAGGGAGCCTATACAGGGTTAGAGTGTGGCCAACATAATGACACCTTCCTATTGGCTGTTCGAATCCCATGCTAAACGGACGACATGTTTTTACCAAGTTGATCACGAAGCACGTGGCAGTTGTCTTCATGAGTTTCTCATATTCCTGTGCATATCTACGTATTATGTACACAATGGTGAGGTAAGTTTGACAAGTATCAACTACTGCTGAAAGGGCTGTTGAATAAATCAAGTTGGTAAAAACATGGCGCCCATGCGCAGAGATGGCCACTCTCTAACCCTGTAATATAGGCTCACTAGCTCACACCACAGATTATTGACACACTATCAGCTGTTATACTCTCTGCCTATTGACACACTAAATCCCCTCGGGTTGCTAGGGCCGACCGAATCGGTCGCCATGGCAACCACTAACGAGTCGTTAACGACGCGACCGCGGGCCGATCGCCCCGACACCCACACTAACCGACGGTAGTCAAGACAACGGCACGACATCCAGGCAATAATAGCACGCAGGCTGCAGGCGGCGGTTGCCATGGCGATTAACAGACGCTCGACTCGAACCCACGCCAAACGCTGGCTACTCGTTACTCGTTACCCGTTAAGAGCGAGGATGGCTCGCCAATCGCCATGGCAACGACAGTCCACTCGTGACAGTCGCTTGGTTTCTAGGTTAGCTCAGTCAGTCAGTCAGTCAGTCAGTCAGTCAGTCAGTCAGTCAGTCAGTCAGTCAGTCAGTCAGTCAGTCAGTCAGTCAGGCAGTGGTGTGTCCAGGTTGTATTGTGCGGCGACCCCAGGTCGATTTGGGAACAAGTTGTGAACCGTAATGGCGTTCGGCGCTTTGACTAAACGTTGACTTAAAAGTCGAGCCACGAGCCATGCACTGACATCGTGCCGTGGCAGAAACCAAGAGGCCGTGTGCCGTGTGGGGACAAGCGCCCCTCGTGTCGTCTCGTCTTCACGCAACCAAACACTGAGCTGTGAGGCTCTGAGGCTGTGAGGCTCTGAGGCTCTCAGGCTGTGAAGCTGTGAGGCTCTGAGGCTGTGAGGCTGTCAAGCTGTGAAGCTGTGAGGCTGTGAGGCTCTGAGGCTCTGAGGCTGTGAGGCTCTGAGGCTGTGAGGCTCTGAGGCTGTGAGGATCTGAGGCTCTGAGGCTGTGAGGCTGTGAGGCTGTGAGGCTGTGAGGCTCTGAGGCAGTGAGGCTGTGAGGCTGTGAGGCTCTGAGGCTCAGAGGCTCTGAGGCTGTGAGGCTCTGAGGATGTGAGGATGTGAATCTGTGAGGCTGTGAGGCTCTGAGACTGTGAGGCTCTGAGGCAGTGAGGCTGTGAGGCTCTGAGGCTGTGAAGCTGTGAGGCTCTGAGGCTCTGAGACTGTGAGGATCTGAGGCTCTGATGCTGTGAGGCTCTGAGGCTGTGAAGCTGTGAGGCTCTGAGGCTGTGAAGCTGTGAGGCTCTGAGGCTGTGAGGCTCTGAGGCTGTGAAGCTGTGAGGCTCTGATGCTGTGAGGCTGTGAGGCTCTGAGGCTGTGAGGCTGTGAAGCTGTGAAGCTGTGAAGCTGTGAGGATCTGAGGCTCTGAGGCTGTGAGGCTGTCAGTCTATCAAGCGCCGGCAGTTGTTTGTGCATCGATTGCACGCCTCGTCTCGTCTCGGTGGGGAAACAAAGGCAACGCGTCCAGCTTGCCGCCCCCCGCCACGTGGAACGCTCTCAGCTCTCAGGGGCCGATTAGCCCCCCACCCCCATTCCACTCACGGCGCCCTGGGTCACACGGGCTAATACACTCTGTGTGGGACACGGATCCCTCGATCACATCCCCTTGCGCTAGAAACGCTCCCTAGGCTCCAAGGGACGCAGCCAGCTTGCTAGGCTCCAAGGGACGCAGCCAGCTCACTAGGCTCCAAGGGACGCTGCCAGCTCCCTAGGCTCCAAGGGACGCTGCCAGCTCCCTAGGCTCCAAGGGACGCTGCCAGCTCCCTAGGCTCCAAGGCACGCTGCCAGCTCACTAGGCTCCAAGGGACGCAGCCAGCTTGCTAGGCTCCAAGGGACGCTGCCAGCTCCCTAGGCTCCAAGGGACGCTGCCAGCTCCCTAGGCTCCAAGGGACGCTGCCAGCTCCCTAGGCTCCAAGGGACGCTGCCAGCTCCCTAGGCTCCAAGGGACGCTGCCAGCTCGCTAGGCTCCAAGGGACGCTGCCAGCTCGCTAGGCTCCAAGGGACGCAGCCAGCTTGCTAGGCTCCAAGGGACGCTGCCAGCTCCCTAGGCTCCAAGGGACGCTGCCAGCTCCCTAGGCTCCAAGGGACGCTGCCAGCTCGCTAGGCTCCAAGGGACGCTGCCAGCTCGCTAGGCTCCAAGGGACGCTGCCAGCTCCCTAGGCTCCAAGGGACGCTGCCAGCTCGCTAGGCTCCAAGGGACGCTGCCAGCTCGCTAGGCTCCAAGGGACGCTGCCAGCTCCCTAGGCTCCAAGGGACGCTGCCAGCTCGCTAGGCTCCAAGGGACGCAGCCAGCTTGCTAGGCTCCAAGGGACGCTGCCAGCTCGCTAGGCTCCAAGGGACGCTGCCAGCTCACTAGGCTCCAAGGGACGCTGCCAGCTCGCTAGGCTCCAAGGGACGCTGCCAGCTCGCTAGGCTCCAAGGGACGCTGCCAGCTCGCTAGGCTCCAAGGGACGCTGCCAGCTCGCTAGGCTCCAAGGGACGCTGCCAGCTCACTAGGCTCCAAGGGACGCTGCCAGCTCGCTAGGCTCCAAGGGACGCTGCCAGCTCGCTAGGCTCCAAGGGACGCTGCCAGCTCGCTAGGCTCCAAGGGACGCTGCCAGCTCGCTAGGCTCCAAGGGACGCAGCCAGCTCCCTAGGCTCCAAGGGACGCTGCCAGCTCGCTAGGCTCCAAGGGACGCTGCCAGCTCACTAGGCTCCAAGGGACGCTGCCAGCTCGCTAGGCTCCAAGGGACGCTGCCAGCTCCCTAGGCTCCAAGGGACGCTGCCAGCTCCCTAGGCTCCAAGGGACGCTGCCAGCTGGTGCACACTGCGTTAGTCGCACGCTTTGGAGCCCTCAGAGCTGGGCCTGTGATTGGCTGTCGGGGCTCGCTTGGGTCGTGCCGCTCATTGACAAACGCTAGGCGCGTCTCAGCGAGTGCAGCACCGTATCCAGGAAGCCGTGTGTCGTGTGCCGTGTGTCTTGTGGCGTGTGCCCGCCTTCAACCTGGCCGTGCTTATCGTTGCTAAGCGATGGGTTCGAACCCAGACTCGGCTCGCTCGATGCCCGTCCAGGTGTCACGTGTCCAGGTGGCTAAGTGTCCAGGTGGCCGAGACCGCGGGTTCGGGGAGGCTGTCCCTCGGTCCAGGTGTGTTGTCGCTCGTCACGGCGGGGTGGATCCCTGCCACACCGACACCGCGCACTCGAGAGGTCGACGCTCCCCTTCATTGGCAAAGTCTCTTGGAGTCAAACACCAGCCTTGTCGAGTCGGCCGTTGTACGGGTGACCCAAGTTAAGCAACACTGCGTCGAGTCGGGTGTTGGACGGGTGACCCGAGTTAAGCAACACTGCGTCGAGTCGGGCGTTGGACGGGTGACCCAAGTTAAGCAACATTGCGTCGAGTCGGGCGTTGGACGGGTGACCCAGGTTAAGCAACACTGCGTCGAGTCGGGTGTTGGACGGGTGACCCGAGTTAAGCAACACTACGCCGAGTCGGGCGGTGGACGGGTGACCCAAGTTAAGCAACACTGCGCCGAGTCGGGCGTTGGACGGGTGACCGCCATGCACGTGGCCATGGATTGAATGAGGAGACTCGGTTGTATAATGTTTTCCAGGGGGGGGGGGGGGGGATGGACTTAGGTAAACACACGAGGACTGGGACTCGCCATTGAATGCGTTTGCATTCCGTGTCTTCTTATTGTGCTGCTGTGTGCCGTGGTTTGTTGCATCCAAGGGACAGGAAGCGCCGTCTCTTGTGTCTCTTGTTCGAGTCTCTTGTATGCAGCCATTTGGGTCACAGCTCACGGCCAGTCCAGGCTCGATGCTTGCACCCTGCTGAGCACCCTGCCAACAAGCCGTGTGCACGGCCACCTGGCTCGTTGCGTCGTCAGTCCATAGTCGTCACACACTCACTGCAACCCGACGCGATGCGATGCGATGCGATGCGATGCGATGCGATGCGACGCGATGCGATGCGATGCGATGCGATGCGATGCGATGCGAGGCGATGCGACGCGATGCGATGCGATGCGATGCGAGGCGATGCGACGCGATGCGATGCGACGCGATGCGATGCGACGCGACGCGAGGCGATGCGATGCGATGCGATGCGATGCGACGCGATGCGACGCGAGGCGATGCGATGCGACGCGACGCGACGCGACGCGACGCGACGCGACGCGATGCGATGCGATGCGATGTTCGTACCCACCCACGGCCCAAGGGATGGAATCTCAGAAGATGGAATTGTCAGAGAAGTGGGAGGAGGAGTCCCAAGCTGTGTTGCGTGGGGAAAGGCGAGAGGAATGCGCGGATGCTCCAACTCCCTCCTTCCAAGGCCAGCCAGACAACACAGTCTTGGTCCAATCCCCCAGAACCCGGGATCCAAGGCGCCGTGGAATCGGGTGGCAAGCCGACATTAGAGTTCATACCCAGGGAGCAGCACTTTCATTTCGTCCCCGAAGCTCGGTGTTGGTATCGGCTGGGTGTATCGCCTCCCCGTCCCCGACTTCCCCATGGCAACGTCAAACGCGGGGGAACTGCATGCTGTTGTTACTGACACCATGGTGGGCACGACCTCATTGAATGCGCAAAACATCGCCCCCCCCTCCCCCCCCTCCACGGGCGCCTCGCTTCCCCTCGCAGCTCGCGTCAGAGTCGCTCAGAGATCGCCGATTTATCGACCCCGACCGCCGGTCGGTCGTTCCGTTTCCGGTGCAGCTGTCCCTCGCGCAGACCGGAAGTGCAGTTCGGCATGACGTCACACTCGAGCGGCGCACGCGTCGCCTGTTTCCGGTGCACGTGCCCTCGGGCCGTGACGAGCGCGTGCCGGGCCGTGCCGTGCGATACAACGGGCCGTGCCGTGCCGTGCCGTGCCGTGCCGTGCCGTGCCGTGCCGTGCCGTGCCGTGCCGTGCCGTGCCGTGCCGTGCCGTGCCGTGCCGTGCCGTGCCGTGCAATTCAGCAGGCCGTGAGCGAATCGCGGCAACGGCGTTTAAAATCTAACTTGAATCTTGAAACCCAAACCCACATTGTTTACATGGGGGCATTTTTGAGAAAAGTCTGCCACTAAAGTTTTATGCCGTCAAATTAACATGTCTGTATTTCATATTAGATAGGCGTATAATATTATCTTACACCATATTTATATTATATGTAATATTTATAAGTATAAAATACAGTGATAAACTGTATATAATTTGTCATTGCAACATTAATTAGAGCCATGTTATTCTGACTCCATTAAAAATATTGTGGCAAACTTATGTCAAAAACGCTCCTATGTAAACGGGGCTTTATAAATTTGGCTTGACGTTGTATATATTTATAAATATTGATATTATGTCGAATATAATTAATATTGATATTATGTCGAATGCAATTAATATTGATATTATTTCGAATGCAATTAATATTGATATTATGTCGAATGCAATTAATATTGATATTATGTCGAATGCAATTAATATTGATATTATGTCGAATGCAATTAATATTGATATTATGTCGAATGCAATTAATATTGATATTATGTCGAATGCAATTAATATTGATATTATGTCGAATGCAATTAATATTGATATTATGTCGAATGCAATTAATATTGATATTATGTCGAATGCAATTAATATTGATATTATGTCGAATGCAATTAATATTGATATTATGTCGAATGCAATTAATATTGATATTATGTCGAATGCAATTAATATTGATATTATGTCGAATGCAATTAATATTGATATTATGTCGAATGCAATTAATATTGATATTATGTCGAATGCAATTAATATTGATATTATGTCGAATGCAATTAATATTGATATTATGTCGAATGCAATTAATATTGATATTATGTCGAATGCAATTAATATTGATATTATGTCGAATGCAATTAATATTGATATTATGTCGAATGCAATTAATATTGATATTATGTCGAATGCAATTAATATTGATATTATGTCGAATGCAATTAATATTGATATTATGTCGAATGCAATTAATATTGATATTATGTCGAATGCAATTAATATTGATACTATGTCGAATGCAATTAATATTGATATTATGTCGAATGCAATTAATATTGATATTATGTCGAATGCAATTAATATTGATACTATGTCGAATGCAATTAATATTGATATTATGTCGAATGCAATTAATATTGATATTATGTCGAATGCAATTAATATTGATATTATGTCGAATGCAATTAATATTGATATTATGTCGAATGCAATTAATATTGGTATTATGTCGAATGCAATTAATATTGATACTATGTCGAATGCAATTAATATTGATATTATGTCGAATGCAATTAATATTTGAGCGAATCGTCGAGTCGAGCGCGACTTTCCAAACTCGACTCATCCAATTTCCCGACTCTCGATTCGTCCGATTGCCAATTATTATCGGCCCATATCTCTGGGAGGCCGTGTTCCATGCAAAGCCCCCACTTCCCCGTGGACCAATTAGAGATGAGAGATGCTGTCTGCCGTCGGCACGGCCCCATGGCTCGTCGGGGTCGAGAGATCCAGCGCACTCATTTACTATCGACTCTGCCTTTTTGCCAGATCGCGTCGAGCGGGCGCAGATCGAGTTTCAGATGTTATGGGATTTTTTGCACTGAACAGAAAGAAGCTTCCTTTAATCTGATTAGTCAAATTGGGATATAGGGGACTTCGCAACGGCTAGACTCCATTTCACGTCGAGAAGCAGAGTGGATTTGCATCTTCCTCGAGGACCCACTGCTGCTAGACACGAGCATACAGTCGTGTTAGCTTAAGATTCCCACGGCCTAGTGGACTTTGAAGTAAAGTATCATTTTACTATTTTGCGATTTGTAAAGAGTAAAATGGTTAGTAATTATAATGATAAGTAAAGTTTTTAATGGTAATGACAAAAACTTAATCATTTGATTCTTTGGAATGGTACTCTATATGATATGAGATCCCCAAAAAGTGGCAAACTCAAATTAATTCTAGTGTGCGGAGTGGTGTTGACCTTTAGGGATGGGCGTTTGGTTCATCATGCACTCTCAAAAAACTTCCCATGGACCTATGTGATATAGTGACATGAAATCATGGGAATGATTGTAACATTGAAAATGGATTGATTAACATGCCAATTTACTAAAGATCACAAATCGAGTCGCTCAAGATAATGCATTCACATATGCAGGCCATGTGGATAAATCTGAGAGTGTGGGGGTGCGCCATCTCGGCACATGCTCTTATAGTGCTCGTGCAAGCAATGCCGACATTTTACACCAGTCTTTGTATAACGTACCTAACTAACGGTAATCGATTCGCTTTAAATGTGGAAGTAATCCACGAATTCGCGTCCCCCATAGTCGAATAGCATCCCACCCCATCCCCATACAGTAAAAAACATCCCATCCCCTATTGTAAAAAAACATCCGATCCCCTAGTTCTAATTCAGTCGCATACATTTGGCTCTGCTCTGCAAGTCCTGCAGGATTCAGCCGTGTACATGAATCAAGTGTAGAGGACTTCCCGAATCGAGTCAGCTGCAAAAGGGGTTTGCTCCCGATTCCTGCACGGGGAAGGGTCCCGATTTCAGCGTCCAGGAAAATAGACTCATTTTAAGACCCAGACTATAGCTGCATTGTGTGGTCTTTATCAACGCAAAGGGAAAATGCGTGTCGCTGTCTTACGAAACTAAAGCATTTTGTGTCTTTGGGAAATGATCACGTATTATATTAAGACCCTTTTGCGAGCAAATAAACAGGTAAAGGTAGACTATTAGCGGACTGTAAGCCGCTAAACTTAATCCGAGTGAGCACTAAGTCTTGGTTTGATCTAAGCAAAGCACGTCCTTAGTTCTAGTGATCTTCCAGGCGATCACTCGAGCGTGAGTACTATAAAGTGTTGGAGATTTCAAGGGGCCGTGGTCGCCCAGTGAATTGTCGTCGGGGCGGCAGTGACTGGTAGATCCTACTCCAGGCATTTGTTCCCACCGCCCGTCCTGGCCTCCAGGAGGTCGCGACTACTCTCATTTGTCTTGATCACTGCACGAGCTATTCAGACACTCGCTTTAAAACTTTCACTTCGCCATCTCTTTGCTAGAAATAAATCTCCCTTTTTCCGTGGCGTTTCGGGATTACACGTTCAGATCTTCGTCTCCAGATTCCAGGTTAAGACTTGCAAATCAGGAGTTACACCCTTTCTTCATTTGGCATCGGTTATTATCTGACTCTTTGGTGCGTCCATTTAAAGTTTAACCCGAATTCTGTGATAATTCACGGAAGCGAATTCAACTTATCGCACTGTGTGTAGCAAGGTATTCCGTGCATCCAAAGTGAATCATTGTGATCGCGTGCTGGACCCGAGCATTAGATGAAAGGGCTGATGGGGATGGAAGGGCAAAGGGCTGATGGGGATGGAAGGGCAAAGGGCTGATGGGGATGGAAGGGCAAAGGGCTGGCCCTAATCTCAGTAACCTAACACGCGCTATCACATTGATATTGAAGATAGGTACGTACTTGTGCAGGAATACGCACTTTGTACAAGGGATGAGAAATAGTAGCAACCGCAACGCAAATTCCGCCCTGAATTAATGACACACAGCTGGTCATTGTAGCCGACATCTTCGTCTGTACATTCAGCCTTTAGATTACCACCGCCTGGTGGACTCTGACTCTGATGACATGGGATCCCCAGAAAGTGACCTTTACTCTAATAATAACTTCTAGTGTTTTGAAGCAATTGAAACTCGATTGAAGCAACCCGAAGTCCTAGCGGCGTTTTCCGAACTTGATGACATGTTTTCAAACACAACAGTGACTCTTTTAATTATTAGATTGATAATAATATTATCTACAGTCGGTACTCTGTACTCGGTACACGCAGCTCACAGAACATACACAGTCTCTGTCACAGTCTCACAGTACAGGAATTTCTATGAGAGATAAATAAATAAATAAACTCATGTTCGAAATCCATTGCCAAAGACAGCTGACAAGCAGACACGTCGAGTCACGTGTGTCCACTGCCCTCTCGATTCCACACGCTTCGTTGGTTGCGCGATCGTCCGCCAGAGTCGCCGAGTCCGTTCCTAATTGCACCCCCCCCGTATTCCCCCCTTTTACCCCCCTTACCCCACCAGCTCGTCGCGGCTAATCCAACGGAATATCCATTGTCGAGTCGACTTTTTAACGAATATTAATTCACTCTGGCGCCGCTCATTTTCCGAGGGGCCGTGGGCGGGGAAAGCGCTCTCCACGACTGCCTTGATTGCCTCCCCGTCGAGTGGAGGGCATCGACTCCCAGGAGGCCTAGACTTATAGACTTACAAGGCTACACTGCCAACGGACTGTGAAAAGCCTGCCAAATTGTCCGCCATCTTGTATGGGAGAGTCGGCCATCTATAGGCAATGTGTGATAGCTTGGCACGGCCCAATAGACGAATGCAAGGCACAGCTTAGTTGATTCCAGAGTCGAGAGAACGCGACCGCACGCAGTCAGTGTCCATCGAGTCTGGAATGACGATCATACAAAATATCCGCGTTTCCTCGATTCTCGTGTGAAAATTTGAATCGAGGAGGGCTTTGGTCCGAATCACAGGATTTAATCGGACACGGAAAACAAGTGACATTTCAAGTGTTTTACACCGAAAATGTAATTTCTCGGTTATAATAACCATGGAAATCTCCATCAAATTGGTCCGTGTACCTAATCAAGATGGCGTCCAATTGGTCGTGCTTTAGAGTACCTAAACACTAAGGTATGGGCGGGTTGAGTGTCTAGAATGTGCAAGCCCATTGGCAGTCTGTGGCC
This sequence comes from Nemoura dubitans, assembly GCA_921293005.1. Lineage (NCBI taxonomy): Eukaryota > Metazoa > Arthropoda > Insecta > Plecoptera > Nemouridae > Nemoura > Nemoura dubitans. Next base: position 43,182,803 of record OV121077.1, read on the forward strand.
GAGACAGAATCGGAAAAGCATTTAATATCTCACAAAGCGTCGTTCCATTTCTTAATTGGAATGAAATTGTGATTCGTTCCGCGCGCGCGCAACCTCGGATTCGTTGCAACGCGGATAAAATATCTTACCGGCGCCCCAACTTCTTCGCCTTTCACCCCCCGGCTTTCGTTATACACTCGTGTTAGCCTAAGATTACCACAACCTCGTGGACTTCTATCATTTTGTAAAGAGCAAAATGGCAAATAATTGTTATGATAATGACATTTTTTAATGGTAATGACAAAAACTTATCATTTGAACCTATGGTATCGACATCGTACTCTATGATATATGAGATCCCCAAAAAGTGGCAAACTCAAATTAATTCTGTTGTACCTATTAGCGAAGAGTGTTCATGTTCGAGTGCGCTGAGAAGAATCACCAAGTATTTCCAGCTCCATGTCTCCCACTCTTGCGTGCTTAGAGTTTTCCAGGGAAACTAACCACTTTCCCGCGCCACTTGGAGCCACTTGGAGTTGAGCAGCTCAGATGCAAAATGCAACTCGTCCAAAATTACAAAAATTGAGTTCGAGGTAGCAGCACCGTGTGCGTATACAGAATTATTCTTTACGTATAGGAATTTCCTCCGGGTTCAAAAAATAACATGTCGCTCTATATGACAGCTGGTTGAAAATGGATGTTTGTATCTTGTGCAGGGTTAAAGTTATCAGTCATTTTCTCAGTTTGGTTTTTATTGACAAGTTTCAAGTTTTGCATCTAAGCTCCTCAGTGTTGTTGTCGACTGTTTTCTGCTCTGCATCTGTTTCTGGAAACTTTCCCGGCCCCCGCGACTCGACAGTGCCGCTATAAAGTCGGCCACTTTACTCTGAAGTCACAGGAAGGGAGATATTTTTCATCAAATTTACCGACAAACGAAACCTCGTATAGAAAATGCGGCCACTTACGATGCTAGTGAAACGATTTCGTTATGTTATTATACGCTAAACTCCATTACACGTTGAGAAGCAGAGTGGATTTGCATCTTCCTCGAGGACCCACTGCTGCTAGACACGAGCCAAGAGTTTCAACACTCACAAGCCATGTCTTGAGTCGGACAAAAGGCTCTGTGGGCAGTTTTGAAACTATTGGCTCGTGTCTAGCAGCAGTGGGTCGTCGAGGAAGATGCAAATCCACTCTCCTTCTCGACGTGAAATGGAGTTTAGGGAGACAGGAATGGAACGAGATTGGAAATCTGTGTACCTTATTTTCGGGAAATTTTGAGTGAAATGTGGGTGGATTTTAAGACGGCCAGGTCGAGGGCCCATGCCCAAGTTTGAGCCGTCCCCAAAGTTTCCTTGACGTATAGTCAACAACACCATGGCCCTATAGCGTCAGCGAGTCTATGAATAATTCGCCCCCCCCCCCCCCCCCCCCCCCCGCCAATCCTTGGCGACGCCGAGTGAGAATTATTTACACCGACGCCGACGTCGACGCCTTGGCCGTCGCCTAGGCGACGCTAACAGCTGCGTGATGCGGCAAATCAATCGATCCGTTGCTTGGTCGCCTTGACGACTACCTGACTCACACCAACACGCACACTAACCCCACGTGTCTTTGCCCGTCGGGGCACGGGGGTTAGTGTGTCGACGGCCGTAACTCCCGTGGTTTCGTGCCGATCCGGATTTCCTTCGGGGAATCTCGGTCGACCGACGTCCTTTGCCTTCGGTCCGAATTTCAGCCCGGTAGGACGCACGGTTGCCGAGATACGAAATCTCATATCGACCCAGACCGAGACCCACGGCCGCCTCCTTCTATGTAATATCAAGTGCCCGTAACTTGCTTGGTTTCGTGCCGATCCGGAATTCCTTCGGGGAATCTCGGTCGACCGACGTCCTTTGCCTTCGGTCCGAATTTAAGCCCGGTAGGACGCACGGTTGCCGAGATACGAGATCTCATATCGACCCAGACCGAGACCCACGGCCGCCTCCTTCTTCGATGCAATGCCGAATTTCCCAGTGCCACTTGGATCGTGCCACGACGGTTGGAGATTGAAACAGACTGTCATAGTACTTTCGGCGCTTTGAATTACTCTCTGGATTACCTACCTAAAGTCTTGTTTGAGTGCTTCAATAAACCTTGCAACTTCACAAGCAATGACTAGATAATTCAAACAGTTTTTCACAGCCAATTCGATAATATTCCGAATTTGGTAGGAGTCCAGACCATATTATTAAGCTGACTGTTCTAGATACTTTTATTTGCTTTTTTAAAATCTTCGCTGATTTCCTTCGCTTGATTTAGTTTGATTTGCAAATCTAATCAAATCAGGAAGGCTGTGTGGATATTTGAACAAGCTCCATTTTGTCAACAACGAGTATCTAGATCAGTGCAGCGAAATGGTCAGGACTGCAGTCTTCACTGCAAATCGATGCAAATCGAAGCAGACAGACTGCAGTTGGTCTGGCTGATCGGTCTTGGTTTGGTCTGGCTATAACATCATGGCGCCCATGCGCAGAGATGGCCACTCTCTAACCCTATATAGGCTCTCTAGTCGCTAGTCGCTTCTTTCGGATGCGAGGCGAAGACAGCTGCCGATCGCGATTAGCGCCACGAGACGGAAAGTGTGTTTGTCGGACTCGGAGATAAAAGTAGACTATCGGGCTTTGCCGGGCTTTGGTATCGAGTGGGCACTGCCTGCCTCGACTTTCACTGCCACCACGATACTCGACCACACGATCTCACGGGCGGGGGACAACCAGGCGATGCTCCACTGTCCTACCTAGCATCTAGAATCTAGCATCTAGCATTTAGCATCTAGCATCTAGCATCTAGCATCTAGCATCTAGCATCTAGCATCTAGCATTTAGCATTTAGCATCTAGCATCTAGCATCTAGCATCTAGAATCTAGCATCTAGCATTTAGCATCTAGCATCTAGCATCTAGCATCTAGAATCTAGCATCTAGCATTTAGCATCTAGCATCTAGCATCTAGCATCTAGCATCTAGCATTTAGCATCTAGCATCTAGCATCTAGCATCTAGCATCTAGCATCTAGAATCTAGCATCTAGCATTTAGCATCTAGCATCTAGCATCTAGCATCTAGCATTTAGCATCTAGCATCTAGAATCTAGCATCTAGCATTTAGGTGGCAGTGACAGCATCTAGCATCTAGCATTTAGCATCTAGCATCTAGCATCTGGCATCTAGAATCTAGCATCTAGCATTTAGGTGGCAGTGACAGCATCTAGCATCTAGCATTTAGCATCTAGCATCTAGCATCTAGCATCTAGCATCTAGGTGGCAGTGACAGCATCTAGCATCTAGCATTTAGCATCTAGCATCTAGCATCTAGCATCTAGCATCTAGGTGGCAGTGACAGCATCTAGCATCTAGCATCTAGCATCTAGCATCTAGCATTTAGGTGGCAGTGACAGCATCTAGCATCTAGCATCTAGCATCTAGGTGGCAGTGACAGCATCTAGCATCTAGCATCTAGCATCTAGCATCTAGGTGGCAGTGACAGCATCTAGCATCTAGCATTTAGCATCTAGCATCTAGGTGGCAGTGACAGCATCTAGCATTTAGCATCTAGCATCTAGCATCTAGGTGGCAGTGACTGCATCTAGCATCTAGCATCTAGGTGGCAGTGACAGCATCTAGCATCTAGCATCTAGCATCTAGCATCTAGCATCTAGCATCTAGCATCTAGGTGGCAGTGACAGCATCTAGCATCTAGCATCTAGCATCTAGCATTTAGGTGGCAGTGACAGCATCTAGCATCTAGGTGGCAGTGACAGCATCTAGCATTTAGGTGGCAGTGACAGCATCTAGCATCTAGGTGGCAGTGACAGCATCTAGCATCTAGCATCTAGCATCTAGCATCTAGCATCTAGCATCTAGCATCTAGCATTTAGGTGGCAGTGACAGCATCTAGCATCTAGCATCTAGCATCTAGCATCTAGCATCTAGCATCTAGCATCTAGCATCTAGCATCTAGCATCTAGCATCTAGCATCTAGCATCTAGCATCTAGCATCTAGCATCTAGCATCTAGCATCTAGCATCTAGGTGGAAGAGACAGCGCATCCAACTGCAGCTTGGATTCTTAGATCCGAATGAAATACTGGCTAGACTTACCCCAACCAAAGAGCTAGACTTACCCCAACCAAAGAGCTAGACTTGCCCCAACCAAAGAGCTAGACTTACCCCAACCAAAGAGCTAGACTTACCCCAACCAAAGAGCTAGACTTGCCCCAACCAAAGAGCTAGACTTACCCCAACCAAAGAGCTAGACTTGCCCCAACCAAAGAGCTAGACTTACCCCAACCAAAGAGCTAGACTTGCCCCAACCAAAGAGCTAGACTTGCCCCAACCAAAGAGCTAGACTTGCCCCAACCAAAGAGCTAGACTTACCCCAACCAAAGAGCTAGACTTACCCCAACCAAAGAGCTAGACTTACCCCAACCAAAGAGCTAGACTTGCCCCAACCAAAGAGCTAGACTTGCCCCAACCAAAGAGCTAGACTTGCCCCAACCAAAGAGCTAGACTTGCCCCAACCAAAGAGCTACACGCGAACATGACGTCATGCACACGTCCAGAGTCGCTGATTGCATGGCAGAGCCGATGTTGATGACATCGTGTCACTGACACTGCCGACTTTATGCCGTTGCACAGACAATCTCGTGCCTTATTTCGCGGAATCCGAACCCGAGTCGATCCGGATATCGGCGAACTCACCCGATTGGGAACGGCGAACTCACCCGATTGGGAACGGCGAACTCACCCGATTGGGAACGACAAACTTTGCCCGCCAACGCGAGAGAGCGAGAGAGATTTCCTGTCGGTCAGCGCCACCCGGATCGCATGAGCGCTGAGTTGTGTGGCGGTGATTGAAGGTGACAGTGACGTCACTATAGGATGGCAAACACACACGCGTTAGTCCGATCCATCCCCTTTAAGTCAGCCGCCCCATGGCATTGCGACAAGAGGACCGTGCGTTATCATAACGAGTGTCCATTCGCGTCGTTAAAGCCGATGTAGCCGACCGCTACGCGATCGGACTCGTCCCATGCGATGATGACAGGCAGCAACCATGGTAACTGTCGTCAACACAGAATGCAACGACATCGAATAGCATCAAATAGTTGATGAGCGTAGCGAGCGGAGCGAAATCTTCAATTCCACTACCCCCCCCCCCCCCCCCCAAATGTCACTTGTGTATGTTTTTGTGTTTGTGTGTGTTTGCGCGCGCTCTACAGACCAAACGCCTGAACCGATTTGAATGAAAATTTCAGAGTACCTACACTTGTTCTCAACTTAGACCCCCTGCGTTTTTGGAAAATATCGATTCAGAACATTTTTAATAAATAAATTTTTACGAAATATTTCGATTTTTATATCAAATGTATCGATATATAAATATAGGTATATTATTTTATATCGAATAGCATATCAGCATGAAAAAGTGCTAGCCAATGCACCGATGCCCTCGGTGTACCGAAGTGCAAGTGCAAGTGCAAGTGCACCGGTGTTTAGACAGCTGGAGCTTCGCACGCTAACGGCATTGCCATGACGACCCATTGTTAAGAGTTAACGTACTGTTTCTCCCATGGCAACGGCTTGCTAAGTTGCTCGGTGAACCATGACGACGGGGAGATGCCATCCGATCGCTACGCATGCCTTCAGACACGGCCGTCTGGACGACGTGGTCGCTCTCTCGGCCCAATGGAGTCTCCATGGCAGAGTCGCGAACATGACGTCATCAACATCCAGAGTCTCTGATGCCAATGTCCAGAGCCAATGTTGATGACATCATGTCGGTGATAGGCACTAGGTTGCCGCTTGTCGCTAGTGAATGTCGCGTGCACGGCGTGGGAGATCCCGCGACTGCGAATGGCTCGTGGCGTCCACCACGGCCCCGTGGGTATCTGTTGTCTCTGTGCCGTGGCGGTGATATCGACGGCTGGGCACGAAACCAAACAATGTCGATCGCAGAGGTCACGTCATCCAACAGGCGGTGATGCTGATGACCGTTGGCCGGGACAAACGCAAATCGGTGCTGGATGCGTGGGTGGACACGGTCCACGGGGCTTTGGAGTTTGGACGAATCGACACCATGACACCATCTTGCTGACACCGAGTCCTGGATCTCGCGTGAATCCAGTGTTTTGTCATCGTATTGTTCGCGGAGAGCAAGCAGCAATCCAATCAGCAGCAGCCAATTGTTGTTGCGATCCAAGACGCCGAGACGTCGAGCTCTCCGTCGTCAAAGTGGCCGTGCCGGGCCTTGGCTGGCCGCGCAATCAGACTCGAATTATCCCCAAGGTCGCGGCGTTAGGAAGGCGGTGACTGGCGGACAAAGCGCGTCGCGGCCCGTGTGAACGCGATGCTCGATACTCGCAACAATGTGCAACAACCCACAAGGCTGTGTTCTGCGCGGGGCACGGCCCATTGTTGTGTGTCGTCGGCACACGATTACAGGAGGCGGTGGCCCATTGTTGCCGGCACACTTATTCGGATGTGTTGCATGTTTGTTTATGATTATGACTTATGATTTTGTGTACATATTCTGACCTTTTGCAAACTCTATACAATAAAGACAAACAAACACTCGCGTGTAGACGAACACAGGAGGCTTAGTGCCGGGCCAGGAGGCCGTGCGAGGATCGTGTGGACGCTGATTGCGTCTCTTGTCTCTTGTCTCTTGTCTTCTCTGTCAGCGTCAATTGTCTTGTCGACGTCGAACGACAATTGACGAGCTCGACGTGTGCACGGCCTTCTGGCTGCCATAGAGACACACAGCTGGCAATTGGCAGTGCTTCTGTCACAGCCTTGTGTTTTCATCACACTTGTCCAGGACCGTGTAAATACCATCATACACTTTCGTTATGTCTGTTGTCAAAGATGCCATGAGTTAGATATTATTATGAACATCGATCACCACGAAAGAAATCACCAAGTAATTCATTGACAGCGTGTAACGCCTTCTCTAAAAGTAGTTGTACGAGTTTTAGTCTAGGCCCAGCATGCACCCTGTTGTAACACTCTGCGAGTGTTGTTAGGATATCCGGATATGAAGAATCAGACTGTCCTTAAGTTGTCGTATTTAATGTACAGACAAAGTGTAGTCCTTAAGTTGTCGTATTTAATGTACAGACAAAGTGTAGTCCTTAAGTTGTCGTATTTAATGTACAGACAAAGTGTAGTCGTATTTAATGTACAGACAAAGTGTAGTCCTTAAGTTGTCGTATTTAATGTACAGACAAAGTGTAGTCCTTAAGTTGTCGTATTTAATGTACAGACAAAGTGTAGTCCTTAAGTCGCCGTATTTAATGTACAGACAAAGTGTAGTCCTTGAGTTGTCGTATTTAATGTACAGACAAAGTGTAGTCGTATTTAATGTACAGACAAAGTGTAGTCGTATTTAATGTACAGACAAAGTGTAGTCCTTAAGTTGTCGTATTTAATGTACAGACAAAGTGTAGTCGTATTTAATGTACAGACAAAGTGTAGTCCTTAAGTTGTCGTATTTAATGTACAGACAAAGTGTAGTCCTTAAGTTGCCGTATTTAATGTACAGACAAAGTGTAGTCCTTGAGTTGTCGTATTTAATGTACAGACAAAGTGTAGTCCTTAAGTTGTCGTATTTAATGTACAGACAAAGTGTAGTCCTTAAGTTGTCGTATTTAATGTACAGACAAAGTGTAGTCGTATTTAATGTACAGACAAAGTGTAGTCCTTAAGTTGTCGTATTTAATGTACAGACAAAGTGTAGTCGTATTTAATGTACAGACAAAGTGTAGTCCTTAAGTTGTCGTATTTAATGTACAGACAAAGTGTAGTCCTTAAGTTGCCGTATTTAATGTACAGACAAAGTGTTGTCGTATTTAATGTACAGACAAAGTGTAGTCGTATTTAATGTACAGACAAAGTGTAGTCCTTAAGTTGTCGTATTTAATGTACAGACAAAGTGTAGTCGTATTTAATGTACAGACAAAGTGTAGTCCTTGAGTTGTCGTATTTAATGTACAGACAAAGTGTAGTCCTTAAGTTGTCGTATTTAATGTACAGACAAAGTGTAGTCGTATTTAATGTACAGACAAAGTGTAGTCCTTGAGTTGTCGTATTTAATGTACAGACAAAGTGTAGTCGTATTTAATGTACAGACAAAGTGTAGTCCTTGAGTTGTCGTATTTAATGTACAGACAAAGTGTAGTCCTTAAGTTGTCGTATTTAATGTACAGACAAAGTGTAGTCCTTAAGTTGTCGTATTTAATGTACAGACAAAGTGTAGTCCTTAAGTTGTCGTATTTAATGTACAGACAAAGTGTAGTCGTATTTAATGTACAGACAAAGTGTAGTCCTTAAGTAGTCGTATTTAATGTACAGACAAAGTGTAATCCTTGAGTTGTCGTATTTAATGTACAGACAAAGTGTAGTCGTATTTAATGTACAGACAAAGTGTAGTCCTTGAGTTGTCGTATTTAATGTACAGACAAAGTGTAGTCGTATTTAATGTACAGACAATGTGTAGTCCTTAAGTTGTCGTATTTAATGTACAGACAAAGTGTAGTCCTTAAGTTGTCGTATTTAATGTACAGACAATGTGTAGTCCTTAAGTTGTCGTATTTAATGTACAGACAATGTGTAGAGGCGCTGATCTGAACTAGTTCGGATGACGGTTAGCCGCACTCTGCCTGGTCCCTGCCTGGCTGTTTCGAGGCTTAGCCATAAATGCTAAGTAAGCTAGTCAGCTATAGTCAGCAGTATATGGTCTAAAGGATGTGCAAGTACTAGGTTGCCTAGCTGTAGCTATAGTCGGTGTTATACTCTACTCTCTGTGTACCCCCTGGCTAACACGTGGACCCTGTCCTCTCTGTGTTCACCCCCTGGCTAACGTGGACCCTGTCCCCTCTGTGTTCACCCCATGGCTAACGTGGACCCTGTCCTCTCTGTGTGCACCCCATGGCTAACGTGGACCCTGTCCTCTCTGTGTGCACCCCATGGCTAACGTGGACCCTGTCCTCTCTGTGTGCACCCCATGGCTAACGTGGACCCTGTCCCCTCTGTGTTCACCCCCTGGCTAACGTGGACCCTGTCCTCTCTGTGTTCACCCCCTGGCTAACGTGGACCCTGTCCTCTCTGTGTTCACCCCATGGCTAACGTGGACCCTGTCCTCTCTGTGTTCACCCCCTGGCTAACGTGGACCCTGTCCTCTCTGTGTTCACCCCCTGGCTAACGTGGACGCTGTCCTATCTGTGTTCAGACTCCGTCGAGTCGCCGACCGCCGTCCCAAATCGTGCTGCGGCCTGGAAGTCACCCAGACCGTCTCCATCCGCTGGTTCGTCGTCGTCATCGCCTTCGTCGGCGTTTGCTGTGCCGTCGTCGGCACCACGTTGGGCGCCATGGAGGCGTCGGGTCGCGACCATCTCACCGTCAGTCTGCTCATGATAGGTAGGCGTTTGCCGGGCTTGGCGGCAAGCTGGGTCTAGTTAAGCTATAGGAGTCAGCTCATACTCGGGCAGCTTCCCGTGCAGAATTTACCTCCTACTGGATACCAACTTGTGGCCACACCGTTTGTCCGATCGTAACGAAACCCATGTCTACGGAAGCCTCACACTTTTGGCAACAAATTGTGTGTTTGCAAATCTCGAAAATATTAACTCATCTAGTATTTTCAAGCATTCCATAACAACCCTGTTACGTCGTATTGTTGAGCTCATACTCGGGCAGCTTCCCGCTTAAATTTCACCTCTTACTGGATACCAACTTGTGGCCACTCCGTTTGTCCGGCAACGAAACCAGGATCTACGGAATCCTCGCACTTTTAGCAACAAATTGTGTGATTTCTAGCCACGAAATACCAATTTAAAGTTCAAATAAAGCTTCATGAAAATATAATCACCAACAACCACACCAATAGCCAGGTTAAGCAACATTTCGCCGAGTCGGGCGTTGGGTGGGCGAGACCGCTGGCTTTTGGGGGATGAATAATTAATTCACAGCTTCGAAGTGCAAATTGTTCCAGCAAATCATCAGCGCCTCTCACTTGTTTCGTTTGGTTGTTTAGATGCAATGTAGATGCAATGTAGATGCAATGTAGATGCAATGTAGATGCAATGTAGATGCAATCTAGATTTTGATATCGCTGTGACGTCACAGATATGTAGTGATAACCTGGTGGACAAACAAACAAACAAACAAACAAACAGTGCTCATTTGCAGCCAGTCAAATTATGTATCATGGTTTGTTATTTATTATTTCCCTGCACGCACGAAAAAGTGAGATTAATTTCGTACGGAGGCCAGTTGAGATTATAGTTAGCAATTTTTCTTGAGTCTGTCATTACACATCGTAAAAATAAATTCTGATAATTAAATTATAAACTTTAATTGCTTAATTATTCCAAACATTGCACAAATAACCACTGATGACAGAAATCTTTTCATTCGAGCTCGAAAAGATTGCATCAAGTCCATTGCAGCCGCAGTCAACGCAAGTTAGTTCAAATCTGCCGGGCGTATTTCTTAGTTAAGCATTTAGATTGCGAGGAATGTAAAAATTTAGTTGCCATCACGTTGGTAACCACAAACAAACACCCCGTAACCGGAAATGCGAAATAAAGTTTGGACAAGCAAACACAAGAAATGCAGATACCATGCTGATGCCATCTAGATTTCGCGGACAACCAAACATAACTATAAGGTATACATGTTTGGTTGTCCAGTACATAACAAGATGCAATGTAGATATTATCTATAAGATATCGGTCTTCGTTGTGACGTCATCTTAGGCAATCATGCAGTAAACGAAACCTAGCCTGGACAAACAAACGCAAGAAATCTAGTTATCACCTAGATTTCGTGGACAACCAAACATAACTATTGCCCCTCGAGTGTAAGACACTGACATTGCGTCATCGGGCATGTCAGCTCGTGTTGGTACTTGACGCAGCAACGCAATAATGTGGATGCGCCGTTCAACGCAATGTGTCGGACAATAACAATAACGTGTACACACGTACTGCAGGCAATAACAATTACCCGGTCACACGTTGCGCCATGCGTCCTCTAGGTACCTACTCGAAGTACATGCGTTCATTGAAACTGTGTTGTACTCGACGCGATTGGACGCATAATTGCCGGTAGCTGTAATTGCAGTGTCGACAGCTCCGTGCTTATAGCACATGACATGTCCACGGACGTGGCTATAGATACATTAACGTAGTGATCGTACCGACGATGACTTCCGACACTCCATTTCACGTTGAGAAGCAGCTAGGATTTGCATCTTCCTCGAGGACCCACTGCTGCTAGACACGAGCCGAGAGTTTCAACACTCAGAAGCCATGTCTTGAGTCGGACAAAAGGCTCTATGGGCAGTTTCGACACTCACAAGCCATGTCTTGGGTCGGACAAAAGGCTCTGTGGGCAGTTTCAACACTCACAAGCCATGTCTTGGGTCGGACAAAAGGCTCTGTGGGCAGTTTCAACACTCACAAGCCATGTCTTGGGTCGGACAAAAGGCTCTGTGGGCAGTTTCAACACTCACAAGCCATGTCTTGAGTCGGACAAAAGGCTCTGTGGGCAGTTTCAACACTCACAAGCCATGTCTTGAGTCGGACAAAAGGCTCTGTGGGCAGTTTCAACACTCACAAGCCATGTCTTGAGTCGGACAAAAGGCTCTGTGGGCAGTTTCAACACTCACAAGCCATGTCTTGAGTCGGACAAAAGGCTCTGTGGGCAGTTTCAACACTCACAAGCCATGTCTTGAGTCGGACAAAAGGCTCTGTGGGCAGTTTCAACACTCACAAGCCATGTCTTGAGTCGGACAAAAGGCTCTGTGGGCAGTTTCAACACTCACAAGCCATGTCTTGAGTCGGACAAAAGGCTCTGTGGGCAGTTTCAACACTCACAAGCCATGTCTTGAGTCGGACAAAAGGCTCTGTGGGCAGTTTCAACACTCACAAGCCATGTCTTGAGTCGGACAAAAGGCTCTGTGGGCAGTTTCAACACTCACAAGCCATGTCTTGAGTCGGACAAAAGGCTCTGTGGGCAGTTTCAACACTCACAAGCCACGCCTTGAGTCGGACAAAAGGCTCTGTGGGCAGTTTCAACACTCACAAGCCATGTCTTGAGTCGGACAAAAGGCTCTGTGGGCAGTTTCAACACTCACAAGCCATGTCTTGGGTCGGACAAAAGGCTCTGTGGGCAGTTTCAACACTCACAAGCCATGTCTTGGGTCGGACAAAAGGCTCTGTGGGCAGTTTCAACACTCACAAGCCATGTCATGAGCCGGACAAAAGGCTCTGTGGGCAGTTTCAACACTCACAAGCCATGTCTTGGGTCGGACAAAAGGCTCTGTGGGCAGTTTCAACACTCACAAGCCATGTCTAGAGTCGGACAAAAGGCTCTGTGGGCAGTTTCAACACTCACAAGCCATGTCTTGAGTCGGACAAAAGGCTCTGTGGGCAGTTTCAACACTCACAAGCCATGTCTTGGGTCGGACAAAAGGCTCTGTGGGCAGTTTCAACACTCACAAGCCATGTCTTGAGTCGGACAAAAGGCTCTGTGGGCAGTTTCAACACTCACAAGTCATGTCTTGGATCGGACAAAAGGCTCTGTGGGCAGTTTCAACACTCACAAGCCATGTCTTGGGTCGGACAAAAGGCTCTGTGGGCAGTTTCAACACTCACAAGCCATGTCTTGGGTCGGACAAAAGGCTCTGTGGGCAGTTTCAACACTCACAAGCCATGTCTTGGGTCGGACAAAAGGCTCTGTGGGCAGTTTCAACACTCACAAGCCATGTCTTGGGCCGGACAAAAGGCTCTGTGGGCAGTTTCAACACTCACAAGCCCTGTCTCGAGTCGGACAAAAGGCTCTGTGGGCAGTTTCAACACTCACAAGCCATGTCTTGGGTCGGACAAAAGGCTCTGTGGGCAGTTTCAACACTCACAAGCCATGTCTTGAGTCGGACAAAAGGCTCTGTGGGCAGTTTCAACACTCACAAGCCCTGTCTCGAGTCGGACAAAAGGCTCTGTGGGCAGTTTCAACACTCACAAGCCATGTCTTGGGTCGGACAAAAGGCTCTGTGGGCAGGTCAACACTCACAAGCCATGTCTTGGGTCGGACAAAAGGCTCTGTGGGCAGTTTCAACACTCACAAGCCATGTCTTGGGTCGGACAAAAGGCTCTGTGGGCAGTTTCAACACTCACAAGCCATGTCTTGAGTCGGACTAAAGGCTCTGTGGGCAGTTTCAACACTCACAAGCCATGTCTTGAGTCGGACAAAAGGCTCTGTGGGCAGTTTCAACACTCACAAGCCATGTCTTGAGTCGGACTAAAGGCTCTGTGGACAGTTTCAAACTCTCAAGCCATGTCTTGGGTCGGACAAAAGGCTCTGTGGGCAGTTTCAACACTCACAAGCCATGTCTTGGGTCGGACAAAAGGCTCTGTGGGCAGTTTCAACACTCACAAGCCATGTCTTGGGTCGGACAAAAGGCTCTGTGGGCAGTTTCAACACTCACAAGCCATGTCTTGAGTCGGACAAAAGGCTCTGTGGGCAGTTTCAACACTCACAAGCCATGTCTTGAGTCGGACAAAAGGCTCTGTGGGCAGTTTCAACACTCACAAGCCATGTCTTGAGTCGGACAAAAGGCTCTGTGGGCAGTTTCAACACTCACAAGCCATGTCTTGAGTCGGACAAAAGGCTCCATGGGCAATGGACGACTAGAGTTCCAGAGTCACTGATATGTCAACATAAATTAATGTCATCGAACCAAAATAAATATTGGTCTGGGTTCGGGTTTTTTCAATTCGGTCGTTCGGGTTCGGGTTCAACACAGAATCGCGGTTTCGCGGAAATCGCAGAATCGCCGGCTGTAAACACCCGTATTCATTGTTCAAATACCTTGAGGCTTAGATTATACATGGTGAATAATTAGCCATGATATAAATAGCAGGCGAGAACGCCCCATCTGTCCGAGAACTAACTCAACTCAGCTATAACCATCCGTCCGTCCACGCGAAGGGAATGCCAGCAAAGGAGTCTGATGAACTGACCCACTTCGGGAACAAACTTTCTCCCAAACTTCGGAACCCGGCCTTTCAAAGCATCCGACAAACTTCCCGGCACGAACCTCACCTTCGTCGTGGACACAATATTATCTGGGTCAGTGGGGACAGAAGTTAAGCAACACAGCGTCGAGTCGGGCGTTGGATGGGTGACCCAAGTTAAGCAACACTGCGCCGAGTCGACCGGTGGACAGATGACCCAAGTTAAGCAACACTGCGCCGAGTCGGCCGGTGGACGGGTGACCCAAGTTAAGCAACACTGCGCCGAGTCGGGCGTTGGACGGGTGACCCGAGTTAAGCAACACTGCGCCGAGTCGGCCGGTGGACGGGTGACCTTCGTCAATTGAAATAATTACAAGTATGCGTAGCATGCGTGCACGTGCAGAAGCAATGAGCTTTGTACACATCAGACACATGTCCACACATGTCCACACATGTCCACACATGTCCGCACATGTCCACACATGTCCACACATGTCCACACATGTCCACACATGTCCACACATGTCCACGATATCCTGTCTCCTTTCCGGCGACAGTGATTATAATTCACGCGGGTCGAGACGGCAATAATCACAGGTGTCCGTCAGTTGTCATGGCAATCAACAGCTTTGCAAAACAATCGGCAAACGCAGGTATTGATTGCCAATCCAGTAAAGTATTGGCAAACCTGTCATGCCCGTAAAGCCTCGATGACATGGCTCTTTTGTTTTGGGCTGTCACCGCTAGTTTGTGTTTAACAAAGTATTTTGCAGACTTCCGTAGACCAAGGGATGCCTCGCGGGTTCATAATAATCATGTGCCATTTTATTCACCATTTTATTGGAGAATATATTATTGTATGAACCATTTTATTCACTATACAAACTGCTAAATACGCTCATCTTCAACGCAACACTCTGTTATACCCTAGTAACTAGGGCGAACGCAATTTGTGTTGCGTTGAAGATGAGCGTAGCGATTTGTATTTAGGGCATAAAAATATTGAGGCAAAAAGCCTAAATCATGGAGCAGCAAGCCGGACCATTGCTTGTTAGATAATTCTGATCACTTGAAATTGTAAACGATTCTGGCCTTTCTTTGTTTCTGTCCGAGCCGTAGGGTAGCGGAAATATGCTCATTTCGAGGTCATAAAGCAATGTGCATGTTAATACATAGATGTAAGTCATGCCCAAGGGTATTTATTGGGTTTTATTGGGTTGGTTTTTATTGGAAAAAATCTGGTGTGATGTTTCGATTTGGTATCGATGGTTTCTAAAGGCAAATCGAAATTGGGAACATTTGAAAAAAATACGCACTTTTAAATAAATTTCCGTACTTTTCCAAACATGCCCAATTGTCGAATTTTGCTCTTTTTTCTGCTTTGAAAGTGAAGGGTGTGGAGGATTTTCTTGAAAAACGCAGGGGGTCTAAGTTGAGAACAAAAGTAGACACCCTGAAAATTTCATCCCACTCGAAGCAGGCGTTTGGCCTGTAGAGCGCGCGCAAACACACATACAAAAAAAAAAAAAAAAACACACACCAAGTGTTTTTTTTAGCAGTAGTGAAATTGATGATTTCGCTTCGCTCGCTTCGCTCGCTACGCTCATCAATAATCATGTTTCGCAATCCACGTTTAGCGTTACGTATCAACCTTCGGATGCTGACGGCGAAATTCGGTCGAGTCCACGACATTAATTCCTCTCCCTCCCCTATCTAGAAGCGAGCGTGTGACGTCACATAGGGGTAGTTTTCCACTCTGCAAATTAACACCCTTCGAGCTGAGCGCGTGCCAAGAAACATCCCCCTCCCCTTAGCAACCCGTAAACAAGCTGGTTGCCTGGCGACCCCCCTCCCTCCCCCCCCCCCCCCCCAAAGATGACAAACGACAAACGACACACACGTCGTTGTTGGCGCGCGGCCCGAAACACGGAGTTAGTTGCCACTTTGGCCGCCCGCAGCGCTGACAGGCGACACTTGCTTGGCACGATCACTGCACTGCAGCTGGGGGATTTATTCGCAAGACGGGATTAGAGTTATTCGCACGACGGGATTAGAGTTATTCGCACGACGGGATTTGAGTTATTCGCACGACGGGATTAGAGTTATTCGCACGTAACTCCATGCTCGCACGACGAAACATGTTATTCTCACGACGAACCTGCAGGATCCATCTACTCTGGACTGTGCTACCAGGATCCATCCACTTAGACTGGGCTACCAAAATCCATCGACTCTGGCCCGGCTACCAGGATCATCCACTCTGGAATGACCCACTCTTGATGCTTTACACCAGGATCCATCGACTCTGGACTGCGTTATACCAGGATCCATCGACTGTGGACTCTTGACTGCGTTACCAGGATACCGGGTCCTAGGGTCCTGGGGACCGTGGGGGTTTGGCGGTCGTAAAACACTGGCTGTGCCTGTGACGTCATCACGGGAGACTTGATTAAAGATTCACGCTGGGAAACAGCGTCCATGAAATACTTAGGGGCGGGAAAACTTGCCGGCTTTATGAGCTTCCATCATACTTTGGGCTGCAGGATTACTTGCTGGCTTTATGGCTGCAATATTCCTCGACACAAATTGAAAATGAAATGAAATATCGTTGAATCGCTCTCGTAGACTCAGCCAGATGTTGTAATGGCGGCTCTTGACTGGACCTACCGACCGTAACTATCATGACGTTGAGTTTCGAATCGTCTCTGTTTACAAATCCATTTATTGGATCGAGTCAAATCTGATTCTGACGATCCTTGCCCATCAACCCGAGCCGCATTTGTATATTTCCCATTCTAAAGTGACTGCGGTATTGTTTCTCGCCGTCCACAGCCTTCTGGCGTTGTTCTCGCCATCAGCGAGCGGCGTGCGACAATGCGATCGAGAATGCTGTGGTAGTGTGCTTTCGACAGCCAATCACGTGATAGACAGAGTCTAGGACCCAAGAAAGCGCTTTACGGCAAACCCATCGCCAAACCCATCGCCAAACCCATCGCCAAACCCATCGCCAAACCCAACGCCAAACCCATCGCCAAACCCAACGCCAAACCCATCGCCAAACCCATCGCCAAACCCATCGCCAAACCCATCGCCAAACCCAACGCCAAACTCAACGCCAAACCCATCGCCAAACCCATCGCCAAACCCATCGCCAAACCCATCGCCAAACCCATCGCCAAACCCATCGCCAAACCCATCGCCAAACCCAACGCCAAACCCATCGCCAAACCCATCGCCAAACCCATCGCCAAACCCATCGCCAAACCCATCGCAAAACCTAACGTTTCATGTTACGCCGTGCGTTGCCGGAAATCAGCTAACTGTGGATTGCTACAACCACCGTAGGGGCGACCGCCCCGGGGCCCAGAGGTTTCCCCACTAAGGGGGGCCCATGCGAGCTCAAGGTTGGGGGGCCCACTAGCTCAAGGTTCGGGGGCCCACGAGCTCAAGGTTCGGGGGCCCACGAGCTCAAGGTTCGGGGGCCCACGAGTTCAAGGTTCGGGGGCCCACGAGCTCAAGGTTCGGGGGCCCACGAGCTCAAGGTTCGGGGGCCCACGAGCTCAAGGTTCGGGGGCCCACGAGCTCAAGGTTCGGGGCCCACGAGCCGACGAAATCATGTAATATGGCTGCTCCAGTCTCGACTCACGTCCAATTTATCAGTGCTTTGCGTCACCATTCGAACGGATAAGCGACTTGGGAATTTCATAACTATACAGATTTCTGGCAACGCAGCTCATTCAACGTGATGTTGAGTTCTACTTCAGGGGTTTCGTAAAGTGGCAACAGTAAACATGAACACAACTTGGTAGGTCTCTTCATTCGTAGACGCGGGTTGCGTGTAATGAATTTGCGTTAGTCATTACACTCTGACTTTAGTAATGAGCCATGAGATTGGTTGATTTGACCTCACTGCACAATGATGATCGTTTAAAAAGCAGTAAACCTTCTGGATAATGTTACCATCGTAGCACCACAGTAAAAATTGATTTTGTGTCAATCAATATATTGATTGACACAAAATCTTTTTTTTTGTCGTGCAAAACAATATACAATATATCTTTTTTTCCGTCGCCAGCGGCCTAGGAAAACTCTTGCCACTGGAAAACTCGGTCCTTTCGTTCGCTGCCAAACCCATAATATCATCCATTTCACGTCAAGAAAGAGAGTGGATTTGCATCTTCCCCGAGGACCCACTGCTGCTAGACACGAGCCAAGAGTTTCAAAACTGCCCACAGAGCCTTTGGTCCGACTCAAGACATGGCTTGTGAGTGTTGAAACTCTTGGCTCGTGTCTAGCAGCAGTGGGTCCTCGAGGAAGATGCAAATCCACTCTCCTTCTCGACGTGAAATTGAGTGTAGGTACCTGACGGGAGAGGCAGCTTTGTGTAGTGCCTGGGGTTACTTTGGTCCATTCTCTGGCAGTTGCCTTGTCATAATAACATACACAAAATTGCAGTAGGTAAGCTGATTCCCAGTCTCATTAGAAACCCCTAGTCACTCGTATGACGTGACCAAAATGCCTACATACCGTCAAAACGAGGTGGCAAATGAATCTGGATATTCATATAAGTGCATAGGTACCATCTTTCGAAGCAATAAACAACTCACGGGAATCCTACAAGCCGTGCCACCTGTTTAAACATTGCTCGAAGAAACCCAACGCAATCCTGCCACTGCCAATTGGTTCCTATGGAGTCTGTGCCCGGTGGAAAGTACCCCAACTCGATGCAAACCATCATATTATTATTATAACTATCCTTACTCTATGATATTATCATAGTGGCACTGGCAATGCTTTCCTGCGTTCACTTCGGTGACGGTCAAGTCCGCTGGGAACACGAAAGTTGCCCACAAAATGTCTAAACGTTGTCGAAATGGACACATATATTCAAATAAATGCATGGGAGGGTACCTACTTTCCAATGCGGTAACGAATGCCTACAAGAATCCTGTGGGCCTGGACTTAAAAAAAACCCACATGAAAACAAAACTTTGCGTGGCGAAATTCGAAGCAACCCTACCTTGGTAATAACAATATCGAGTCGAATCGGTGGAATGTCAAAGCCATCTCGATGCACTGTCTCTTGACGTCACTCACAAACACTGCACACTAAAGATACACTGCACACCAAAGATACGCTGCACACCAAAGATACACTGCACACTTTGTTAATTAGGTACACTAATCAGTAATTATCAAAGAAAACATTCACTGTCGCACTAGCAACCAGAATCCCGAACCGAAAACCGCCATTCACTGGGCCGTGGGCGACATTGTTGCCGTGAGCCACCTAGCGGCAACCAGGCGAACTCGCTCGACCTGATCGCACGCTAGATTCAGACAGCTGACTGCGACTGTCAGGCGTTTGTTTACGTTTCGTTTCGAGTGCGGGCGGAATTCGTAGCGCTCAGTGGTGCGATTGTGTAACTTTATCTCGTTCGATTTGGCTCTAAATCACTATATTTCAAATCACTGCCCCCCCCCCCCCCCGTGTAAAACCATAATATAGGCAGTGACATTGAAAACGAATCGTTTTGAAAGCACACAGTTACACAATCGCCCCCCAGGTTTGGATTTGCGACTTGGCGATTGACGGACAGGGCGAAATCAGAGGTCAGTTTTGTTGTCGAACACATTCCACGTGTGGTTGTCTTCGCAAAGTCAACCAAATATCGTCGCACAAATCACAAACACAGTTCTTTGCACTGCTTTTAGCTAAGCCAAAACAGTCTGTTCAATGAGCTCCGAAGTCGAGCCGTTTCCTTCACCTCGTACGGGATACACTTTCCAGGCCACACCTTTCGTCGGATCGCGACGAAACCAATATTTTCGGAATCATCTCACTTCGGACAACCAATTGGACCATTTTCATTTCGCAAGATTCACTCGTCAATTACTTACAAGAGTTTTAAAATAACCTTATGTCACCGGTTCATTGAAAGATTTCATTCCAGCTATGAATTTACCTCGTACCGCATACACTTTCCAGGCCACACCCGTTATCCAATCGAAATTAATCCGATTGAAATATCTACGGATTCCTCACACTTTTGACATCCAATTGAATATTTCAGTACCTCGAAATATCTCTTGGAAATCCATAAAAAGTTAAATTTAATTTACCTCAACAACCATCAATGAAGGGCCAGGTACATAATATTATCATATAATTAGCCTTCAAATTCAATGATATTATTATCATTGCCCCAAAGTACTCAGTACAGTTGTGTACCTATAGACTGACCCATGTAGGTACATTCATAATAATAATATGTGGGAGGAACCTCACTGCTTCATGTCATTCAAACACCCAACTGTGATACGCCGACATTGTTTTCTATCGCTCTTCGTATTATTAGGTATGTTTGGTTGTCCACCAAATCTAGGTGATAACTAGATTTCTTGCGTTTGTTGGTCCAGGCTAGGTTTCGTTCACTGCATGATTGCCTATGATGACGTCACAACGAAAACCGATTTATCTGTTTGAGAGTATTTATTTAGCAAAGCTAACATGATTACAATTTATATCAGTTTTCATTAACATTGATTCTTATTTCTTAGATTTTAACATAGATTTTAACTACATTTATGTACATAACATATTTATTTACCATCCTGACGATCCCTAACGGGATTCATGGCTTGTAAATGTTTTATTTATTTAAGCCAATAAAGGAAATCTATCTATCTATCTATCTATCCACTGGCGTAGGAACAGGGGGGGGGGGGCAAGGGGGGCAATGCCCCCCTCCCAACTTTTAGGCATAGGGGGGCAACTGGGGGGCAAATTTTATAGTTGAAATCATTCATTTTGTCTGCTGGTCAGAGTTGAGTATACATAGTGTTTCTGCTTAGCTGATGTTGAACGAAATCTTTTGATCGTAAAAACAAATCACTTCCAGGAATATGACTATAGCAGTAGCAGAAATGCAGACTAACACTGTTTATGTTATAGTCTGATACATGCACCCAGACTGGGAGAGGGAGAGGAAGAATTTTTTATTGCTAGTGTATAGAGCTGGAATTCGCCACGGCAAGACGCTCTGCTGTATTCGATGTGCGATATTTACAGGCATCACAGAAAACGTGATGGTAATTTTCGTAATGCGTTAATTTGATATCTTTAAATTAAGTATTCTAAATATAAATTTCTTACCCTCATATTCCCAGGCTGCAATTTTATCTCAAACCCTCAGATTTGCTTTAAAAAATATAACCCCCCCCCCCCCATCCCCCCCCCCCCCCCCCCCCCCCACAGTCCGGGTTTCACCACTTTTTGTCTTGCAGCTTGCCCCCCCCCCCCCCCCCCAACTTGAAAAGCGTTCCTACGCGCCTGTATCTATCTGTCTATCTTGTTATGTACTGGACAACCAAACACACCAGCAATTATTATTCCTTCGGTGGATGGATTATTTTACTTACAGATAGGTAGGTGTAGGTATGTTCGAGTTAGTTCTTCGTGCTTTGTACAAAGGCCGGACTGGGGTAGCGATCATGTAGGTTACTGTTTTATCATTCGATTTGGCTCGAAATCACTCGATTTCAAATCACTGCCCCCTTGTTAAACCATAGGCAGTGATTTGAAAACGAATCGTTTTGAAATCACAAAGTTACGTCATGATCGCTACCCAGGGCACGTGCGGGAATCCAGGGGCCCCTGGGATTTGTACGATGGCCGGACTGGGGCACGTGCGGGAATCCAGGGGCCCCTGGGATTTGTACGATGGCCGGACTGGGGCACGTGCGGGAATCCAGGGGCCCCTGGGATTTGTACGATGGCCGGACTGGGGCACGTGCGGGAATCCAGGGGCCCCTGGGATTTGTACGATGGCCGGACTGGGGCACGTGCGGGAATCCAGGGGCCCCTGGGATTTGTACGATGGCCGGACTGGGGCACGTGCGGGAATCCAGGGGCCCCTGGGATTTGTACGATGGCCGGACTGGGGCACGTGAGGGAATCCAGGGGCCCCTGGGATTTGTACGGTGGCCGGACTGGGGCACGTGCGGGAATCCAGGGGCCCCTGGGATTTGTACGATGGCCGGACTGGGGCACGTGCGGGAATCCAGGGGCCCCTGGGATTCGTATGATGGCCGGACTGGGGCACGTGCGGGAATCCAGGGGCCCCTGGGATTTGTACGATGGCCGGACTGGGGCACGTGCGGGAATCCAGGGGCCCCTGGGATTTGTACGATGGCCGGACTGGGGCACGTGCGGGAATCCAGGGGCCCCTGGGATTTGTACGATGGCCGGACTGGGGCACGTGCGGGAATCCAGGGGCCCCTGGGATTCGTATGATGGCCGGACTGGGGCACGTGCGGGAATCCAGGGGCCCCTGGGAATCGTACGAAGGCCGGACGCGCCTTTTCGTTCCTAGCATTAGCCCAGCAGACCTTGCCAAATCAGCCGTTTCCATTGGCTGAAAATTCACACTGTCGTGACGTCACTCCCCGCTTGATGAGCCCATGTGCTCGAAGACATGACTTGATATCTCGTCTCCATGCGCCATAATCCCAATTTCGCCGATATAATACTGACTTCCACGGCAGAACGACGTGTCTCGTCTGCCGACTTTTGCAGACTATGTCCGAATTTCCACACTCTTTCGCGAAACCCTGTTTCTCAGTAACTGTAGCGAAGCTTGCGAACGATTGAATTATTTGCGCCGTTAGGACAATCACGTACCTGCTGGCACACTGCACCACGTACGCCGGACTAAGTTAGCTGTGCTTTTAGCTAGAGTTTCACATGTTACAAATCCAATGCAGTTAACTAGGGCTTCGCGAACGCAATTTGTGTTGCGTTGAAGATGAGCGTAGGTAGCGGTTTGTGTATAGCGGATTAAAAGGCGCAGGCAGCAGTCAAAAGAAAACCATGGAGCACCAAACCTGACCATTGCCTTCTCGAAAATTCTAATCACTTGAAAATGTATACGGATTCTGACGTTCCTTTGTTTCTCGTCGAGGTCAACAAAGATGGTAACCAAGGAAACGAAGGAAACCGAACTCGTATTGAATCACGAAAAAAACACCACAAAAATGCTAATAAAAACTAATTGGAAAAACCTACCGAACTAAGATTTGCAGGCATGATAAATATGTATAGGGTCAACATGTTTAGAAGTTTTGGTGAAGTTATGTTCAGAACTTTGAAATTTACAGGGGTTCAAAATTCTGAAAAAATCGAAAAATTTCGTAAAAATTGATTTAAAAAAATTTTACTGAACCGATCTTTTTCAAAAACGCAGGGGGTCTAAGTTGAGAACAGAGGTAGATACTCAGAAATTTTCATCCATATCGGTTCAGGCGTTTGGTCTGTAGAGCGCGCACAAACACACACAAAAAAAAAAAAAACATACACAAGTGAGCCTCCCAAAATTGTTACCCATTCCGGGATTTGAACCCGGGTCCCCAACTTTCGCGGCTGGTGCTCTAACCAGCTGAGCTAAACGGGCCATGAAATTTAGCTCAGCTGGTTAGAGCACCAGCCGCGAAAGTTGGGGACCCGGGTTCAAATCCCGGAATGGGTAACAATTTTGGGAGGCTAATTTGTGTACATAATAATAAAATGAATAGCCAATTACGAGCTTTCGTAATTTAAATAAGATTAAAAGAGAATTCAACGCATCCAACGTTAAATTGGAGTTACTCGAGGTTGAATGTAAATGTGGTTGCAGTATAGCATCACGCGGTACCAGAGCCACTATGAGTATTCGTAGACTCTGGACCATACCCCCCTGGGGACATTCAATTCTCACCCTGTATGCAAATTACTTCTCCCAAATTTCATGGCCCGTTTAGCTCAGCTGGTTAGAGCACCAGCCGCGAAAGTTGGGGACCCGGGTTCAAATCCCGGAATGGGTAACAATTTTGGGAGGCTAATTTGTGTACATAATAATAAAATAATAAAATACACAAGTGACTTTTTTTTGGGGTAAGTGAAATTGAAGATTTCGCTCCGCTCGCTTCGCTCGCTACGCTCATCAATAATCAAACAAAGTGCTTATATTATACTAGCTTAACAAAAATGTTCCTATTGTGTCAATAAAATATTGGAAACGGCGAGAGACTCTGAACAATCTTTTGACAGCTCAGTGAGGTTATATTCTTTAAACCTATCCGAGAACTTCGGATATTGTTTTGAGTCAACTTATTCATTTACTTATAAATGCGTTTTTAGTGCTCGACGGAAAACTGAATGAATAACCTTGTTCTGGTGTGCGGATTGTAATTGTGAAAATATGCTACAAGACTTGGACGTGCCATCTCAGTGCCAACTTTGAACAATTGAACTTGAAGTGTCACTGTCAGATCTGGAATTGCGCGAGTGGCGCGAATTCTTTGACAGCAGCGCGGTTTTTCAAACGCCTGCCGTAAATTCGGTTCTAACCACAATTTTCAACGTAGCGATCTACCGAGTCTCCACCAGCGCGCAGAATATCGTTTCGTTCGTTTCGCGGAATGCGGTGCAAATCTTTCTTGACACGGCGCTTTTGGCGCAGGCGAGTGACGTCACGTCATTTTGAATGTTCAACCAATGAAAAGGGCTGATTTGGCGAGGTCTGCTGGGCTAATGCTGGGAACGGAAAGGCGCGCACGGGGCACGGGGCACGTGCGGGAATCCTCCTTCCTTACAATCTTCCTTACAAAGAAACTCTCGGCAGTTGACAGAATTCAGAAAATTCTTATTATGTCCGCAGAAAAGACTCGATTTTTTAAAGTTTAGGTTCGCATTCCAAATGCCTAAAAGTGTGTGGGGGCAAAGGATGCTTAAAAACTTCTGAAACGCATAGATTTGCTTGGAAATGACCTTGATTCACAAAAAATTCCCCGGCAGCCGTGCCCCCCCCCCCCCCTCCCCCGGAATTTGATGAAAAGCTGAGCATCCCCTAACTGATATCTCTAGCGTCGCCCCTGGCCCAGGGTAAACGGACGTCAACGAGATGAAACCACATGTGGCTTGTTGACGTGTTGCAGGCGTCGGCGTTGTCCTGGTGACGGTGAGCGGAGTGGCCTGGCGGATGACAGCCAACGAGGCCGTCACGTGTCGTGCCATGCTGGGATTGGCCGCCCTGGGTCGCCATGGCAACGACGTCGAGGGGCTGGCCGTCGTCGAGGGCAACCGTCGTTTCGTGCCAAGGCTGCCGGCGTCGTTCGGTCGGCCGCATCATCCGTACGCCGGTGAGAGGCGTTTGCCTGCCTTCGGGTGCTGCTAACCTGTCATCCCTAGGCACCTTAACCTGACCCTGTCACCTCTACCTCTAGGGACCTTTCATCTCTCTGCACCTTTAATCTCTATAAGGCACGTCTTTCATCCCCAGGGACCTGTTGATTCCTCTGGATTTTTGACAAAACCCCCAAAGGTTTGCCCCATTTCGTATCTACAAAGCGGGATTCTGTGTTTTTTGGGAAACAAATTCTCCCATTGACGAAACCCCTTCTACTGGGCTGGGGTTTTGTCAATCTCCCAAAATCTGGTACTCACCTCGTACTTTTATCACTCATTTTTCAAACGTTTTCTTGCAAACACACAACAGCATTTTATACCGATAGAAAAGTTTGTGTTGGCTAATTATTTAAGTACTTGTAATTCAATTTAAAAGTGGAAGCTAAAATTTGGCAATTTGAAGTTAAGTTATATGTCCAATTTGGGCGATATAGAATTCCGAGAAAATTGACAGCTGTGCTGTTGGCATTACTGTCTTTTTAGTTCGAAATGAGTTCCAAAATTGAAGAACTCTGTTTGGTCAATTTCAATTTACCTCCCCTCCAAATACCTCTTTTGAAATCTCCTTTTGAGAATACGGATCATTGGGGGAATATTTTTGGTGGTTTTGCAGTGAGAATAAAACCTCCTTTTCGCCAAAACCCCCATTTCAAAACCCCTTCTTTGTGAATCCGTTCATTTGTGAAATGAAATTAGATTTCAGTGGTTGCTTTTGTGTGGTCAATGCTTCACTGCCAGTCTCGTTCTCTTGCCGTGAATCTAAAAGCCCGCCACCGCTAAAAACCCCACTACTATTCGTGTCTTTCTGTCCGTCGCAGCGATGCTGTACCCTGAGTTCGCGTACCGCCCGCCACCGCTAAAAACCCCACTACTATTCGTGTCTTTCTGTCCGTCGCAGCGATGCTCTACCCAGAGTTCGCGTACCGCCCGCCACCGCTAAAAACCCCACTACTATTCGTGTCTTTCTGTCCGTCGCAGCGATGCTCTACCCAGAGTTCGCGTACCGCCCGCCACCGCCTTCGTACTCGGCGTCGATGCAGGAGTACCGTCTGCGCTTGCTGCTGTCCCCCCTCTCCCCCCTCTCGCCGCCGCCGCAGTATCGCACCGGCGGGACCGCGCCCGTCTCGGCGACCAATCACGGCTCGCGGCCGCCCTCGTATCGGTGTCGGCTCGGAGCCGGCGGCCAATCGGGAGTCAGCGTTATCGCGGTGCACGGCGAGGGGCGGCGAGACGAGGCCGTCAAGGTGAGTAGTGGGGGTGACTTGGTCGGGGGATTGTCGGGGGAAACTAGGGGAAACTTATGGGAAACTGGGGGAAAATTGGGGGGAAACTTGGTGGAAACTCGGGGAGAAACTGGGGGAAACTGGGGGAAAATTGGGGGAAATTGGGGGGGAAACTTGGGGGAAACTGGGGGGAAACTGGGGGAAACTGGGGGGATACTGGGGGGAAACTTGGAAGGAAACTGGGGGGAAACTGGGAAGGAACTGGGGAGAAACTCGGGGGAAACTGGGGGGAAACTGGGGAAAACTCGGGGGAAACTGGGGGGGAAACTGGGGGGAAAATGGGGGGAAACTAGGGGGGAAACTGGGGGGATACTGGGGGGAAACTGGAGGAAACTTGGGGGAAACTGGGGGATAATTGGGGAAAATTGGGGGGAAACTTGGTGGAAACTCGGGGAAAATTGGGGGGAAACTGGGGGGGGAAACTTGGGGGAAACTTGGGGGAAACTGGGGGAAATTTGGGGAAATTTGGGGGGAAACTTGGGGGAAACTGGGGGGAAACTGGGTGAAACTTGGGGAAACTTGGGGGAAACTTGGGAGGAAACTGGGGGGAAACTGGGAAGGAACTGGGGAGAAACTGGGGGGAAACTCGGGGGAAACTGGGGGGAAACTGGGGAAAACTTGGGGGAAACTGGGGGGAAACTGGGGGGAAACTGAGGGGAAACTTGGGGGAAACTGGAGGAAACTTGGGGGAAACTGGGGGGAAACTTGAAGGAAACTGGGGAGAAACTCGGGGGAAATTGGGGGGAAACTGGGGGGAAACTGGGGGAAAATTGGGGAAAATTGGGGGGAAACTTCGGGGAAACTGGGGAGAAACTAGGGAGAAACTGGGGGGAAACTGGGGGAAACTGGGGGGAAACTGGGGGGGGGATACTGGGGGGAAACTGGGGGGAAACTTGGGGGATAGTTTGGGGATTCTTGGGGGAGACTTTAGGGGAAACTGGGGGAAACTGGGGGGAAACTTGGTGGAAACTGGGGGGAAACTTGGGGGATAGTTTGGGGATTCTTGGCGGAGACTTTAGGGGGAATTTTAGGGGAAACTGGGGGAAACTTGGGGGAAACTAGGGGGAAACTTGGGGTGATATATGGGGGATAGTTGGGGAAACTTGTGGGAAACTTTAGGGGAAACTGGGGGAAACTTGGGGAAAACTTGGGGGATAGTTGGGGGATATTTGGGGGAAATAATATGGGCATTCGGCTTCTTTGTTTCGTTCGAAACGAATCACTCGATTTCGAGTCACTGCCCCCTCGTTGAATTCAACGCTGAGCCGCACGCGAACCCATCTCGACTCTGTCTGACTCTGCTCACTCGTTTGTCCCAGCTTTCGCCCGAGCCGCCGGTCGAAGTCGAAGTCGAAGTCGAAGTCGAAGTCGAAGTGGTCGCCGCGGACGACGCCAAGGACGCGCCGCACAACAACGCGGTCACCATAGTGACGACGGGCGACGCGCAGTCCGTCGTCACGGTTACCAACACGACGCCCGCCAACGTAACCACGGCGACCGCCGAGCTCGACATCCTGGCGCGTCTCTAGCCGCGCTAACTTGGCGCAAACTTGGCGCAAAATCGGCTCAAAATCGGCGCACACAAACGGCGTTCGGGAGGAATTTTCACGGCTAAGTTCGGTTTTTTTAGCTAAACGCAATCAACACTTGCGATCCGTGTGTTAGCGTTAATCGGCACGTTGGCCCGTTGCTACGCAACGCCGAAGCCGTTCCCTAACGGACCGTTGTCGTGGTTACGATTGCGCGAGAGTCAGGATACCAAAACGTGACGTAATCACAGTTGCGTTGCGCAGTATTTTTCCAAATACGAAACCGCCTTCTGCAATAATATCTAAAATGGGTACCTTACCTACTTTTAAATAGTTGCAAATTGTTTGGATGTTAGACTAGCTAAAGGTTATCTTATTGATTAATTAATATATATTATTATTATTATTTCACTATATGAATACACTATTATGAGATTGTTTTAACTGTAGATAGGTATTATTATATTATCATTATTAAACAATGTAGAAATATATCACAAAAGCTTGATTTGTTGTTGGTCTGGATTTGTTTCACGGCAAGATATCCCCTGGTTTGTTTTGAGTTTGGGTAGCGGAGATTTGAATGAGCCTTGTTTGGGTCAGAATCTGCTGGAGTTCAAGCGACCAAGACTGCGTTTCTCGCTAACTAAAGCTGCGTTTACAGCGATGCAAAGGGAAGGCGTCGCCAACCGCGTCGCTTGGCAACCAAAAGATAAACATATTCCATGTCAGTCAAAGCGAAGCGACAGGTTCGCTAAGCTGTGTGACGTCACCGGGAACGGCCTTCTGATTGGCTGTTGCTTGCGAACTTGTCTACGACGCTGTCTCTTTGCAACGCTGTAAACGCAGCTTAATACATAACATAAAGTAGCGCTTTGGCCAAAGTGTACATTGGGGAATTTCAATTACTTGGAAACATCTGTCATTATCGTAGACAGCACTTGTGATAAAAGAGTGCAAATGCAGTGAAGTTGTTTAGGACCAATGACTTCATTTGCTACTGACAAAAAGCAATGACATGAAATTTAATCGTTCAAATCAACAAAGTTTTCGAAGCATGTCATTCATCTATGGTTTGAGATCAAATTCAAATGTTTGGTGGTTAAGTTTTGAGACTTTCTGGATTTGTTTGCCAATTTAACATTGGAGGCAATTTGAATCAAAGCCACCCAATTTCTAATTAATCCAACACTGCAAGATCTTGGTAATTGGTTTGTTAAATGCTACATCATGACCTTTACCTGTTTTAAGCCTGTTCAATGAGCTCCGAAGTCGAGTAAATTCCAGCTAAGAATTTATCTCTTACCGTATCCACTTTCCAGGCCACACCCGTTATCCGATCGCAACGAAACAAATATCTACGCAATCCTCACACTTTTGGCAACAAATTGAATACCTCAGAACCTCGAAATATCTCTTGGAAATCCATAAAAAGTTTAATTTAATTTACCTCAACAACCATCAATGAATGGCCTTAACCCTTTGTTGGGCATCGGGTGAATAGAGTCCCTGCATAAATATCTGGAAAACTAGTTGTATAGGTAAATCAACAGATTTTAAATTATAAAGAAGACACCCATCATTACATGACTAGAAAGAGAGCTGTCAAAGTGTTTCTTGCTGCAAATATTGTGTTGTGTGGATTAAGTCTAAAATCGTCTAAAATTGCAGCCCGGTTTCGCCGAGTTCTGTTGTGAGTCTTGTGATTGTTGAGTTTGGTCTGTCGGAACTATCGCCTTCAGGAAGCTGTCAGATTGATACGTGCAAGCATTGAGTAGTGGATGACTGTCGCCTTAATTTATTCCAGGAAATAATCTTTAGAGATATTGGAAAATGTCTTAAATCATAATCAGGATCTGACACTTCAGGAATCTGTCAGATTGATAATATGTGCATGCATTGAGTAGTGGATGACATCACTCTGAAGGGAACTGCTCAAATATAAACAGCTGCAATTCTCAATGAACTTGTGTTTGTACAACTTCCTTAAAAATATGTCAACAGCATTCACCTGACATATAAAGTCTGCCTGCAGAAAGCATTGTTTTGCCACTGAAATATTATGAGCGACAGTGTTGTGGTTATGTTAAGAAAATTTAATTTCAATTACCTCCGTTTTGAAGGATAGAGAATTTCTAAGAGCCTAGCTAGTAAAATGTCAATGACTGTTAGTAGGTACTAGATAGTGGTCCTATTCCGAAACCAGCTGAAGCTACTGCGCAGTAACAAAACTTACTGAGATCCGTTCTGAAACCCATCACAGTGGCCATTTTAGCCCGCAGATCTGCTGAACTCTACTGAGCTCAGTACCTACTGCGCAGTACCTAGCTTCAGCAGGTTTCGGAACAGGACCACAATAAGGAATTAGAGAGAAGAGCACGAATATTGTTTGCCATGGAATTATGCAGTCATTTCAGACTAAGGCAGCCCCACACCGAAGTTGTTTCTACGTTCAGTTGTTATTGCAGATCTATAAACCATTCAAACCCAAATAGTATGGCCTTTCTTTAAGATCTGATGAGATAAAGTTAATTGACATTGATGGGAAAACATCAATGTCAGCTTTTAGTACCCACCTATAGGTTTAGGTGCAGGTAGGTAATAACAGCGGCGCCTACGCTGAGAATCCTCTTGTTACGGCTACTGAATTTACGGTTACCTACTGAATTTCTTCATAAGGTAAGTCGCTGTGCCTCACCTACAAGATTGGCTGTGTAACGGCATGTTATTGCTGTTTGCATGAGGTGAGTTTGGTAAGCGGTTTGGTAAGTCAGGGAATAATAATATGTACCTAACGGAAGAGTTCATTATAATTTTATCTGGATTGCAAATTATTTTAACTGGCAATGAGTACCTATTGGTTCTGTTACCTATCAGTATTGCAAGGTAGATAAGATAGTACCATATTATAGATTAATAGACCCCAATAGTACCTACTTACTTGGCTATCGTTGAGCGCTGGATAAGGCGATAGCTCTGACATCATATTTTAGTTGGCAACAGATTGAGAAGATGTCAACAGCTGCATGTTGCCTCGAGCTGATTAAGCTCACTGGGAAACGATCGAATTAGTTATGTTTGAGCTAGACTGTCAATCAATAATAATGTACAAATCTTACCTATCAGTATCTTCTATATAGGAATTTCATAATATTGTGTAAGTTAGGTAGGTACACTTCTAGGCTTTGAAAGCGTTCCAGTCAAATGTCGGCTATGACGTGCTGAGAAAGGTTTGTCTGAAAAGAGCATAGGCAGGCCAGGTACCGACCACGTGGATGGCAACAACCCAAGCCAAGCTATCATCACGCTGTCAGATCCACTCTGTGCAGACCACGACTATAGCTTTGTGATTTGGCATTTTGTTAGCTTAAATGTATAATATTAGCAAAATAAGTAAATTGAATTTTTGATGTTGATAAAATTTCCCAGTCTTTTAGTACTGCATGCAAGTTACTACCCTCTGAAGGCTGGCCACGTGCATGGCGGTCACCCATCCACCGGCCGACTCGACGCAGTGTTGCTTAACTCCAATCCCGCCAGCCTCTCTCCCTCTGATAAAAAAACAGCGTATTGCGATCTAGAAGACAAATTATTGATGAGCGTAGCGAGCGAAGCGAGCGGAGCGAAATCTTCCATTTCACTTACCCCAAAAAAAAGTCACTTGTGTATGTTTTTTTTTTTTTTTTTTTTTTTTTTGTGTGTTTGTGCGCGCTCTACAGACCAAACGCCTGAACCGATATGGATGAAAATTTCTGAGAGTCTACCTCTGTTCTCAACTTAGACCCCCTGCGTTTTTGAAAAAGATCGGTTCAGTAAATTGTTTATAAATCAATTTTTACGAAATTTTTCGATTTTTTCAGAATTTTGAACCCCTGTAAATTTCAAAGTTCTGAACATAACTTCACCAAAACTTGTAAACATGTTGACCTTATACATATTTATCATGCCTGCAAATCTTAGTTCGGTAGGTTTTTCCAATTAGTTTTTATTAGCATTTTTGTGGTGTTTTTTTCGTGATTTGACGGCTGATTCAATACGAGTCCGGTTTCCTTTGTTTCCTTGGTTACCATCTATGTTGACCTCGACGAGAAACAAAGGAACGCCAGAATCCGCATACATTTTCAAGTGATTAGAATTTTCGAGAAGGCAATGGTCAGGTTTGGTGCTCCATGGTTTTCTTGTGACTGCTCCCTGCACCTTTTAATCCGCTATACACAAACCGCTACCTACGCTCATCTTCAACGCAACACAAATTGCGTTCGCGAAGCCCTAGTGAGTATCAACGGTGGCTCTTTTTCGGCTCTTTGGAAAGGGCGAATGTTATCTTCTCAGTACATGCGTATAGCTAATTATTAATAGGTGAAAGCACCATAATATAGCCTCGACGTCAACGTCCCCGAGAATACTAAACTGCTCTTCA
The DNA here is from genome assembly GCA_921293005.1 of Nemoura dubitans. Classification (NCBI taxonomy): domain Eukaryota; kingdom Metazoa; phylum Arthropoda; class Insecta; order Plecoptera; family Nemouridae; genus Nemoura; species Nemoura dubitans. Next base: position 43,215,293 of record OV121077.1, read on the forward strand.
CGTTAAGAACGCTAGCGGTGTTTTACTGTCAAAGAGACTCCCCTGCTTGTAGGCAGGAGCCAGAGGTTTCTACATTCCCAGGCCGTCCCATTGTCTCGCTAAAGGGTTCGCAAGTAAAGGTCTGCTGGTAGGCAGGAGCCAGAGGTTTCTACATTCCCAGCCCGTCCCATTGTCTCGCTAAAGGGTTCGCAAGTAAAGGTCTGCTGGTAGGCAGGAGCCAGAGGTTTCTACATTCCCAGGCCGTCCCATTGTCTCGCTAAAGGGTTCGCAAGTAAAGGTCTGCTGGTAGGCAGGAGCCAGAGGTTTCTACATTCCCAGGCCGTCCCATTGTCTCGCTAAAGGGTTCGCAAGTAAAGGTCTGCTGGTAGGCAGGAGCCAGAGGTTTCTACATTCCCAGGCCGTCCCATTGTCTCGCTAAAGGGTTCGCAAGCGAGGGTCTCCGTTACTTTGCCCCTGATTTCATCGAAATGTATCAGAAAGATAACAATATTATTTCAGCGATTGTCGATCGAAAATCGTAATCTGTAAGGTAAACGTGTGATGCTCTGAAAGGCAGGATGTGACGTCATGTCATCTCAAGTGGCGAGCCGATGTCGCTCCCTGGGCGCTGATAAGAAGCCAATATGGCGTCTTGAACGCAGGTAGTCATGGCAATCGCACAGTGCACTGATAACAAACCAAGCGACCTGATAATATCAGGTAAGACTGCCTCAGTTTCACTATCATCTTATTATTGGGTGGAATTGACTTCTTGGTTTGTGAAAGTAATACGTTTAAACTCCATGATTTCCAATAGGTACGTAATTTATTATTTTATTTTAAAGTGGTTTATATATGTTTCTTCTCTATAACTGTCAAATATCTTGCATTTATCTAATAGTTGGCAGTTTTTTTTTACATTTTTTTTTTATTGGCACAGCTACGGTAACTCAAGTAGTTTATCTTTGCCTTATTTTCTAAATCAGAATCGACAAAAAGAGTTTCGAAATTGACTTCGAAGTGAGAAGCCATCCCTTGTCAAAAACCTGTTGCATCTCGATTTTCCAGCTCCGTGTTTGAAATCTGACAGCCGGCAAACTCCTGTCAAAATCCTGTCTTTGGTCGTCGCCAGGACAACATAATTTATGTCAAGAAACAATAATTGGTAAGCTGCACTGCACATTTTCCCCAAGAATTCTGCAAATATTTACTCTGGGGTGTGTTCCGCTATTGGCTGAGAACGCACGGCCTTCGCTAACTAACTGTCAAAGTCCGTTTCGTGACAGAGGCCGATCGCTCAGCACGCACGGCCTTCGCTAACTAACTGTCAAAGTCCGTTTCGTGACAGAGGCCGATCGCTCAGCACGCACGGCCTTCGCGTTAAGTTACTCGCGTTTTTCGATTGACATTTGACGTCTCTACTCTATTCTGACACACATGTATTTTCACATACATCTAAAATTCTATGCAAAAGACAACGCAATTGTTGCAAATCTTAGTGAAAGTGTTAATTACGTTGAAAATGGAAGTTTGCGATATTTTCCTTGACAACGAACAACCTGCGTCTCGTCATTAACCAAGACGTATTCGGTGACGTAAATGACAGGCAAACCACACAACCAATCAGCGTCCAGTGCGTTCTGAGCGAATTACGGAATACAACCTAGGACTCATCTTGTCTCAACTTGTAATGGAAGTTGGTGTGAAAAGGAGGGGGGGGGGGGGGGGGGAAGGAATAATCGCCATGTATTTCAAAGAGACCCCGAACAAGATTCCCGAACATTCCCGAACATTCCCGAACATTCACGGCAAGTATTTGCGGAAGTTATGGCTGAAATACGCATGCGAGTTTTTATCATATCGACATTTCTATGATAATATTATGACAATCGTTTCCTCCGGCATCAAATTATTGGGTGTTTCCAACAAGCTGCTTCCAACAGTTACTGTTTGTCCCACCAGTAACTGGTTGGCCCCACCCAATCAGGGAGCCTTCCACCAGTAACTGTTTAGCCCCTACCAATCAGGGAGCCTTCCACCAGTAACTGTTTGGCCCCACCCAATCAGGGAGCCTTCCACCAGTAACTGTTTGGCCCCACCCAATCAGGGAGCCTTCCACCAGTAACTGTTTGGCCCCACCCAATCAGGGAGCCTTCCACCAGTAACTGTTTGGCCCCACCCAATCAGGGAGCCTTACACCAGTAAATGTTTGGCCCCACCCAATCAGGGAGCCTTCCACCAGTAACTGTTTGGTCCCACCCAATCAGGGAGCCTTCCACCAGTAACTGTTTGGTCCCACCCAATCAGGGAGCCTTCCACCAGTAACTGTTTGGCCCCACCCAATCAGGAAGCCTTCCAACAGTAACTGTTTGGCCCCACCCAATCAGGGAGCCTTCCACCAGTAACTGTTTGGCCCCACCCAATCAGGGAGCCTTCCACCAGTAACTGTTTGGCCCCACCCAATCAGGGAGCCTTCCACCAGTAACTGTTTGACCCCACCCAATCAGGGAGCCTTCCACCAGTAACTGTTTGGCCCCACCCAATCAGGGAGCCTTCCACCAGTAACTGTTTGGCCCCACCCAATCAGGGAGCCTTCCACCAGTAACTGTTTGGCCCCACCCAATCAGGGAGCCTTCCACCAGTAACTGTTTGGCCCCACCCAATCAGGAAGCCTTCCAACAGTAACTGTTTGGCCCCACCCAATCAGGGAGCCTTCCACCAGTAACTGTTTGGCCCCACCCAATCAGGGAGCCTTCCACCAGTAACTGTTTGGCCCCACCCAATCAGGGAGCCTTCCACCAGTAACTGTTTGGCCCCACCCTATCAGGGAGCATGCGCACGCCTGTGCAAGTTATCAAGCTCATTTCGTGGCGTGTCACCCGGAAAATGTCACAGAACAAGACTAGGTACAGAACAAGACTAGGTACAGAACAAGACTAGGTACAGAACAAGACTAGGTACAGAACAAGACTAGGTACAGAACAAGACTAGGTACAGAACAAGACTAGGTACAGAACAAGACTAGGTACAGAACAAGACTAGGTACAGAACAAGACTAGGTACAGAACAAGACTAGGTACAGAACAAGACTAGGTACAGAACAAGACTAGGTACAGAATGTCACAGAACAAGACTAGGTACAGAACAAGACTAGGTACAGAACAAGACTAGGTACAGAACAAGACTAGGTACAGAACAAGACTAGGTACAGAACAAGACTAGGTACAGAATGTCACAGAACAAGACTAGGTACAGAACAAGACTAGGTACAGAACAAGACTAGGTACAGAATGAGCGCTTCGACTGCCGATTGCGAGACTGCGATAAGATGCCGTTGAACTTGTGCCACGGTTTTACCTGCATCTCGTCTTTGCAGCTTCTCGTCCGAAACGTGACGTCAGCAAACCGACCTCGCCGTCCGCCACTGGCTGTTGCTGTGAGATTTATCAAGGATTCATAAGCCATTGGCACAGATAGAAGGTAATACCTACTCAGATTTTCCATTCCCATTTGCTGAGCGAAAGCCCCCCGCCCGCAATAATATAGTTTCGCCAGCTGTCAAGGGATGGAGCCACTGTTTGTTATGTAACCAAGGTAACTGTTACCACCTGTGGAACATCTATATAGGATCTCTATAATAAATAGGTTAGGAGGAAGGATCAGTTGGCCAGAAAGTGACTTTCAGACCCATTTATTCCACCCTGTGAGGGCCACATTGTCGAGGTTATCATTTCGATATTAAAGTTTCCTCCGGAATGCTAGAACTACCCCTAAACTATTATTTTTTACATCTTTTAAGCCATGTATTCCAAAGTGCTATGAAAATTTCGATAAAAACGCCATGGTTAGTACCCAATTTAACGTGTCTTGTCTACAACGTACTGCAATATTGAAATGATAACTTCAACAATTCGGTCTTCAAACAGTGGAAAAATTAGGTCTATATCAAAATTTGCATCTATCAATTTTCGACTTTGTTCACCCTGCAATTAAAAGGTGCAGGCAGCAGTCACAAGAAAACCATGGAGCACCAAACCTGACCATTGCCTTCTCGAAAATTCTAATCACTTGAAAATGTATACGGATTCTGACGTTCCTTTGTTTCTCTTCGAGGTCAACAAAGCTGGTAACCAAGGAAACGAAGGAAACCGGACTCGTATTGAATCAGCCGTCAAATCACAAAAAAAAACACCACAAAAATGCTTATAAAAACCAATTGGAGAAACCTACCGAACTAAGATTTGCAGGCATGATAAATATGTATACGGTCAACATGTTTAGAAGTTTTGGTGAAGTTATGTTCAGAACTTTGAAATTTACAGGGGTTCAAAATTCTGAAAAAATCGAAAAATTTCGTAAAAACTGATTTATAAAAAATTTACTGAACCGATATTTTTCAAAAACGTAGGGGGTCTACGTTGAGAACATAGGTAGATACTCAGAAATTTGCATATATGTCGGTTCAGGCGTTTGGTCTGTAGAGCGCGCACAAACACACAAAAAAAAAAAAAAAAAAAACATACACAAGTGACTTTTTTCTGGGGTAAGTGAAATTGAAGATTTCTCTCCGCTCGCTACGCTCATCAAAAATGTAATTATCTCAATTTGCTAAGTTGCATTTGAAAAGGTACCACATCAATAGGTGTTGCAAAACTCAAATTTCAAAACAAATTACATTAATGAAGGAAATTTCTCTTGGTGTACTATCAAAAAGTATTAAAAGGCACAAATAAATATAAATATACGTCAATTTTCGTTTAAAACGTACTTGGTAGCATCAATTACCTAGATCTGGCAAGACTGCGCAAAACTTTTCTTGCTGACTACACAAAAATAGTGAATTGAACATTTTAGCAGCTACACGGTATATAACTCAGCCTGAAATTTGCCCGCAATCAGATCCTTACATTTTATGCAAATCAAAATCCTTTATGTGTTTCTAGTCGGTTTTGGATATTTTTCTAAAGAGTTTTGCTTTCCGTACCCAATGGGCAATGACGTGTGAATAGGCTCCATTCACTGCGTAAAAGATAAATTCGTGGATTCATTCACCTTGCTGTGGTATGAAAACAAAACAAAAGAATTCACACCTGTCACTCTGAATGCCAAATCATTTCAATTCCACGTAATACGATCGCAAATAGAAGTGTTTTCACAAAATTTCTTCAATAACTTCACAATGCATGCGATAATAGTCACCTAGACGCAGCGGACCAGTAAAAGGTAAGATTTGAACGATAAAAAATTCGAGCTGGGCTGCAAGGAGCTATACTCAATCTTGCCAGCCAAATGCAATCAGTTTTTTCGATATTTCACCAAAAATACACTTTCAAATCGCTGTAAGAATGTCGTTTTGGTTATTATCCTGAATTCTGAACCAATATAGGTACGTCATTTCCACCTGTTTTAAACCAATGTTCGCGATTTCTATAAGAGATTTCTTCTCAATGTAAACTGTACTTGAAATTAACTGTACTGTTTTAATGCTATGTACAGCACACCCTAGTTGGGGGAGGGGGGATTTCCCCTCCTTTCCTCCCCTTCCCCCTCTTTGGGGATCACTGATCCCCAACCATAGAACTGCCCACAGAGCCTTTTGTCCGACTCAAGACATGGCTTGTGAGTTTAGAAACTCTTGGCTCGTGTCTAGCAGCAGTGGGTCCTCGAGGAAGATGCAAATCCACTCTCCTTCTCAACGTGAAATGGAGTTTAGTAGCGGACTAGCCATAGAGTTCCCAGCTTAGTGCCTTTCGGTATTCGCATTGCGCTAAATCTGTCGGGAATGCTCCTTGTTTTTGACGGACAGCTTTGTTCCAGCTGCCGACGGGTTCTCCACGGCAGCAATAGTGGGGATAGCAATCGGTGTGCTGATAGCGCTAGTAATCGTGGCTGCTGCAGGACTTGCGTATTATCGCAGACCGATTTCCCCACCGGACCGCGAGTCCCAGCACCGAGGTGTGCCGTGCCGCCAAGTTGACTCCTGTCTGGATCCGGGCAAATGGGGGGATTCACGTGTCATCATTTATTTGTTTGTTACCATCTGTGAACCAACACAGCCTCTTATGGGCATTTCTTCTTATCGCTGCTAGCTTGCTATATCTGTGGTTTTATTTGTTTTCCTTCTCAGCTGTCCGACGGAGAAAATGGACTACACCATTGTAAGTTCAGTGAGTGAAATAATTAATAGTGTTTCCGGTCCGTTGAAGAAATGTGGTTGTTACAATATAATGGTGGAGGCGTGGCGATTTCATTGGGCGCGCCAGGAGCTGACAATTGCGATTCTCTGGTCCACAGTGGGACAGAGTGGGGACCTCGAGATGGATGAAAGGCAGCAGGCCAACGCATCTGACAACACAGCCTCCGACTCGTTGCCAGGCTACGGGAATGGACGGCAGGTAGGCATTGCATTACCTTACATGGTTTTCTCAAATCTCACTTGTTACGCAAACCACAACTTGGTATTTTATTATAGAGTTATCAGTAGCGTGCTGTCGGGTACTTGGTTCTACCCACAAGTGCCCGGTTCCGTTTCCACTGTAGCATGAAGAAATGCATCCACAATGAGACCTGCAAATAGTTTTCTACCACCAGGACTTCGCGAACACAATCTGTGTTTCGTAGCGATGAAGGCAGATCGTTGTCTTCGTACGATTTTAACCTTCGTTTTGTTTCTCTCTGAAAAATATTTTGTTCCTGAGCTCTTTAAGCCATGTGAACGTAGCAAACACAGAGATGGGAGATATATTTCTGACTCGCATTTGCCTTCAATTACTTCCATAAACGAAATTGACTTAACATCTGGTTTCTGTCAAAATGTATGCTTTGAACAAACTTGGAGTCAACAAAGCCGGTAACCAAGGAAACGAAGGAAACCGAACATTATTGAACCGGGCGTCAAATCACGAAAAAATACTGCAAAAATGCAAAGAGAAACCAATCGGAAAGTCCTACCGACCTAAGATTTTCAGGCATGATAAATAGGTATAAGGTCGACATGTAATAAAGTTTTAATGAAGATATGTAAAGAACTTTGACATTTACAGTGATTGAAAATTTTGAAAAGATAAAAAAATGTCATAAAAATTTATTTATTAAAATACCTAGTTCTGAACCGATCCTTTCAAAATATGCAGAGAGTCTTAGTTAAGAACAAATGTAGGTCCTCTGGAAATTTCATAAAAATCGGCTCAAGCATTTGGTTTGTAGAGCGTGCAAAATCTAACAAACCAAAATTAATTAAAACACGCAGACACACAAGTGACATTTTTGGGGCTAGTGAAATTGAAGATTCCCCTTCGCTCCCTGCGTTTATCGACAGTTGTTTGCTTGTTTTGGTTTCCCGTGTATTTTTGGGGGCGTTCCGGCGGCAATGGGTTTTTGGGTTGACCCTAACGGGGCAAAAAACAGGCCTGAAATGCTGATGATCTAATTTGTGATGTTTCTCCAGGCTTCGACTGTTGGTGTTTCTGGAAACCAAAGCGAAAGGGAGACTAAGAAAGAGAGGTAAGTGACTAGAGATGGGGGCCTTGGGAATGGGAATATTCCCAACTGAATAATCCGAGGAATTTTCCCAACTGAATATTCCCAGGAATATTCCCAATCTAATATTCCCTATTGAATATTCCTAGGAATATTCCCAACTGAATATTCCCAGAACCAGGAGAATTAATTCCAGCGTTGCCAAGGCCGTAAAAGCCGATGGCTAGCAGCTCCAGTCAGGAGGCTGTGCGATGTAAACTCAAACTCATCCTGTAGTGTGTTATATTTACACCAACAGCAGAAATTATATTCTTGTCATTTCCATACTATAAACTATAAAGTATAAATATAGGTACTGTGCCAATCAAATATAAATTTCGTCAGTTTGGCATGTCTTTTAAAGTAAAAGTTTCTGTAAAATTACATTTCCGGGGCCAATTCCCCAATGTAAAATGTCGGGAATGGAAGCATCACAACCGGGGGCACTCGAGACTCGTTTGGTAGCCAGTCTTTAGTCCAGTGTCGGCTGCGGTGTCGAATCTTCTGCGACCGACCAATCGACGTTACCTAGTTGAGACTTTGGCACGGAACTGCATTTACGAATCTGGCCGCCTTTTTCCAAAAACTATTGTCTGAATCCTGCTTCGATGTTCAGCCAAAACTTTGGATTATGGAATAAGTTCATTAACAATTTTGGATGATACAGAAACTTAATAGTCGATTTCACATCACAAAACCAGTCTGGGCCCTGTGAGGCTTGCCAGATCCTGAAATCTGATTGGCCCGTGTACGAAATAAGTGGGGGGGGAGAAACGCGTTCCCCGCCCAAAGTTTGTTTCGCTCGCCACTGCCACGTCACTCTTTGCCTCGTTGTGATTGGTCCACTGGTTTCCAGGTACAAGAAGACTGGTGGCGCGGCCGACGGCGCTGGCGTGGACTACGAGATTAAGATGCTGACGCTGGTCTTCCTGCGCATGCTCTCAGCGCGCCACGAGTTCCAGCTGGCATCCAACATGGCGGCGGCCGGCTTGTTCGACGACATCGTCCTCAGACACCGAAAGGACCCCGACAACCAATGGCACGTGAGCTACGTGCAACTGAAACACAAACAGAACAAGAACAAGCTCATTTCTAAACCAGACCTTCTTGGCATTTCTGGGGACTTTAGTCTTGTCAAGTATTGCGCTTCATATGAAACCATGAAATCTTCAGAGGAGTTGTGTTCGTTTGGCAACTTTGTCGAACACAAAATCAGTTTATTCACAAACGCCGGCATAAGTGACAGTCTTGTCGATGTATTGGAGTCTGATCCTTTGCTCAGCACCGGGGGCAAAGCGGTTTCCTTCAAGGCAGAGGGCGAAGTCTATGATGGACTGTGTGAGTGGGTGGACTTCAAGGAGGCTGTGACCAAGTTGCACGGCCAGGTGGAAGGCAAGAGTAACGAGGAGGTGCGAACCAAAATCAAGGACGCTTTGGAAGGTGTTGAGTACATCAACAAAGCCGTGACGTCATGTAGAGATGAACTGCTGGAGTCCCCAACGTTAGTAAAACTCAAAGATGTGCTGAGAAGGTTGGCGCCTGTCAGCGACAAGGCCACGTACTCGTCGTTCCTGGCCAAGCTTCAGGAGTACACGAACCAGGCCCAAGAGTCCCAACTCGACATCAAGATCAAGGAACAACTCGACAAAGTCTGGGCTTGTGGCAATGATCTTGAGGCAGTGGCAATGTTACATTCTTTACTAAGTCAGGTGAAATCGTGGCGGCAGAGAGACAATGTCTATCTGACCCAAGACTCTTCGTTGTGGCTTGACCTCGTCAAGTCCCAGCTAGTTGCTTTGTCCAGGAGCACGATCAAAGGGTTGACTAAGACAGGTGCAGAGTTTGAGTCGGAATCCCTGCGAGTCTTGCACGAAGCGATTCCCTCCGACGGCGGCGTGAATGTCCGTGTGGACTCGAGGACCGAGGCCAGCTCGCTGAGAGTGCACCAAGCCCTGGCCGAGTCCGGTAAGGACAAGTTGGTTCTGCATGTAAATCTGCAGGCGTTCTCGGAGCGCAGAGGTGACATCTTGTCGGCGTGGAACTCCAGGTGGTGTCGAGTGCTGGTGCTGGAATGCGACAAAGAGATGGAACAATCAGAGGCAAAACAAATCAGTGGAGGGATTTTAAACATCTTGGGAAACTCTGGCAAGCTGCTTGTCCTGATCGCACCAGCATCCCACCAGATGAATGTCCTATTGCAAAGTCATCAAAGCTATAAGAATTTTAACGACAGCTGCAAGTGGGATAATTTGACAAATGGTGGTAAACAAAGCCTTCTGAAAACAAGTTCAGTGAAAATCCAAGACCGACCGAACACAATACTGTCCGAATTGTCAGACCAAGACAAGAAACGTTTAGGCGAGATGGCCGATCTGGAAGTGATCTCTCAGCTGCTGCCAGGACTCGCTTGTGGTAATGCGCTTGCCAAGGAAGGAGCCAACTTCGTCCAGCGTCGGCTGAAGTCAAAAGATGGCAAACCGTTTGCCGTGAACTCTGTGCTCAGAGTGGAAGACAGGGTGGTGCTCGTCGTGGCCGAGGCGGGGATGGGCAAGTCCACCTTGATGACGTACCTCGCCAACCAAGCCAAGACACAAGACCCCAACGCGTGGATCGTGCTCATCAAACTCAACGACTGCTCAACTTATCTGGCCAAGATGGACAAGGATAAACTCAACGAGGACGCAGCCTGGAATTTCCTGGAACACTTTGCCCTGAGTCCTGGAAACAAGTTGGAGAAATTTATCTTCCGGTCTTTGGGAGAAAAGCTCTATTTATTCCTTGATGGAGTCGACGAGGTGTGTCCTGATTACCAGCGACAGGTGTTCACGCTTCTAGGGTTCATCAAAGACTTGAAATTCACTAAACTCTGGGTCGCTTCTCGCCCCCTCTCACAAGGTAAGCTCGAAGAAAAGTTGGGTGTGAAAGCACTGCACTTGGATCCCTTTTCGGATGAGGAACAAACTGCATTTATTAGCAGAGCAGATTCTGACCGCAATGACTTTGCAACGTTGTTGGCTTCGTTATCCGATAAAGACAGGGAAATGCTGGGAGTTCCCCTCATCACAGCCATGTTTGCCGAAGTGTATCACAGTTCCAAAGACAAACTTGTGAAGAATGGCAAACTGGACAAGATGTTTCTGTATCAAAATTATATTTTAAAACGGATGAGAGTAGAGTTAAAAGAGAAAATGGGCATACAAAACTTGGAAGGAGTTTTTTTTAAAAACCTAATGGACAAGAGGCTTGAGGAAATTCTCCACAATCACTGTCTCGCGGCACTGCGAGCGTTGTTTGACTTTGACGATAAGAAGATTCCCAGCCTGAAGTTCGGGAATAACCTGAACTTAGACGAGAACTTGGCTACTTTCCTGAAAGCAGTGACCGATGGGAACGAGAAGACCGGCATCATCGAATACGTCGTTGACGGCAGACCTGTGTTCACTCACAGGTCGCTCGCAGAATACTTGGTAGCTTATTGGCTAAAATATAACTTCAAGGAAAACAAGGAATTCACTATAAAAATCACCACCACTGATGACTACAATCTCATCAGCGAAATGTTCGCCACTCTTTTGCCGTCTGAGAAGCACCTGTTGCATCTCGCTGTTTTGCACCGAGACTTGGGAGAAACGAAGAGACTTCTTTCTCAGCCTTGCAAATTCAACGCGTTGGATGCCGGAGGTCGGACGGCCTTGCACCTTGCAGTGCTTCTCAGTGGCACTGACCGTCATGAGGACTTCATTGCCATCGTGGACACCTTGATTGAACACGGAGCTGGAGTCGACATCGCTGACACAATCGCAGGCTGGACACCCTTGCGATACGCAGAGCAATCTCACGCTTGGAAGGCACTTGACGTCTTTCTGAAGAACGGAGCCGAAAGCAACGAAGCGTGGCCGAAACCCGACACACGCGTGATGCTCTTCGCCGCCAGGGATGCAAGTGTCGATGTAGTTCGCTACCTGGCCGAGGAGCGCGGTGAAGATTTGCAATGTCGAGACGAGGATGGCGAAACCATGGTCCACTGGGCGGCCAGGGGGGGTAACGTTGCGGTGCTGGAATTTCTCCTACCAGCATCAGCCCTGTTGCGAGGTCACGTATCTGGCGTTGACGTCACGGACGACGATGGCTGGACTCCACTGCACTATGCAGCACGTAACAACAAGTTGGCCGTGGTGGAGCTGCTCTTGGACAAGGGAGCCGACAAAGAAGGTCGTGACAAGCGTGGCTTGACTCCACTGCACCATGCCTCGATGATGGGAAGGGAGCAAGTGGTAGCCCTGCTGCTACATCACAAGGCTGGCGTTAACGTCACGGACAACGATGGCGAGACTCCACTGCACCATGCCTCGATGATGGGAATGGAGCAAGTGGTAGCCCTGCTGCTACGTCACGGGGCTGGCGTTAACGTCAAGGACAACGATGGCATGACTCCACTGCACCGTGCAGCACGTAACAACAACTTGGCCGTGGTGGAGCTGCTCTTGGACAAGGGAGCCGACAAAGAAGGTCGTGACAAGCGTGGCTTGACTCCACTGCACCATGCCTCGATGATGGGAAGGGAGCAAGTGGTAGCCCTGCTGCTACATCACAAGGCTGGCGTTAACGTCACGGACAAGCGTGGCTTGACTCCACTGCACCATGCCTCGATGATGGGAAGGGAGCAAGTGGTAGCCCTGCTGCTACATCACAAGGCTGGCGTTAACGTCACGGACAACGATGGCGAGACTCCACTGCACCGTGCAGCATGTAGCAACAAGTTGGCCGTGGTGGAGCTGCTCTTGGACAAGGGAGCCGACAAAGAAGGTCGTGACAAGCGTGGCTTGACTCCACTGCACCATGCCTCGATGATGGGAAGGGAGCAAGTGGTAGCCCTGCTGCTACGTCACGGGGCTGGCGTTAACGTCACGGACAACGATGGCATGACTCCACTGCACCGTGCAGCACGTAACAACAAGTTGGCCGTGGTGGAGCTGCTCTTGGACAAGGGAGCCGACAAAGAAGGTCGTGACAAGCGTGGCTTGACTCCACTGCACCATGCCTCGATGATGGGAAGGGAGCAAGTGGTAGCCCTGCTGCTACATCACAAGGCTGGCGTTAACGTCACGGACAACGATGGCGAGACTCCACTGCACCATGCCTCGATGATGGGAAGCGAGCAAGTGGTAGCCCTGCTGCTACATCACAAGGCTGGCGTTAACGTCACGGACAACGATGGCGAGACTCCACTGCACCATGCCTCGATGATGGGAATGGAGCAAGAGGTAGCCCTGTTGCTACGTCACGGGGCTGGCGTTAACGTCACGGACAACGATGGCGAGACTCCACTGCACCGTGCAGCACGTAACAACAACTTGGCCGTGGTGGAGCTGCTCTTGGACAATGGAGCCAACAAAGAAGGTCGTGACAAGCGTGGCTGGACTCCACTGCACCATGCCTCGATGTGGGGAAGCGAGCAAGTGGTAGCCCTGCTGCTACGTCACGGGGCTGAGGTGAACGCCACGGACAAAAAGGGTCAGACACCGCTCGATGTGGCAACAGATTGGGAACGCCATGGTGCCGTGAAGCAGCTGAGAGCGGCGGGCGGTGTGAGTGGTAGGAGGAAGTAGGCCGACCGCTGGGCCGTGTCCGCCACTGGCTGCTGGCAACTCACTCCGCCGCTGGAAAGACACGACTGTGCCGTCTTGGCTGGGGATGCACAAACTGTGCTCTGTTATGTCGCAATTCGAAGTCGGTAAAGTGTAGATACACTATGAAATATATCGATAAATAGATATGTTGGATTGCGAACCACGATATTCCTATTCATTATTTCTATTATATTATTATTATATTATTATTATTATTACTATTATATTATTACTATTATATTATATTATATTATATTATATCTACATCTATAATATTACATATTATTATATATCTTCATCTGTATAACATATTGTTTATAGAATCTTCTGATAAATTGTTATTAATAAATATTATTATAATGTATTATTATAAGTATATTATATATTATTATTTCTGTATTTTATTATTTTATTTTATTTTATTATTTTTATTTTTATATTATTTTATATTTAATTATTTCTATATTATTTTTCTATATTATTATAAATTATATACTATTTATCATTCATCGTTATGTTAATTAACATTAAGTTTAAGTTTTAAGCTTGTTTAAAATATTGTCAATGTAAAATATTAAGCAGCCCAGGGCGGCGATTATGTATCTTTTTAGCGGTCGGTATCTAGGGATAACAATCGGTATCTAGGAGCATTTTAATGTTATTTTGTCAAGATAACGAACGTTATCTCAAAGGAAATTTTACATAAACGCCACTCTGACAGCTGTTGTTGGTAGAAAACACTTGTGAAATGTCACTTGTTGCTAATTCCAGATGCGATTGAAACTTGTCACTGGCACCAAAGCCTTCCGTGATGCAAATTTCACACCGGAATCGAGGCAGCTCGGACCCTTTTATTTTGGTAAGGGAAACACTTGTGATGCACTACTTGTTGCTATTCCAGATCCGATTAATACCTCAGCCACTACAATTATGAATGAGTACTATTGCCTCTGGAAGAGCTGTCTTGCAAGTTGTCTGTTGAAATTTCCAATCAATATATTTTCCAATTAGAATTGCTTGATTAGTTGGCATGTGAAAAACATATATGGAAGCAGGCCGCAAAAATTTAAAACTGCCCACAGAGCCTTTTGTCCGACTCAAGACACGGCTTGTGAGTTTTGAAACTCTTGGCTCGTGTCTAGCAGCAGTCAGGGTCCTCGAGGAAGATGCAAATCCACTCTCCTTCTCAACGTGAAATGGAGTTTAGGTTCGGTTTCCAGACTGGCAGCTGGTGCGGCCCTCGGCGTTGAGCTAACGGGGTAAACTAGGTAAGTGACAAAGATAACACATGACACTGCCCCCCCCTCCACCCCCCCCCCCCTCCCAGGAAGAGTGGCTGGCAGGGACACAGGAGCTAGTTGACCCCGTGGGGCCCCAAGTTTTCCGACCGCGGGTTGCCCCCTAAGGCGAGATAACCTTCATTTAGGGAATGGACTTTGACCCACCCCATGCCAAGGTGTGAACCCAAGCCCTCCACTTTACAGTACGTAGTTGCCTGCGGAACGCCGACGTCGAGGACACTACGAGCGTTCGGACGGCGGCAACGACTCGTCTCCAGACTCATGCAGTTACCAGTGTGCAATCGATGGAAGGGAGGCGAAGCTGAATGTGCACCCGAACCGGGATACGAACCCGAGCGATGGCGCCGTCGCCGTCATGGGGTCGAGTCAAGGAACCCGTGTCCCATGTACGGGCCGCTCGGCCTCTCGTCTCCCCGGAGATCCCCCTTGTCCCACCCTATGAAGCAGGGAGAGTGTGTGACCGAATAGCTCGGTTGGTAGAGCACCTGACCGGCAAGCAGGAGGTCCCGGTTTCGTATCCCGGTTTGGGTGCACATTTTTCCAGCTTCATCTCCCTTACATTGTTATGGTTGTTACATTGTTCATTTTCATCGTGTACCTAGTACACATTATCATTAATATTATCTTTTTATTGCAACTTTGTACACCTACAAGTCCAATGCCGTTGCGTTCCTTTTTCCCGTCGGAAGATGACGATGACGATTGCCGATTGGTATCCAGATAACGCACCCATGTCTGAGCAAACTTCACGTTGCCGGCAGCCGATGTAATCCGATAACAGATATCCTAACTGTCCGTTAGCGGTATTTTGTACTTGTTCTTCTCAAACTGGCAAAAACTTGTGCTGTTTGGGAATTTTGGTGCATTTTTTAAAAGTATTTTGATATAATATGTATGTGTGGAGACCATGGAAGGCAACGCTTTCAATTCGATTCATTCCATAATAGTTTTGAAAATGTCTTGGAAGACTTTCTAATTATTGCATTGCCCATTTAAAGACGGGCCAATGTTGGGCTACTCGCTTCCCGCTTGGTTTCAAATCGTCGTGTGGTCTTTCAGCTGGACGGCTAACCTAACCTGACCTGACCTAGCCGTCGACCAAGAGGAAAAGGATGTTTTCGTGTTGCTCATTCTCATGTCTTCATTTAACCAGTTATTCACTCTTTCATCAGTCAGTTATCAATTTTAATACTCGTGTGATTAGTTTTATTTTGATATAACAGGTATTGTTGTCATTGATATTATGTTGATGTTTTCCTTAAGCGATGGTGGTTCCACTTCTCCGCTGCAATCAGTTCATATTTGTTCACGTTTTATTATTCCTGATACTTGTAAGCTTATCGTTACTCGTGGTCCATTATACCATTGACTTGTCTGAATTGTATTGAATTTGAATTTGAATTTGAATTTGAATTGTACAAATACCATTGACTTGTCTGAAACCAAAATGAATATAAAACTTCACAAGCAAGTGCACTCGAAATAATCAAAATAGTTTTACAGTATTATTCCTAATGTAATGTGTGTTTTGTAGGAGTCCTGACCATTTCGAGCATTCATCTAGATACTTTTTGATGAGCGTAGCGAGCGAAGCGAGCGAAGCGAAATCATCAATTTCACTACTGCTAAAAAAAACACTTGGTGTGTGTTTGTATGTGTGTTTGCGCGCGCTCTACAGGCCAAACGCCTGCTTCGAGTGGGATGAAATTTTCAGGGTGTCTACTTTTGTTCTCAACTTAGACCCCCTGCGTTTTTCAAGAAAATCCTCCACACCCTTCACTTTCAAAGCAGAAAAAAGAGCAAAATTCGACAATTGGGCATGTTTGGAAAAGTACGGAAATTTATTTAAAAGTGCGTATTTTTTTCAAATATTCCCAATTTCGATTTTCCTTTAGAAACCATCGAAACCAAATCGAAACATCACACCAGATTTTTTCCAATAAAAACCAACCCAATAAAACCCAATAAAAACCCTTGGGCATGCATGAGTTACATCTATGTATTTACATGCACATTGCTCAATGATCTCAAAATGAGCATATTTCCGCTACCCGACAGCTCGGACAGAAACAAAGAAAGGCCTGAATCGTTTACAATTTCAAGTGATCAGAATTTTCGAAAAAGCTATGGTCCGACTTGCTGCTCCATGATTTAGGCTTTTTGCCTCAATCTTTTTATGCGCTAAATACAAATCGCTACGCTCATCTTCAACGCAACACAAATTGCGTTCGCCCTAGTATTATAATTTGGAGCTCTTTTTTATAAATTTACACTGCCCCCTTGAGTAAGTTTCATACGCAGATGACGTCAAGAAGGCTGTGTCAATATTTGAATTAGCTCCATTTTTCACATAAAAGAATCTAGATCAATGCAGCAAAATGGTTGCGACTCCTGTCAGGTTTCCACACTTTTAGGAAGAGCTAGGTCAAGATGGACTTGTCGAGTTGCGTGAATTCAGCAATATGTGCTTCATAGTTCGGAATAAAGTTCAAGTAGTGAGATGGTAAGTGCAGTCCGTGAACCTGGTGACACTTTATGTTGATAATATGTAGCCAGTAATAATACATTTCTGTACGATTAACTGTCAAGTCCGAAAGCACGTCGAAATCCCTATAACCTTTTCCTTTGCCTGTACGTCAACAATGAAGTTAAGCTTATTCAAGTCGAGCAGATCACCCTTGAGGAGAATATGTTACTAAACGTCGGGAATTCAGTGAGACTGTACTTAGCATTCAAAACCCAGGTTGAATTTATTGTGTTTTGATAGAAATTGAATCTAAGAAATGTTTTTTGATAACCTAGCAATCAAACCCAGTTTCCATATCTCGATTGCTACAGCCTACATCCCAATGCCATCAATTACATTGTCTCTGGCTCACAAAAAGGCAATTTTCCGTCTAAATAAATGTTTTATTTACCGGGCTGTTTGGCGTTTCTGCCATTGGGCTACGAAATGGCAAACATCTTTCATGTGACGACAACTTGTGACAGTGATGAACTGGCAGGCGAGATAAATTCAGAGTTGCATCAACATATCACTTTGTAAGTCGCGTGGCAATTCGTCAACTTGTAATCAGCATGTCCTTAGAAAAACTATTTCAAACTGGTCACTATATTATGTAACGAAACGTCGGGAAACCAGTGCGACTTTTATTGATCAATCAAATCCCAGCGTGAAATAGTTGTGTTTCAAAACTAGTGCTAAAGACAGGACACAGTAGACATGAGCCCAATGAATCTAACATGTTCCTGTCAGTGCGTTTGCAGGCGCGTTATCCGAGATGCCGGCCGTGCGAACGTTTGCGCTGTTCACGACGGTCGCCCTCCTGTTGGACTTCGTCTTCCAGATCACCGTCTTCGTGGCGTTGCTGACCATCGACGACCGGAGACAGTCGGTAAGTACCACGAAGACCCACATCGTGGCGTGTCATCACGGCATACGGTCTGATCTCTTGTACCTACTGGGGAGCCTGTTACGTTTAGAGAGTGGCCAACGTGATAACACTTTTCTATTGGCTGTTCAAATCACATGCTAAACGGACGCCATGTTTTTACCAAGTTGATCACGAAGAACGTGGCAGTTGTCTATATGAGTTTCTCATATTCCTTTGCATATCTACGTATTATGTACACAATGGTGAGGTAAGTTTGACAAGTATCAACTACTGCTGAAAGGGCTGTTGAATAAATCAATTTGGTAATAACGTGGCGCCCATACGCAGAGATTCTAACCGTATATAGGCTCCCTAGAACCTACCAGCCTATGTCTGTGCTGGGATTGAGAAGCAACCCTTCGATATATCTGACTCGATTATCATGAATCCTACGAATCGTCTGGAATCGGAGCTGACTTCGACCGACGCTTGCTTCGAGCCCCGCAAAGACTCGAGTCTCGCGACAAGGGAAACAACTTGCGGTCGCCGTGGGAACGCAACGGAGCTCGCGGCACGTAGCACGGTTTCGATGCCGGATGCCGGGAGGGATTTGGGGAAATTGGTCGGGGCTTCACGTGACAATTGGCAGCGTTTGGGCTTCCACCAACACGTTCTCAGTCTCTGAACGTCTATGTTTTGTTGGAATCCAATGATTGATTCACATTTAGAATCTCAAGCCACTTGTTTTGATGGGCACATTCAATTTATTGTCATCAGTTGCCTATACTTAATTCATGAGATCTCGGTGCTGGCATGTTGAAAATGGCAATCAATCTGTTCCTGGACTGTGAGTGTGCTCTTCTGGGCCTGTCTGTTTCTAAGCCTCCTTGTTTTGTGTTCCAGGTGTGGTTTAGTCCCTTGCCTCAGCTGGCTTCCATCGGCTCTGCTCTTTGGTTTCGGTGACGACAATCTCAGGTGTCGACTCTGTGACTGTGATCTCATCTCAGGGATGGCCAACGCAACGCAGGTAAGTCTGTCGTGGGAGGCTTGTAGGTACCTACTGCAATTCACGTTGAGAAGGAGAGTGGGATTTCATCATCCTCGGGGACCCACTGCTGCTAGACACGAGCCAAGAGTTTCAAAACTGCCCACAGAGCCTTTTGTCCGGCTCAAGACATAGCTTATGAGAGTTGAAACTCTTGGCTCGTGTCTAGCAGCAGTGGGTCCTCGAGGAAGATGCAAATCCACTCTGCTTCTCAACGTGGAATGGGAAGCCTAGCAACCAGCAGAACAAAGTTGGTCGTCAGCAAGCTAGCTTAGAATGCAGCTGAGAGCGAGAGTAGCAAGTACTCTTTGCTGTACCTCCTTAGCTGTCCTTTGTCCCATGTTAATCTGCCAGGAGTCAGGACCAGTAAATCCAGTGTTTTGTGCAAGGTTGTAAGGAATCCCAGACTTGCACTCCAATGGATAGGCCCGCGCACAATTGAAGTGAGAATAAGAATAGTGAAATTACAATAAGAGTAAGCACAGGTACAAGCTGCTAAAAAACGTGGAAAATGTTCAGTGACAGCTGTCAGTGACAGGAAAACTTGAAACCGTTGTCGTGACAACAACAGTTTGATTGTTGCACCGTGTTTTTTTCAAAAAATTCTTATCTCTGATTGGTTGAAGTAAGAATAGCGATAAGAAAGTTGGAATATTCCATCTCCTCATTCACTATTCTTATCGTTACTCCCAACACTTTACGGCTTGCGCCTTAAAAGAGATACTTGTGAAACATGGTCCTTCTAAACTCCATACCACCTTAAGAAGGTGAGTGGACTTACCCATTACTGCTTGCCAAATTAAGCTAAGAGTTTCTAAACTCACAAGCCATGTCTTGAGCCAAACAAAAGGCTCTATGCGCAGTTTTGAAACTCTTGGCTCGTGTCTAGCAGCAGTGGGTCCTCGAGGAAAATGCAAACCCACTCTCGTTCTTAATGTGAAATGGAGTCTAGCTCTCCCTGTTTTCAGTTTTATGTACGCTAGGTCCTTGCATATGTTATTTTCGGCCCAAAGTTTGGAAATTTTATTGATTTGCTTGGTTTTGAGAAGTTTGAAATGACAGTGAAAACTGAAAACTTGGTAACTTTGCACTGAAATTGCTCAAGTGGAGTAACATCTCCCCTCGTGTTGGCAGACGTGGCTGCCGATGGTTCCAACACCGAGATTGATAACGACCAAGACCACGACCACGAAACGCAGCAAGGGGATCGACCTGCTGTCGCCATTGTACGACTACCTGCCCTTGGGGAAGAATTTCTACACCCAGCACGAGATCTCGGTCTTGCCGAAGGAACAAGTGGAGGCGCTCGGACAGAAACTAAGTGAGTACAGGCACTTGAAGGATGCTAGCAGGCTGAATCTGGCAGCTCCAAGCTAGGGGCTCCCCAATACCGAATCCTGCAGTGATGACCCTGTGTTACGACCCAGGCCCCTTGAAGACTTGACAGTAACAACCCCATAATTCATGGTATGGCCCTAAGCTACAGCTTGAATGTCTGTACCTACCTCCAATTTGCGCACCTTAAGTTTGAGCCCTTCAAATCAAGACCTCCCAAATTAAAACCCCCAATTTTCCTTACACAGTCTCTTACCTCAACCACATGTAGTAATGATCCCCCCTCCCCCCCCCCCCTTCACCACCCCATGAAACAGTCAACCCAGCCTCTGTTAAATGCTGCTTATTTTATGGCCCCTCGGTAGTCCTCTATACCACAGTATGGGCCCCCATTTAGTCTTCCAAAGAAGCCCCCTCCACCCCACCTCTAACAATTCCCATCCAAAATGCTCTCATTTTAGGCCACTTTGGGTAGGCGCCCATACCCCCCCCCCCCTCCATACATGCTTACCTTTGCTCACCCAGAACCCCCCCCCCCCCCTCCCCTACACCAATGAAAGTTCCCACTTATTGAGCCCCTCATAATAACCATGGCTAAAGCCGTGTTCTGTGCTGGCTGGGCAATGATTGGGCAAAGTCCCAGTTTAGGTACAATACAAATTACCCAGTCCCAGGGCCATCTTTAATGTCATAATGTCATAGTGTGGATTGTGAATTTATGAATTTAATATAATAGACTTCCACCATCCTAATAGTATTGTGCCCCTAGGCGAGCGTGATCATGAAAAGAGAATAGAATGGAGCGGAAGACTCCTGGTTCAGATAGATCCGTCCGAGACAATACTCAGAATAGTTGGGAATGAGGCGAAGCAAAGAGACATTGTATATTTACAAGTCGCAAGATAACGATAGTTTAATTGATGAGCGGAGCGAAATCTTCAATTTCACTTACCCCAAAAAAAAGTCACTTGTGTATGTTTTTTTTTTTTTTTTTTTTGTGTTTGTGCGCGCTCTACAGACCAAACGCCTGAACCGATATTGATGAAAATTTCTGAGTATCTACCTCTGTTCTCAACTTAGACCCCCTGCGTTTTTGAAAAAGATCGGTTCAGTAAATTTTTTATAAATCAATTTTTACGAAATTTTTCGATTTTTTTAGAATTTTGAACCCCTGTAAATTTCAAAGTTCTGAACATAACTTCACCAAAACTTGTAAACATGTTGACCTTATACATATTTATCATGCCTGCAAATCTTAGTTCGGTAGGTTTTTCCAATTGGTTTTTATTAGCATTTTTGTGGTGTTTTTCTCGTGATTTGACGGCTGATTCAATACGAGTCCGGTTTCCTTCGTTTCCTTGGTTACCAGCTTTGCTGACCTCGAAGAGAAACAAAGGAACGTCAGAATCCGCATGTACATTTTCAAGTGATTAGAATTTTCGAGAAGGCAATGGTCAGGTTTGGTGCTCCATGGTTTTCTTGTGACTGCTGCCTTCACCTTTTAATCCGCTATACACAAACCGCTACCTACGCTCATCTTCAACGCAACACAAATTGCGTTCGCCAAGCCCTAGTAGGAAAAACTTACATGCTGCCAACCTCCCTCACCCAGAAAGGTAACACATTAGTGAGGGCCCCTTTATGAGTAGATCTCTACCATGTAGCCCCCTGCCCCTACTGCAGTCTGAAGGCTGGGACCCACCAGAAAGGGTCCTGCACAAGCCTGGCCCCACTCACCCAGGGAAACTGCCCTCGGCAGGCAATGACTGGGCGATTTGGAGGCTGAGTTGAAGGCTAAGTAGTAGGCCACCCATCATGGAGTATATGTCATTACGGCCCCCCCCCCCCTGCCCTCAAATGGTTAGGGCTTTCCATCCCAACTAGAGTCCCCTTTGTCCAGGTGTGAAAGGCAGGCTGCCTTCGCTCATGGCCCTTGGTTTTGCCTTCAAGGAATCCCCACCGCCCAAATCAAGGTATTCCAAGATTGAGTCATCAGTCAGGGCGCTATGAGGCAGTCCCATAGACTTCTTAGTTTTAGGCTGCATAATTATCATATAGGCATTTGTAGTGATGTGGGTTTTCCGGAAAAATTCAATCTGGAAAATTTCCGTGGAAAATTTCCGGAAACTTTCCGGAAATTTTCCCAACTGTTTTTCTTTGCTGCTATCAATGCAATGCAATGTGACGGCAAGGCCCCCATGACACAGAAATCTTGTGGAAAATACACCAAGAGCTTGCCGAAAATTCTTTCCAAATTCAGTTGCCTGACGTAACCGTCACTGGCTATGAAGTTTAGATGGTTTTGATGGAGGAGTATGTGGATTTTGGAAAAACAAACTTGTGGGTTGTGTAAATTGTTGCATTGCTAATGTATCTTGCAGTTTTGCAAATGGAACATATAGGTGTATACAGACAGTCCTTGTTGTGTGATGTTTTGGTAAAATAGCGCCAACATGCGCTTGGAACTTTCTTCATCTTGGCAGTGGATAGTTTCCACTTACCAGACTCTTTGAACTACAAGACTACCTTGGTTAGTGAGTCAGTAAAGCTATGCCAGTTAGTGAGGACTTATGTAGCCATATGGCTATGAAGTTTGAAGCCTGCTTGCCAAAAAATGCATCTAAAATGATTTCCTTTAAACACGTTATGCGTAGTTTTCATCATGGAAGAAGAATAAACAAAACAAAAACAGACAAAACATAGTATTTGAGAAGATGGAAATTTTCCGGAAAAATTGGTCGGAAATTTTCCCGGAAAGTTTCCATTTTTCCGAAATTTTCCATCGGAAATTTTCCGACACACATCCCTAGGCATTTGTATCACACTATCATTCTTAGTGGGTAGAAATACCGTGATGTAGCCTTGTGGCTTTGGGCTTTCAGCCAGTGATTGCAAGTGTGGTGCTGCCAATATTCTCTCAATCATCAACTGACTTCAGCCTTATGTTTCAGACTCGGTGCCTGCAGTTCGATGACTGCAGGCCACCGGCCTTTCAATAATTGGCTTCTGCAAACAAGACAGTGGCAATCTCTCGGACCCTGACGTTGCGATCCGAAGACATGGAAAGAATCGCTGTCATCAACTCACAGTCTGGACCAATCGGCAGGTAAGTTGATGGGAACTAGGGTCTTTGTTGGCCTGGTTGAGGGCTCAGATCCACAAAGAAAGGATTTTTAAAACCCCAGGCTAATTGCATCATCATGGTGGCAGCCAATGGGCTTCACTGCTTATTGAATCTGATGGGCTTCACACAAGTATTCTCCGGGATATTTAAAAATCTCCCTCTTGTGGATCTGGTCCCGATGTTTTCCTAGAGCATAGGGAAGGAACTGTTTGTTTTCATTATTGTTTGTCATTATCAAGGTCCAAGCCCATATTGCAATAATATTTTCAATTAAATTCAATTTGTTTTATTGTCCATTATCAATATTGGTACATATTTTGGAGACAGGTAGACAGGTAATATCTAAGACTAGTTAATAGCTACGTAAGTTAGTGTATGTAAACTTATAAGTTTAAGTTTTAAACAACTTTAAATAGCATAGAGAGTAAACTGTAAGGTAAAGTGGGAACAGCTTTGGATTAAATGAATAAGTTCCTAAATAAGGTAAATATATCTAAAATATAATAAAGTGCCTATAGATTTTTAACAATTATTAAAGTTTGAATAACTAATGAATAAGATAATAAAGGTATGACTAATAGTATATTATTATGAAGGTTTAAGTATATAGTTATCTAGGAACTAATAAGTAGTAACTTAAATTCATCACATGAGTAGCACTCACAAATGGAAGAAATAGTAATTGAAACACAATGTCAATGATGACCTATTGTTTTCTGCCTTCTGCTATATTGTCTCTTTATCCACTGCAAATAGTTGAAAGGAAATCTCTGCAGAGGCAAAGCTGCTTGGTTATTGGTTTCCAAGCCTCTTGTTTTCCCTTCAATCAGCTGTTGTCCCAGGGGTCTATCCCTAAAGTGTGTGGATTCTTTCAGACCCAGATGCCATGACTACGCCATCCGGTCAGCTCTCCGTTTTACGAAGTCTGCTCCTAGAATCGAGTAATCGGCTCGTTAAAGTGCCGAGATTTGCCGTGCCGTAACTCTGTGGGAAAGTTTAGTCTTCGGCCACAGCTGAGAATATCCACAGTGAGTGGAGGCATGTACCTATACTTTATTTCACGTTAAGAAGGAGAGTGGATTTGATTCTTGCTAGATGACTCACTGCTGCTTAAATTGAGTTTAGAATCCCAAATCTGCCCATAGTGCCTTTTGTCCGACTCAAGACATGGCTGGTGTGTGGTAAAACTCTTGGCTCGTGTCTAGCAGCTGTCAGGGTCCTCGAGGAAGATGCAAATCCACTCTCCTTCTCAACGTGAAATGGGAAGCCTAGCAACCAGCAGAACAAAGCTGGCCGTCAGCAAGCCAGCTTAGAATGCAGCTGAGAGCGAGAGTAGCAAGCACACTTTGCTGTATCTCCTTAGCTGTCCTTTGTCCCATGTTAATCTGCCAGGAGTCAGGACTAGTAAATCCAGTGTTTTGTGCAAGGTTGTAAGGAATTCCAGGCTTGCACTCCATTTGATAGATGCAATTGTGTAGCTATCAGTAATAACAGATAGCTGTGAAACATGGTCCTTTTAAACTCCATACCACCTTAAGAAGGAGAGTGGACTTACCCATTACTGCTAGCCTTATTAAGCTTAGAGTTTCAAATCTTACAAGCTTTCTTTGATCACGGTGGAGTTGAGCCATATAATATTCTAGCTGGTCAGGTTCCCTACCCACCAAGCTCAACTTATCAGGGCACACATTCTCCTGCTTTACTTGGTGGGAGAGGAATCTCTTAGAGAGGAAGCGGCCGTGCTTCCTGTGAACAAACAAAATACAAATCAGCACAGTTTTTAGTACCTAGGAGATATGTCTGCACTACATCCTGAATAGTTCAAATGCTCCGGGAAAAGAATAGATTCCCAATGTTGCCAGTGTTTGTACCATACACGGCCAGTATGATATTGGTCTTGGTCCGTGACTTGACCGTTGCGTTTGTCCACAGATCGGGGATCGGCCGTCGGCACGGAAACCAACGCCCAACGCGGCTACAAAGCGACTTGGAGCCGTCGTCACGGTAACGTCTCGGTCGGCGCAAGGAGCAACAGGTACGAAGCCTTGCCACTAGACACTTGCCCTCATATGAGTTCTTTGTATATCGCAAACAACGATGCATTTATGAAAGTAGATTCTTGGTAGCAGCAGTGTACAGCTGTCACTGAAGAGTTTTGTAGGCAGTTGCAAAATACAGAGGGTTTGCAGAAACTAGTTTTGGATATAGCAATATTTTGGTAGCAACAATTACTGACAGCCTGGGTAGCAGCTGGTTTTAGCCACATATCTTAGTGATACCTCCCTGGCATCCTAAGAATCCTGGAAATAACCTGATTGTGCTATGTGTTTGTTATTTCATTTCCAGTCCTTGTTGCAGCTGTTTTCCAGGACATTCCTTTGCTTCCATCCAGAACCCAGCCACTCTGCCAGCACAGGGTTTGATATTCCATTTCCAGCCCTTGTCATCTTAGTGATCCGGTACATTCCATTGGTTCCTTCCAAGCCAGGCCACTCTGCCAGCACAGAGATTGTCGTTCTATTTCTAGCCCTTATCATCTTAGTGATCCGGTACATTCCATTGGTTCCTTCCAAGCCAGGCCACTCTGCCAGCACAGAGATTGTCGTTCCATTTCTAGCCCTTATCATCTTAGTGATCCGGTACATTCCATTGGTTCCTTCCATGGTCCAGGCCAGCCCACCCGCGGAGGGTTTTCCCCGGAAGCCGTTGATCTCGGCATTCCCGGGCCGCAGTCCAAGCCGCTTCCAGCCGGGAACCCTTTGTGGCTCGCCGCAGATCCGTCCCCTTCCAGGTCCCGGTTCCGGAAGAGCGTGGAAGAGCGGACGTGCGCAAACGTGCAATGTTTCCACGCTGTTTGCAGACCTGGAGGCCTCCGTTGCCGTGACGAATGGCGGATCGGATCTCAACATCGGCACAGCGGCGTTCCACACGTGGCTTCGTTGGCGGCGTCCTCTGAGTGATTTGTGTCCAGGGTTTGCTGCCAGCAGTGTTAGTAGCTCGTGGTGCAGACAGTGTCAGTAGCTGGTTGCATGGAGTTGAGTTCATGGAGCTGGGAGTTTGAGATATCGACTTTATGGAGCTGGGAATTTTGGATGGGGTTAAAGCACCTTTTATGTAAACGTCAAAATGAAACTATGCACGCCATTGCTTGCAATCGTATCCAAAATATGGCTTTGTTATCCATCCACATGATTGTAATAATTAGAGCTAGGATAGTTATGCAATATTGCATGTTCTTTATTAAGAAGCAGAGCACATGCAGACATAGATATAAATCTGATTTGAATCCCAAGGATTCCAAAAATGTGTGTTACCTACATTTAGCATGTTTTGGCACTTTTTTAAAAAGTTGCATATTTCTTCATTTTCATTCATGTATGTGCATATTTAAGCCATTTTAACAAATTTCCTATGATGAATTGGCAATTTCTTCTACGGATTGCTAAAACAAACGATTTTGTTTGCACCAAAGGTTGATTTGTAATTTTTGTTCACGTTTGATGCAGCCAATGCAGCCAGTATTAGAGAGACACAAAGGCTTTTTTTGCCGAACTCTATAGCTCGTTGTCTGGCAGACATCAAAGCTAATTTCGGAACCATCTTGAGACACAATATGGTCTGCCCCTAAAAGCCGATGGTTGCCAAAGGCGAAAGTTGGGCTCAACTAGCTCGGGCTAGTTTTAGCAAAGAATTCTTCTTACAAGCTCCTGTGTGGTATTTCGAAAATTATTTCAGACCAAGAATTTGATCTGGGTAATTCAAAATTTGACTCCACAACTTGGAAGCTCGTTGAAGTATTGTCTGGAGAACATCTTGCGAATTTAAACGGTGTTTTTCGGTTCGTGAAAACCTTCTTTCTGACCAATAACACAGCCTCACAGCAGGAAATATTTAAATGATGGTTGTAATCTACTGTTTTGCGCATACCCCATAGGCCGATTGTTCAAAAAACCTAGTTTCAATTGGCTAAAAGAACGGCATTTGACTTGTTTTGACGTAATTAAACACATTTTGTCGTATGACAATCTATTATGGCTCTGCAAATACAAGATAATTCACTCTGCATGTTTTTTTCATGTCTTTTTTTTCAAAGTTGCATGTTTGCATGTTTTGGCACTTTTGCCTGCATGTTTTGTTTTGCTGTTTTTTGTGCATAACTATCCTAGCTCTAATAATAAGTCTCAAAACAGTTGTGGCAGTTTTGTGAAATAAACGAGGAAATGTTGAATACCAATTTGTGGGATCCAGGCCGATAAGTGAAGCTTGCCGCTCATCCAATCCCGGTTGTGTTCGTGCCGTTTGCTTTCCACTTATTGTTGTAATCCATGGGTTGAATCTTGCTCAAGAGAGATTTTTTGCCATACAAATAAATCACAAAAATCCCATGCCTATAGGGCACTGGTAAGGAAGAGGCAAGGTTCCTTGAAATGTCCAAATGGCAAATTAAATAATCAGTTCTTGTTATCTCAACCACTAAATACCTAGTTCATAGATTTTCATTGGCTAGGATTATGGACATTACTTATTTATATTCCCGTTGCAATAAAAGGTTGAGTAACAAAACTGGATATAATAATGTAGGGGTTTATATGTTAATATTTTATTACGTAACTGACCACAATTAAGCAGATACAGTGATACACTAGAAAAGATTTGAGTGTGCCACTTTTTCGGGATCTCGTATCATAGAGTACCGTGCCTTAGAAGCAAAAATGATTTAAGTTTTTGACATTGCAATTAGAAACTTTGTTTATTATTACAATTATTAACCATTTTACTATTTACAAATCGTAAAAGAATCAAATGATACTTTACTTCAAAGTCCACCAGGCTGTGGTAATCTTAGGCTGACAGGACTGTAATATACATGGAATGTAAGAAATTAAAAATAAGCAGTAGAAGTAGAACGCTTTCAGAGCCTCGCTCGCCGAGTACCGCGCGAGGAAGTAAGTACACCGGCCCTTGGCGCGGCCGAGCTCCTCGAGGACCTCGAGGACGCAGACGTAGCAATCGGTGTCGAACGCCTCGCAGACGGGCACGGTGCGATGCCGGCAACGCGGGGCACCGCCTTGACTTCGCGCTCCTTCACGACCTGCGACCGCAGGGACACTTCCTTATTTCCAAACTCCTAACTCCATTTCACGTTGAGAAGGAGAGTGAACTTGCATCTTCCAAGAGGACCTGCTGCTGCTAGACACGAGCTATGAGTTCCAAAACTGCTGATATAGCCTTATGTCATGTGCGAAGGAGGGTATGTAAGAGTTGAAACTCTTGGCTCGTTCGTGTCTAGCAGCAGCAGGTCCTCTTGGAAGATAGTGGAAGGGAGTTTAGGTGAGATCCCACCTAGGGGCTGTTGTGCATTGCATTGTTTTGTAATGTAGTACCTACCCATTGCTTGTTAGTTCCTATCCTACTTGTAGATTGGTACTACTACTTTATGTTTCAGAGAGTGTCTGACAAACCTGATCGAACAAAGGAACTCACCTGTGTGTGAATGCAGAGATTCTTGCGAGAGCTGAGTACCAGACCGAGAAGGTTTGGCTTCTTGCCATACTCATGGTAGTTTATGGTAGTTAAGCATGCCTTTCAGCTCCTCCACAACTTTCTCAATCTCAGGAACGGTACGGGAACTCAGTACGCGAGCTTTGCTGCTGCCGTCAGTGGGAATTCCACCATGTATGCCACGATCAACGATAGCAGGAAGACTGTCTTCCCTGTGCCACACGGCATTTCAAGCAGGCAGTGTCCTTTATGGAAGAGAAGAAAACTCCATCAGCTACTTTCCAGCTTGCAAATCGGTATGTGAAGGTTGAAAAGTAAGTCTCACCTTTGCATAGAGTGCCTTCTTAAGCTCTTGCATGTACGCAAACTGTTCCGGATAGATGTAGTCATACGGGAAGTAGACCAGCAGCCCATCTACTAACAGTCTAAACAGCAACAACAGTTACAAATCTATGTTAAATAGCATTTTATGACCGAAAACTATGAACACTACAAAACAATTAATATCCTCTTTCTGGCTGAATGAAGTAGATTGAAAACTTACTTCATTTTAGAGCAGAAGTAAATTACAGTTGAGCTATCGTCGAAAATTCACACCATTATTACTTGTAGCACAGCTTGTGTAATAATACGACAAAGTTAATCAAATAAGACGCCGACCACAAAATGTTTACAAATTTTTGACAGATCTGTCAGATTTGACACATGCTAGACGTTTGCACAGACCGGCACTAGAGGCCGGCACAAGCAAGTCGCAAAGTCAAATCCAAAACCAAATCGAGGTACTAAACACAAAATTCAATGTACAATTAGCAAAAGATCTGATGCAAAATTTACAAAATTTACAAAAAAAAATTTGATTACCCCGAGAAATAAAATTGAACCTGATTTACCACCTTTTACAGTTAGTAACTTGACTTTTTCTACCATCAGCGCGGCTCTTCGGCACTTGATCGAGCCGGTCGATTCATTTCCATCCAGTTGGAGTTCGGGTCTGCACGTGCGAACGATGTTCTGGTAAGTTCATTTTGTCGATTATTCCAATTCATGTTGGTCAGATTTGTTTCGAGTTACCTAGTGCTGATGTTTTTTGTACACATCTATCTTTCTGTCATTCAAACAAGCTGAACAATTCAGCAAATCAATGCTCAATCAATTTGCTGGATCAATTCAGCAAATTCAGCAATTCAGTCTGCTAATTTCTAGTCGTATGCCAGCCCTCGAACCACTATCGGCCCCCGATATTTTATTATCGCTTCCTGCAAGTAACACGTAAATAATAATGTAGTTTTTTATTGGATTCGACAAAAGAACAATCCTGCGTGCACGTGCAGCTTCCCACCCAGCATTGGATAAAATCCCATTATGATGAGCAATGATCGTTAATGTCAGTGTCAATGACCCGCGTAGGTTAATTACAGTACTTTACGTGGTCAATGACAATAATGTTTCTTGCTGTTTGGGGTGCAGGTACGGTGTACCTATTACTTAACAAGGTGTAGCAAATAGCTTGTTGCACCACAATTCCAGCTAGCTGGCATAACTATGCCTTTGAAGCATGTACACTTGGTCCATGATTGAATCACGTTATTAATATGCCAGACAAGGATGCAGTTCTTGGGAAAGTGGACCACATGGTCACTCGTAAACCACGTGGCTGCAAGTTTAATATTGCGTTTTCAATGCGAGTATAAATCCAAGCTTTGCTGCAAAGTTCTTTATCGATATCGATATTTATTACATTTCCATGGAATATATTTGACATGCCGAAAATTTATTTCTTCTGGGATCTGTTTTCACTGCTGTGGAATTTTCTTCCCTTTTGTTTCTTGTTTTGAAATTCAGTGTGTGACTTGATCAATTGAGTAGATGATATTGCACTGCCAATAACGAACCGGCGCTCAGCCTTCCACCGCTTGCCGAGCTAATTATTATGCATGACCTTTGCATGAAATGTGTTACTGTTTTGCTGATTCCGTCGATGATTTGTTGCAGGTCTCCCGAGGACCAACGCGTGATGGTCTCGATCCCGTTCTTCGTCCAAGCGGCGATTGTGACGTGTGGCTCGCGTTCGGGGGACAGCGAAGGGGTGACGTACTCGTTCAGGGTCCGTCTTGGTCCACCGGGCTCGGTGGCTTCAGGGAGGGGGCCCAAAGGGGGTGGGCCCAAAGGGGGGTGGCAGACGGGGCTAGTTTTAGAACCCCATCAGTTTATTGTGAATGACTGTAGTGATTGAATAATGAGGTGTGGGTTGCATGTGTTGGAATTGGGTGGTTGGTTGGTTGGGGGAGACTGCCGTGGTTTTACGCTGCTGGGCGCAGGGATCTTTGCTCCGATGTTTGCACTTCAGTTGCCGAGGTTTGCGCTATATCTACTGCGATTTATGACTACCAAACTGTGTTTTGCGCTGCTATTTAATGACTACCAAACCGAGTTTTACGCTATATCCACTGCGATTTATTAAATACCAAGCTGTGTTTTGCGCTGCGATTTATGACTACGAAACTGGGGTTTACGCTATATACACTGCGATTTATAAATACCAAACTGTGTTTTGCGCTGCGATTTATGACTACGAAACTGGGGTTTACGCTATATGCACTGCGATTTATTAAATACCAAACTGTGTTTTGCGCTGCGATTTATGACAACGAAACTGGGGTTTACGCTATATGCACTGCGATTTATAAATACCAAACTGAGGTTATTTGTGCTGTTTTTCGCTGCGATTTATAAATACCAAACTGAGGTTATTTGTGCTGTTTGAGCTGCGATTTATAAATACCAAACTGAGGTTATTTGTGCTGTTTTGCGCTGCGATTTATAAATACCAAACTGAGGTTATTTGTGCTGTTTTTCGCTGCGATTTATGACTACCAAACTGAGGTTATTTGTGCTGTTTTGCGCTGCGATTTATGACTACCAAACTGAGGTTATTTTCGCTGTTTTGCACTGCTAGACGTTTGCTTGGCGCCGCTATTAAATGACTACAGGACTGAAGTTTCCCTTTTAGGTGCTGAAGTTTCACTGTTAGGTACCACGACTACGGCGCTGAGTCTGTGGTTGGCACCGTTTGGCATGGAGGTGAGCACCGTTCAAGTTCTGGGTTAAGCCATGGGTAAATGCTGACCTTTATTATTGTACTTGGTTTTTTTTGCAGGAATGTACAAGAATTACGTTTGTGTTGAGCCCAAAATATCGCGGAGATGCGAATGAATATGGCTGCGATGACCAACACAGAACGTCTGCTCTAACAAACGGTCGACGACCAAAATAAAACGGCAAAGGGCTGCCACAAAGTTTGCCACTTACTGAGAGCCGACGATGGAAGAAACAGGCAACGGGAGCACCACGTATGAAACGGCCCATTGCCGAAACATTGCTAACCATTGTTTAAATCGTACATAATTTGTCATTTTTTCCCAGGGATGCAACAACGAAGCTACACTTCTACTGCACATGATTTGTTCTGTGTTGCATGTTCCGAGGAGTTGCTTCCGAGACATCGCAGGCCATTCATCGGCGGTGGCGGCAACGTCCCAGACAACGCATCTGAAGAGATGCACACGAAATGAGCGGTCAAAGCCATCCTTAGGCCGGGTCCGTCTGCCGCAAGGTTGGTATTAATGTACAGTTATTGTAACATATTATAATCTGTCGTATTTAGAAATCATTACGGTGTTTCGCATTTGGAGGTGTCATTTCGGTCTGCAAGGGAGCCGAGGGTGGACCCGGTGCCGACACCAAGGCCTGCTTCAGTGTTGACGCTGTCCCTGTGGTCCGATCATTCTCATCAAGCAAATCGTTCTCTGCATTGCAGCCGACCGATCCGGAGCTGCAAGGGACATGCTTCGAGGGACGTCCAGGACCAGAGGCATGCCATCCAGGGAAGCACAGGTGAGCTCTTTCATTTCTAAACACTTGCCAGAACATCAAAGCCAAGACTTCACTGTACCTATCAAATATTTGGACGCTCATCTCTGTTCTCTGCATTGCAGCCGACTGATCCGGAGCTGCAAGAACTGCGAGGGACGTCCAGGACTAGAGGCATGCCATCCAGGGAAGCACAGGTGAGCTCTTTCATTTCTAAACACTTGCCAGAACATCAAAGCCAAGACTTCACTGTACCTATCAAATATTTGGATGCTCATCTCTGTTCTCTGCATTGCAGCCGACCGATCCGGAGCTGCGAGATCTTCGAGGGACGTCCAGGACCAGAGGCATGCCATCCAGGGAAGCACAGGTGAGCTCTTTCATTTCTAAACACTTGCCAGAACATCAAAGCCAAGACTTCACTGTACCTATCAAATATTTGGATGCTCATCTCTGTTCTCTGCATTGCAGCCGACCGATCCGGAGCTGCGAGATCTTCGAGGGACGTCCAGGACCAGAGGCATGCCATCCAGGGAAGCACAGGTGAGCTCTTTCATTTCTAAACACTTGCCAGAACATCAAAGCCAAGACTTCACTGTACCTATCATATATTTGGATGCTCATCTCTGTTCTCTGCATTGCAGCCGACCGATCCGGTGCTGCAAGATCTTCGAGGGACGTCCAGGACCAGAGGCATGCCATCCAGGGAAGCACAGGTGAGCTCTTTCATTTCTAAACACTTGCCAGAACATCAAAGCCAAGACTTCACTGTACCTATCAAATATTTGGATGCTCATCTCTGTTCTCTGCATTGCAGCCGACCGATCCGGAGCTGCGAGAACTTCGAGGGACGTCCAGGACTAGAGGCATGCCATCCAGGGAAGCACAGGTGAGCTCTTTCATTTCTAAACACTTGCCAGAACATCAAAGCCAAGACTTCACTGTACCTATCAAATATTTGGATGCTCATCTCTGTTCTCTGCATTGCAGCCGACCGATCCGGAGCTGCAAGATCTTCGAGGGACGTCCAGGACCAGAGGCATGCCATCCAGGGAGGCACAGGTGAGCTCTTTCATTTCTAAACACTTGCCAGAACATCAAAGCCAAGACTTCACTGTACCTATCAAATATTTGGATGCTCATCTCTGTTCTCTGCATTGCAGCCGACCGATCCGGAGCTGCGAGAACTTCGAGGGACGTCCAGGACTAGAGGCATGCCATCCAGGGAAGCACAGGTGAGCTCTTTCATTTCTAAACACTTGCCAGAACATCAAAGCCAAGACTTCACTGTACCTATCAAATATTTGGATGCTCATCTCTGTTCTCTGCATTGCAGCCGACCGATCCGGAGCTGCAAGATCTTCGAGGGACATCCAGGACTAGAGGCATGCCAACCAGGGAGGCACAGGTGAGCTCTTTCATTTCTAAATACATGCCAGAGCATCAAAGCCAAGACTTCACTGTACCCATAAAGTATTTTGCATTACCTAAACTATCTTGTCACACTTGAAACTATATCATATCAACTCAACTCATGTGCTTAAATCATTTCCTACCAGAGCCCGAAGTGCATGTGAGGTATGCGGATTGCAGTGGAATGTGTTGGGTAATTTGGGCTCTTTGGTTCGTTGCAGTTTTTGCCGTTTGTCGATGAGGGGCGGTCGAGCGCTGTCGTACCGTGGCTGGTCCCACTTCTGCACCAAAAGTCTGCGCGGAACTTCGTCGTCAAGATCCACACACGGTCGGACCCAAGAACTGTCCATGTCTGTAAGTCTGCACATTCCAGAAGTAACTTTGTCTTGTGGGGAATGCTCAACTTCGTCCTCTCCATTTTGACCATGGTGTCTGCATGTGCAAGCATCGAATGCAATTATTACCAGTATCACAAGTGCCTCAACCCAGAGTTGACATGGGAGTTGAATTATTTGTCATGGCAACCGTGCCAATAGGGTGCAATGGAATTCATCTGTTTCTGAGGGGAGCAGATGCTTAATGCACAGTTGAACAATATCATAACGCCAACCATTAGAATAGACACCTAGGTTGGGTTTTGCACGCTTGTCTGGAATGTGTCATCTTACTTTGCAATCTTTGGCTCCTTGCAGATTTCGGCCGCTTGCGACTCGATTGAAAACCGAACGACACCGCGCTGAATCACGCCATCGACAGACCACACAGGCAGTCATCGACCAGTCATCGACCAGTCATCGACAGACCACACAGGCAGTCATCGACAGACCACACAGGCAGTCATCGACAGACCACACAGGCAGTCATCGACAGACCACACAGGCAGTCATCGACAGACCACACAGTCATCGACCAGTCATCGACAGACCACACAGTCAGTCATCGACAGACCACACAGTCATCGACAGACCACACAGGCAGTCATCGACAGACCACACAGGCAGTCATCGACCAGTCATCGACAGAGACCACACCGACATTGGCTGTAAGTTGCTCCTTTGCCACAAGGAACTTCACTCTACCATGATGGCTCCCACTCCTTAGCTGCTTTAGTTACTAATTTCAAAAGATGCGATTGGTATAATTACTGTGGAAGCTTTCTTTGTAATGATACTCCTGTTTGTTTTGCATCATTTGAAGCATTTTTTAGGTAAAAACTCCCTAAAATGCATACATTTGCGCGAACTTTTTGTTGTGGGAATAAAACCGCAGAGCCCAGACTCTGTCGTAGAAAGTATCGATTTCCATTTATCAAGTAGGTACCTAACTGTTGGGCGAATCCGTTCAATACCCATAAGTTGCACGAAAGCTATATTTTGCAAATCGCGAGCTTTATACGTAAATTAATTGCCCTTTGCAGCCTGCTGAGGTCACACATTCCTTTTTAATGGCCCAATGCAGAAAAAGGCTGAGTACCTACTTTGTTCTATGCCAACAGGCAATAATCACAAATCAAAATAAATTACCTTTCCAAGTGATTAATCATGGGTCCCATGTAATTGCCAGTCAGTCACAAAACATTTAATCTCGTTGTACGGCCATGTGGATGAGAAATGATATGGTATTTGTAGACTTGATTTGAAGTTTGTCTGGGATTCACTCCATTACAGTTACCACTCGAAAACACATACATACTTGGCCATTCATTGCCTTTCTTCCGAACACAATAACTAAGTAGTTTTACATTGCATGACTCGGGATGCAATCCAGCAAAAGAAATGCAAATTGTGATAGCTCATCTCACGTAGTCACTTTAATTCCCCATCCATTGGCAATAATTGCTTCTAGCTGTTTACATTGTGTTGTATACTAAGTAGGTACATCTCATTCTATGACTTTTGGTGGCCTGAAAATAGTGAAACTGCTCCTACAAAGAATTCCTTGTCATATTATCACAAATTAATTCTTGAAGTATGGATTGTTATTTTTGCCAGTTGCATTCATAAACGTGTGTTGTCATATAAGTAAATTAAATGAAGTGAATTAACAAATCCTGACTAGTGTTGATCGGTTGTCTGCAGGCTTCGAAGGCGAGCGTAATGACGGCCGAGGCGGAACGAAGCTACACATCCGACGGGAACTCTGCGCCCGACTTCGACGCAGGGCGCCAAGAACCTTGCCCCGAGAACGTCGTGCTGTAAATAAAATGCGATAGGGCTCGTGTTCCTAAGACAAATCGCTGCCTCATACTCTTGGCACCGGTCATTTTAATTTACATGATAATTATTAAAATATTAATTAGGTATACTAGATATTTAATATTTATATAATATTATATTAAACATGCAATGCAAGCACCTTGTCTGAGGGACAGATTTCGTGATTGTCAAGGGGTCTGTACTCTGTAGTTAACGGGTTCTTATTTTGATCGATTGCTTTTACGACACGTCCGCATCTTTGCGTATTACATGAACATTTGGAGACTAGTCCATCGGGTATTCCAAGGTTTGGCAGCATCGTTTTTTGAGCAGGTTCCATTCCCACAGGAAGGGTTGTCTGTTGTCTGTGGTCGCAGTGTCAATTGTTTAGTTGGTCCTAGAATTTGTTGTGCAGGTTCCGATTCATATGAAGGGTTGTCTGTGGTCGCAGTGTCGATTGTTTAGTTGGTCCTAGAATTGTTTGTTGTGCAGGTTCCATTCCCACAGGAAAGGTCGTCGTAGGATGTCGCAGTGTCGCTTGTCGTAGGATGTCGCAGTGGTTTCCTAGTCTTTAAATGTTCTTTTATAACATAACTTCAACTTCACTTTATCCCAAACTGGGATTGTAACAAGGTGGGGGGCTAGAAATTTATCTCAGACTCCTTGGCAATCATGATTTTCATTTCCATGCAAGATATTTAGAACACATAGCTATGTCATTGTTAGCACCCGTGAGGTAGGCCCTGGCGGGAGTTTTTCACGGTTTCCTCCCGCCCCTGCGGATAACGCAGGGTATAATGCGGGGCTTCATTCAAGAATGGCCGTGACCGATCTGTCTCACGGGCTAACTAGCATTATGGTATCCTAGGTTATGTTTTGTTCATTTTCGTAACTTTTGTTTGGTGTACCTATTAAAGAGTTGTTTGTATGTATTATTTTTTTGATGTCTACTTTTTTTGTTCCTACATTGAAGCATGTAAGAAATGTAATTAAAACGACATGTGACTATGAGCATTGAATGTCGGGCATGGACTTGCATGACATTGTTTTCTGTGTCCCTTTTGCAACTTTTGAGAGCAAAAGAACGAAATGAGAATAAAATGCGTCGACTGCGCGTGCCAACTCCCGATACCATTCCTTTCCAGCTGTTGCAAAGTCTTGGGAAGGCAATCTGCCGACCAGGGAGTAGCCGAATCTGACCGCATTGATGCAATTTGGTTTTGAGAGTTAGCAAACGCGACTGAGTGTCATTCTGGCAGCAGTGCATTGGGCTTTAAAGAACTTTTAAGATATTCACTATCTGGCCGCACTACCAAAGCTGGACCACTATTAAATAAGATATTACCTCTACATTTCCTGTTCTTGCACCATGACTGGCTGGGTTTGTACAACACTCGGGGCTGGCTCAAGGCAATTTTAGTTCCAGCCGAACCCGGCTGGCACTAAAATTGCCTCCGGTATAAAGTTTGTGTTCTGAATTTAGTGCTGAAAGTAATATCTCACATTCGAATATGAATTTCCTTTCCTGTGTACTAATTTTAAGCCATCTTGCTTATAATTACGCTTCAAATAATGCTTTCCAACAAAGATTGCTTCATCGGAGCATAATATCAAAGTTTGAATGATGTGCCGCTGTGCGTTCACGAATTGTTCGCAGCCAGCAAGTGAATGAATTGAAGTATTGCTTTATGGCTCGCATCCTAGGGATTAGAGGGATTAAAGGTATCTACCAGTAAAGTACTACCGCACTCATGTTTCCAGCTTATGTGTATTTTAGGCACACGCGGTGCCAAAAATCGAGGAAGCTGTCAAAACACTGTACACCGGGTTCGGTTCACAGATGACAGTATGCGCCAATTGTACAGGAGCTATAAACACGGTGGCATAATCTCAAAGTCACCACAAAAAATATGGCATGCACAAAAATTCGAAGTTTTTTTGGTTCAATTTCCTGACTGATCAAGGGCTACTTCCTTGTAGTGGAGGCGTTGAAAATGTAACCTTGGAGGACGACGTCGTGCACATGCAAGGAGATGCACATGGGACGATGGATTAGGAGGTGGGACGATTGATACGGCGACGGAATTATCCCCTACTCCAATTAGTCCTAATGCAAATCGGTGACCTCTAATACTTGGAGGCAGGGTGCACTGGTACGACGGCGACAACGAAAGCGTCATCCTATACTCCATGCATGTGTGACCTATGCGTAATGCGTATGCGAGCTCTGAGCAAAGTTTATGTGAGCGGCCTATGAGGAATGCCGCCGCCTCCGCCGGCGGATCGTGCGCACGACGCTCGACGCACGACGCACTACGCACGACGCAAGTTGCTCGACGCACAACGCTCGTCGTCGGGAAACCCGATTCGGGGAAACCCGCATGGGGATCCGACCGCGTTGAATCCGACCACAAGGCTCCGAAAATTGTATTTTTTTTTTCTGGCGCTTTATTGAGCAGTTTTGAAAAAAGCATTGAATCTTGTGTTATAAGTCGACACAAATTATTAATCATCATAACTCTACACCCCCCCCCCCTTCCTCCCGGGGGAGGGTGTCCCCTGAGGTCCCTTCACCACCGGGGCCCTTGGGTACCCAGTCCGTCACTGGTCCCTGGTCGCCACCTCCTAGTCTTTGGGCTCGCCGATATACATTAGCACCCGAATAGGGGATGAAGCCGTTGTCGTCGTCGTCGCTGTCATCGTACTTTATTGCCCCCTTGTTGTGCAGGACGCCGTTAAACGCCCCTACATCTCGGATTATTGAACTTGACAGTTTGGTCGAGATGTTTTGTGGTTTACAGCTTCATTATTGCTGCGGTATCTTGATATCTAGCTGTGCGAAAAGCTTCTTGAAGTGTTGCACTGCCTTGTTTGCACGGCTCTGTCGTGTGAATAGTGTTCTAGTGGCTTGCCCGCACGGTCAACCGTGAATTCAACCGTGCGAATTGCGTTTTGACGGCTTAGTCGCACGGCGGTACCGTGCGAATAGTATTTTAACGCCTTATTGGCACGGTTGTACCGTGCGAGTAGCTTTCAGTAACCGCATGGTCACCGTGTGAATAGTGTTTCAGCTGCTTCTTCGCCCGGGAGCCGTGCGAATAACACCAGCAGACACCGGCCATGCACTCGTCAGCTGTCGGCCGGCAGCTCGCAGTCGCCTCGTGGTCAAGTTTCAACTGTCAGTCAGTGTCGTCGCCCGTCAGCGTCAAGTCAGTCAGTGTTGAGACCTCGTCGTGGCGTGGTCGTGTGTTGCGTGTGTTGCGTGTGTTGCGTGTGTTGTGTAGCGTGTGTTGCGTGTGTTGTGTAGCGTGTGTTGCGTGTGTTGCGTGTGTTGCGTGTGTTGTGTAGCGTGTGTTGCGTGTGTTGCGTGTGTTGCGTGTGTTGTGTAGCGTGTGTTGCGTGTGTTGCGTGTGTTGCGTGTGTTGCGTGTGTAGCGTGTGTAGCGTGTGTTGCGTGTGTTGTGTAGCGTGTGTTGCGTGTGTTGCGTGTGTAGCGTGTGTTGCGTGTGTTGTGTAGCGTGTGTTACGTGTGTAGCGTGTGTTGCGTGTGTTGTGTAGCGTGTGTTGCGTGTGTTGCGTGTGTTGCGTGTGTAGCGTGTGTAGCGTGTGTTGCGTGTGTTGCGTGTGTTGTGTAGCGTGTGTTGCGTGTGTTGCGTGTGTTGCGTGTGTTGTGTAGCGTGTGTTGCGTGTGTTGCGTGTGTTGCGTGTGTTGTGTAGCGTGTGTAGCGTGTGTTGCGTGTGTAGCGTGTGTTGCGTGTGTTGTGTAGCGTGTGTTGCGTGTGTTGCGTGTGTTGTGTAGCGTGTGTTGCGTGTGTAGCGTGTGTAGCGTGTGTTGCGTGTGTTGCGTGTGTTGTGTAGCGTGTGTTGCGTGTGTAGCGTGTGTTGCGTGTGTTGTGTAGCGTGTGTTGCGTGTGTAGCGTGTGTTGCGTGTGTTGTGTAGCGTGTGTTGCGTGTGTTGTGTAGCGTGTGTTGCGTGTGTTGCGTGTTTTGCGTGTGTTGTGTAGCGTGTGTTGCGTGTGTTGCGTGTGTTGCGTGTGTAGCGTGTGTTGCGTGTGTTGCGTGTGAGAGTTAGTGAATCGTGTTGTGTGTTGTCAACAAGACTTTGCTGCTCCGATCTCTCGCCGTCGTTTCGGCGCATGGACGTGCGATGTTTGGGGTGAGTTGAGCTGCTCTCTGCATCCATTGTCTCGACGACGGGCACCGAAAGCACATGGCGACTGGGCTGCAATGCACGAAGCCAGCTGCTTGTCCATCCAGTCGGCTTCGTGGCTAAATGCTAGCTTGGTGCGAGCCGGGTTCTGCTCGCTGGACTCTTGTTGCCTACCCCTTGCTCGGTGCTTGGCTTACGTAATCCAGTGTAAGCATGGGCCGGAAGAACGTTGGATAAACCATTTGAAATATTTTTTTTTTATGGAGAAAACAAGGTTTGAAATAATTTTAACACAATTGTGGGATTTTACAATTTATTTAACAGTATAACCATTACAATAGATGGGATTTGGAAAAAAATAAGGTTTTGCAGTGTTATTAATTAGGATTTTGTTCATTTTTACCAATATTCATGGAATAACGTTGGTCAAGGAAGCCAATTGGGCTGATAAGATTGATTTTTCTTTGTTTATAAACCAGTAATGATTAAAAGAGATGAGCTACGGTCATCATTAAAAATGTGAAGATGCTTTAAAGTCAAAACGCAATATATTTTGTTTAGGCAGGAGAAAAAAATCTTGACACAACGTTACAACGTTTTACCACCGGGTCCAATGCAACTTTCACTACGGCTTAGGGTTCTCTGTGGTCAGGAGGTTTTCGTAGAACTGCTTGTAGCCATTCTTCTGAGGAAGTAGTCTGCACATATCGAGGAGATCCTTCTTTTTTTCGGCCTTGATGCCTAAGAGGTTCTCGTAGAGTTGGGGCAGTTGGTCGTACTTAACTTTCCACGCTTGCCTGGCCGCGGCCACACGGTCACTTTTCTTGGACACGCAATGAGTCTCCCAAGGGGATAGCACATTATGTGTCGTACGAGCTCTTACCGAAGACGGATCATCAGGCTTGACCTGTAACCACATAACCTGTGTTATTTTCAAGTTACCACGCTTTAATTTTCCCTCTTGTGCGGCCAAATCCTTGAAGTCCTCAGATTGCATATAAACCACAGTAAATGGATTTGTTGGTCTTGCTTTTACAATAATTTCTACCCATTCAAATGGAATAAAAACCGAACATGTCTTCTTCAGGTATTCAATCAAAGCGAAATCCCTATCGCATGGCAAAAAGCTGTGGCCACTGCAAAGGAATTTTTGGTCAACTGAGGAAAAGAAGTTGTTCGCTGTTATCCAATGGAACAGCGTAATCATGCGCCAGTTATACCCCGTTCACACTGGGGAAGTTAATCACTGTTAGGTTTAACTATGATCAGCTATGCGCAGTGCATTGTGGGCTAACTGTGTTCGAGTTTGAATTGAGCGTTCACACTGAAACGGGGTTAACGCCATAGTGGCCATCTTTTTCCAAATCTGTACGTCCACATACATAAGCTTCTAAAACTCCGATTTCGACCGTTTCAATCATGGAAAATGAAGATGTGCTGCGAGTTTTGTTACTCTGATTAGCCAGTACATTTTGAAGCGTAGGAGAAGTAAAAGGCGTCTTGATCTAATGCATAATATGTATTTAGTTTGATTTATAATTCGAGCTCCATATCATTATAAATCGGGCCGTTTCTTTTGTTGGCCAGGAGCCTGTTCACGTGCGACTCCCACACGTGAATCAATAATAACACCTCGTGGTCCGTCAATTGTCCTTTCTTTTCCCATCTTTTGCTTCGCACACAATATCCCTCGTTGACGCCATTTAAAAAAACAAAATCAACACTGCACAGCCTTCTCCAATCCTACAAAACGTTCCTGCCGCGCAGTTCCGGTGGGCGGTGAGCAAACTAACTGAGTTAGCTCTTAATCACGTTCTGGAAACGTTGTTAACGCCAAATCCGAGTTAACGCTAACAGCGTTCCGTTCACACTGGCCTCTTGATCATAGTTAAGCCGCTAACAGTGATTAACTTCCCCAGTGTGAACGGGGTATAACTGTTTTGGCCGACGCACCTGTCGGACCATATTATAAGCTTTCGTTTCTGGCCTGGTTCCTGCTCCTTAAAGTTATCCACAATATACTTAAATAAACATGAGGATACTTCGGCAGAACCACGTTTAGCTATGCTCTCATGCCAAACACACATTGATGCAGCATTTGAACCTGCATCATGAATACAGTAGTTATATGTAGAATACTGGCGCTGGTAAAACACAGATGAGTGTGTTAACGTGGGGCAAAAGAGTACCTGCTGGAGGTCTGTAAACAACACGACAACATTACCGTCCAACTTGGCAGTTTCCCGGTCCATGTGAAGACTCTCGTACGCCTTTTCGGCGTGCCTATGGTGTAATTCACTTTGTTGCTGTAAAGTGTTCCGAGATTCATCAGTTTGAGCTGCACAGAGATCCGCATAGAGTTTGTCACACTTGGTGCAGGTATCAGAACGTGGAAACCCAAATCTTAATTTAAATTCCTGACGAAAGACGGCGCTGTACGATCGCCGGGACACATTCACTGTAGGATTTGCCTCCTCAAACAACCGGTGCATCAATTTAATGCTTAAATCGGGTGAGAGGCATTCTTTTTCGCTCTTGTGGCGACTGTAATAATAATAATAATAATAATAATAATAATAATAATGTTTATTTGTCCGATTGATCAATACATTGATATGAACACGTCAATGTTTTTCAAACTTAATCTAAAACTAAAAACAGACTGTTACTGGCTGAAAAATTTATACAGTAAACAATTCTTAAAAACTAAAATTAATATCACGTCTCAACTACTATTTACAATGGTTTTTGTTTTGAAATAAAATAAATTCTTCCACTGAATAAAAACATTGGGTAACAAGATATTCTTTAAGTGATAATTTAAAACGATCTCCCTCTAAACATTTCAATCTCTTTGGTAATGAATTCCACAGCCTGGATCCCACATCTAAGGGGGAGTGTTGAGCCAACGTTTTATGACCAGAGTTTAATCGGATGTCTTCTTTGGTTCTTGTGTTGTATTCGTGAATCGAATTATTTCTATGCGTCAAATGCAAATTATCCCTTGTGTAAATAATCAATGAGTATATATACAAACATGGAAGACTCAAAATTGCAAACTTTATAAACAATGGTTTACAAGAATCTTTTATATAAATTTCCGCACACGGGTTGTAACTGGCATTGGCCATGTATCTGATGGCACGTTTCTGCAGGATAAACAATCTTTTTATACGTGATGATCCACCCCAAAGGACGATGCCATAAGACAGCAGTGACTGTACGTGGGCAAAATAAATTAATCTTACAACATCAAGCGATACTAGGTTCATCATTTTTTTAATTAAAAAGCATCTAGATGCTATTTTATTGCTGAGCACGCTGATGTGTGTCTCCCAATTAAAATTATTGTCTATCATTAGACCTAGGAATCGAGTGGTTTCCACTTCCCTTACGCTTTTACCTTCTAATTTCACGAGTGGGCTGGATAATTTGGCGATCTGTTTTGATCGGAAACGCATGATAGCTGATTTGTCCTTATTTAAAAATAGCCCATTATGGGTACACCACGCTTCCATTTCTTTGACCGCTATATTACCACGCTCACCCTGGTCATTATCCCCAGATACAACTAAGTGTGTGGTGTCATCCGCGTATAGGGTCAGTCTGCCTTCTACTACATTTTGCGGCATGTCATTAGTAAATAATATAAATAAAAGGGGGGAAAGGTGCGACCCCTGCGGTAATCCGACTCTTAGTGATTCTTCTGATGAGTTTATGGTCTGACCGTGGCTATTTGACTCTATATGACTCTCCTGCTTTGGGAAGGAGCCAATATGTTGCCGTATACGGTCCTTGTCAATATTAGTTACAGGGGCGTGCGGTGGTTTTTTGGGAGGGTATGCACAAATGTTTCATGGAATTACCTATATTCCCATTTTGTACCTATACCTACCTAGATTTCCACCATGTAAATCAGCAGTTTGTTTAAACTAATCAATCACAGCAGATCCCTGACCAAAGGTCCGTATGCGATGCTAAACTAGCTTACTGCAAATACATTTTTTTCTATTTCAGGTCACAATACTCTGAGTCAAAAGGTAGCCCATTTCTAAACAATTTATATTTACACACACAAAGTGCAGAGTTCAGTCGAACTTGCTATAAACTGATCATCATTAGCTGTCTGTCGAATGATTAACAAGTATTTACTATTTATTACACTTATTATAGTACATATTATCATTCTTGAACGTATTTCTCATCCCAAATTCCATTGACAAATGCATTTGTGACTGATCGCGATCGCCTTTGAATGTCTGTATTCAAAAACCGCGGTGTTAGCGCTGCGGCAGCGTTCCTTCCGAGAAGACTCGACCCTGAACGCGTCATAGGCAATGGGATGCTATGTCACCCTGTACCCCTCAAAACCGTCATTTTCA
This sequence comes from Nemoura dubitans, assembly GCA_921293005.1. NCBI lineage: Eukaryota > Metazoa > Arthropoda > Insecta > Plecoptera > Nemouridae > Nemoura > Nemoura dubitans. The sequence goes on from OV121077.1 coordinate 43,260,113, forward strand.
CACACCTTCCCCAACACCCTCTGCGGTCCCCGCCAATCGGCGGCTACGAAAAGCTGTAACGCGTCATAGGGAAGACGGTGCCATCATAACCCGCCTTCCCCTCATCGCAGTCGCTTCAAGCACGAGGTTGTGAGAGAGTGCGACTACGAATGTTAGACAGAGAACACATTCGAGCACGTGATCACAACCCATTGAGCGCGAAATAGAAAAACACTATAAACACGTAAACGAAACGAAAAACGAAAAATTAATGTTGTATAATATTTTGAAACACATTATATTTTCTTTCTTTCTTTCCTTCCTTCTTTTCGAGTGGGTATGCAACGCATTACCTGCATACCCTGAGTGCACGCCCCTGATTAGTTATCTTATGCGGCCGATTGCAATGACGGCCCCTCTGATCAGTTAAATCAACGTTTCCATCTTTGATCTTTATTTGCAGCACTTGCAGGCGCCGACATGTAATAGAGTAAACATCGCAGAGTGTTTTTTGACAAACTCGTAGTTTTTTTTTATTTTTCGGTACGAGAAAATACTTGAACGTGCATTTTCTTTGCGATGCATTAGCAGGAAGTCGAATCCTTGCTGGTTCAACAATCTCCATGCACTGCTGGACGAGGTGAACAGATTGTTCATCTAGGTCCATGCTCCGGAATTTCTCGGCCAACTTCAGTTTCACTACAAACGTCAGTTTGCCGCAATCTTTATTACATTTTGTGCCACAAACTTGCTCCTATGAAAAAAGTATTACAAAATGAATTAAAAAGCCATTATGATTAATAAACGGGGTGAAATTCGCAACGATTTGACATAGAAAATAATGAAAACATGCTTTAACCCCAAAACTATGACATAATGACAACAATGAACCAACATTCTTCCACCCACCTGATCAGGTTGTTTCAGAGCTGCAATATTTTGCCCTTTTCGGTTGGAATATGCTTCACCAGACTGCCGCAAGAACTTCCGCTGGTTATCTTTCCATTCACGCATTTGCGTGGGTCGTCTTTTGCCCCTATTTTGATGTTTTTCGGTGGCTGGTGAGATTTTAGAACTTTTGCTGTCAGCCATTTTGGAAACATGAACCAACATTCTTCCAGGTTCGCTTAACTTCTGACGTCTGTAGCTCATGGACGTAGTTGACAAATTTCATGCTAGGTGGCACTAGTTTGTACAGTAGCGAAAAATGAACTAATTTATGAAAGGAAAAAAAAAACGTGAAATTGGCTTATCCAACGTTCTTCCGGCCCATGCTTCTGTTCTTGGTAACTAAAATGTAACTAAACCCTCTAAATCTATCACGTCATGTAGAATATAATCTCACGTTTAGCCGGAATATCCACGCACCCGAAAAATGCGACTGAAATTCTGCCTCGAAAGACGTGTCGCGTCCCAAAGAAACTAATTACTTTCCCACGGAATGGAACTAGTGTTGGTATATTTTGCCCTCTGCCTACTCCGGTCACCTAAACTGCTTTTCCCGTTAAGAACGCTAGCGGTGTTTTACTGTCAAAGAGGCTCCCCTGCTGTCAGGCAGAAGCCAGAGGTTTCAACATTCGCAGGCCGTCCTATTGTCCCGCTATCACCCGGGTGAGATGGTCTGAGCATCGAAAGATTGACAGCGCACAATCGGGAGTCTGCAGAACAATGTTCTAACGGGAAAAAGAGTTTAGACACATGGCAGAGATAACGCCAGCGCTTCCCTAATCACTGACTGGGGCTGGGCCGTGGCCAGATCATAGACCATATATGTACCAGATGTACCATATATGTACCATATATGGCCAGATGTAGGAATGCAGCTACATATAGTACAGCCTGTGCAAAAAGCACAAGACATAAATTGCAGTGTGCAGTTTCGTATCGCTTGGCAATTGGCAGTCCCATTTGAAGAGAGAGGGAGATAGGGATTTCGGGACTCGGGCCGATTTGAAGGCGAAGCCGAATTGCTTTGTACATTATTGTTGGCACACACTCGTGCCTCGATCTCTGTTGGCAGTCCGTTCCCTCGCGTCAGGTTAGATTACCCTGTGTGCCCGGTACGGTCAAGGGCGGTCATTTAATTGCCGTGCTAACTACGTTGGCCGCCTCGATGACTGCCTACCGCCGACCTCAGTACCTATACGCGTTTCGTACCTGGCCCGGCGTTGGAATGCACTTCAGATACCATGGCTAAAGCGGGCTGTCTGCAGCTTGCTGGCCAAACATCGTAATGTTATTGTCTGCTTCTGCTGGTGTGCGAGATGTCAGCGTGCAAGTTTACAGCGCACGTGGAACAAGTTTTATCAAACTTTCTTGCGAATCGGGATTCGTAAACCGACTTATCAGGCTTAGGTATATGACAGCCTGTACAGCGAATAACAACATGTTAGTACGCAAAACAAATGTGGAATTTGTAGGCAAATTCCTAATTTATATTAAAGGTAGCAGCTGTATAGCCACTACAAAACTTTGAGCCAGTGATATTAATCCCGTGATGCAGAGCTAGCCACGTGCATGGCGGTCACCCATCCACCGGCCGACTCGGCGCAGTGTTGCTCAACATTGTCGATCTCGTGTTAGTTCAGCCGGATGTTTCCTAATGCTAAATCGTTCGGTGTTCAATCTACCTCGAGGACCCTCTGCTGCTAGACACGAGCCAAGAGTTGCAAAACTCACAAGCCATGACTTGAGCCGGACGAAAGGCTCTGTGAGAAGTTTTGAAACTGTTAGTTCGTGTCTAGCAGCAGTGGGTCCTCGAGGAAGATGCAAATCCACTCTCCTTCTCGACGTGAAATGGAGTTTAGCTTCGCGGTGCAAGACGCACCGTGACATAAACATGCCAATGTTATTGTTAGGTTGAGGCGGGGCGATGCCCATGATGCTGACTCGGCAAACGTCTAGCTCGCATTGGACGCGGCGATTGTGATCTGTGCACGTAAAAGTAGACCTCCGATTTACACCGTACCGACATTGCTCGGTGTTATCTCCGGCGTTTAGCTTCTAGAGTATTCAAGCTTGCTCTTGACTCTGTGCTGTTGTTTTATTGTCTTAGCGATTGCTAGAGATAATTGATTATAATTGACAAATAATGAAAGAAAGGTACCACTCTTGTCATTTTCCGTGTTCGTGTTTTAGAAATTGACTAATACAGGGTTCCGAAAAGATTAGCCGAACAAACGTAGAAAATTGCAATCAGACGTGTTTTGAATCTGCGAAATTTAGAAGGACGACGAGTTTCGAGAATATTTTCCAGTCTCGTTTCATTGTCGATTCATCGGATCGGTAAACTGCGAGCATTTCACTGCGTTTTCTCACATCAGCATGACATCGCTAGCTACACTTTTGTGAAGCAATCTATCTTGAGAATCCTGTGTAGCCTGAGCGAGTGCAGTTCGTGGGAGATAAAACTCACTCTCATTCTCAGCGTGGTATGGACCATGGAGTATACGGCTGAACTAACTGGGATGACGCTAGGTCATCGTACTCGAGGGATTGTTTACATAGAGTGCAAGTCTCGCAGCTGATGTTACAGCAGCCTAGTTGAGATCGAGGGTGGAACTGCTCAAGACAGGTTGTGTTCAGGTATTTGCCCTCTTGCTGACTGTCAGAGGGCGTGTGGCTCTAACGGTCGCTCGTAAAACACAACATGCATGTATTTCGTTCAGTACCTCACATCACTGCTTGTCGTTCACCTGGATTACTCATGTGCACTTGGAGATAAATGACACAATAACAATGTGATGGACGCAGAACGCAATGCACGCACTTTTGGCCGCGCATAGCGAAGTCGAGGTTTGCAGCCGACTGATTTGGGACTGGCGCTCCACGAATTCCGTGTGGTGCTTTTAGTTTTCCGTACTCGTTCACGTTTCAGCGAGACTAGCGAGACTGCGTTCACTTTTCAGCGAATCCACTAAGTTGTTGTTGGCTGGAGATTTATTCTCGGTTACGTAAGAAAATGTGTCTGCATGTCAGCATATTATTCTGTTCTTGGCTTCCAAGCGACGGCTGAATCTTTTAATCCTGATAATTCATTTCCATGGGAAAGCCACCAGCTGCATTCGTGTCAGCGTCAGCGTTTCAGTAAACTACAAGTTCAAGAACGGTTTGTGAAAAACATCGTGTTTGACTTTGATCACTAAAATACCGGGCTCATGTCCAATTGCCAAAGCGACTTGCATTCGTTACTACACTCGCCGCAATTACTGTCCAGTGCGTTTGGAGTTGCATTTGGAGTGCAATGCAAGCAGCTACTTTCTTGGTATGCGAAGTCATGGGGTGTTTGGCGTGGTCCTGTTAGGGCATTGTTTGCATCGTTTGCACATCGAAGCTGCAGTTCGAAAATAGCAATTTCGTCTTGCCAAAAAGATGTGTTTGGAGCTGGGTTCGCGTGTAAAATGGAGCGAGAGTGATTGAGGGGGGGGGGGGTGAAGAATTTCGCCCCGACATTCTTGAGATTAGCACCAGGCGCGTAGGAACGCATTTCAAGTTGGGGGGGGGGGGCAAGCTGCAAGACAGACAGTGGTGAAACCCGGACTGGGGGGGGGGGGGGGGAGGGGGGGGGGCTATATATTTTATAGCAAATCTGAGGGTTTGAGATAAAATAGCAGCCTGGGAACATGGGGGTAAGAAATATACATTTAGAATACTTAATTTAAAGATATCAAATTAACGCATTACGAAAATTACTTCACGTTTTCTGTGATGCCTGTAAATATCGCACATCGAATACAGCAGAGCGTCTTGCCGTGGCGAATTCCAGCTCTACACTAGCAATACAAAATTCTTCCTCTCCCTCTCCCAGTCTGGGTGCATGTATGACTCAGACTATAACATAAACAGTGTTAGTCTGCATTCCTGCTACTGCTATAGTCATATTCCTGGAGTGATTTGTTTTTACGAGCCAAAAGATTTCGTTCAACATCAGCTAAGCAGAAACACTATAGTATACTCAACTCTGAGCAGCAGACAAAATGAATGATTTCAACTATAAAATTTGCACCCCCAGTTGCCCCCCTGTGCCTAAAAGTAGGGGGGGGGGGGCATTGCTCCCCTTGCCCCCCCTCTGTTCCTACGCCAGTGATTAGCTCTGTTAGCAATGTATATCATAATAATATGTAGGCGACTGATTATAATTGTGTAGCTTTTCTTTACATTTGCTTATTCTGGCAGCTTGGCCCTACCTCTGATTACGCGTCGATTCATAATTGTTGCATTCCTCTGAACCCACCTAGCGACTACAGTACGTCCCACCTTGAGAAGAACCACCGGTTCCCGCCTATAGACTGGCTGCAGGGCCTTCAGTCGTGGTCTGGCCAATGCAGACCCTAGGTATGCGCTAACTTGTCCCGCCCGTAATCTCGACAAACGAGCATTGAAATGCTCCTTGATAAAGTATAGCTGGCCATCATTGAACCCAATTATTGTCGACAGCTACTATGTCATGGCCCGAATGACAAAACATTTGGCCGCTGGCATTGCGAGAAAAGAAGGGTATAGCCGAGACCAAACAAGCAATGAACTACGTCGACAGCGATTAGATTGATTGGCCCTGACAGAGACTTGGGACTTTATCACAAGCGAACGATCGAGCGATAGAACGATGAGACAGAGTCAAGGATGAAGATCGGGCCACTGAAACCAGGCCAGTGCTACCCGTGTGCGAATTACGACGTCGGCGTTTCGTCGTCGGTCTGTCAGCGAGATGCATGCGGGCAAGACAGACAGGAAGCGGTGAGTGCGCTATTTCGAGTGCGTGATTGCCAACCCAACCAGGCGACGGTCTTCTCAACCCCCTGACCGGCCACCCCTTTGTTTCGTACCGACGACGACCGCCGATCTCAAGTCGCTACTGTTGACAGCCGAGGGTAACGCCGTCGACGAGTTTCCGGGTTGCGAGCCATTGGATGGGTATGAGTTAGGTATATCTGAGGCCTGAGGCGAGTTGTTATGTGCATCGCTGTAAGCGTGGATCTGAGTTTGATGTTGGTATACTCTTCTCATATCGCGGGCGAAAGCTCGGAGAGATACTTGCGACACAAACTTGGCGGATTTATTGTTTAAAGTGCAGTGATGACAGAAATAGATTACACAGAACACGGTGTCAGTACACAGAATTACACTCCATTTCACGTTGAGAAGCAGAGTGGATTGGCATCTTCCCGAGGACTCACTGCTAGTAGACACGACGAGCTAGGAGTTTTAAAACTGCCCATTGAGTATTTTGTCAGGCTCAAGGCATGGCTTATAAGTTTTGAAACTAGTAGCTTTTCTCTTGCAGTTTGGCATCTTAGGAGATGCAAATCCACTCCCCTTCTCAAATTGAAATGGAGCTTAGAGTCGTTTTGTGAGCGAAGCTAAAGAACACGTGCAGGCTGAATTAATCTAAATGACCGACATGACAATCCAGGAAAGCCCGATGTAATCAGGCAGAGTTCCCTGGGCTTGCAGAGGACAGAGATCACCACGTTGATAACACACATATTTTTGTTGGATTGAATTACGCGATCTAAAATCGTTGGGTTCATCACGCTAACAGAGACTATGTAACGTTCGCTATGCAACGCAACGCAACGCAACGCAACGCAACGCAACGCAACGCAACGCAACGCAACGCAACGCAACGCAACGCAACGCAACGCACTGCACCCCAAAGCTTCGTTGGCCCCGAAGTCCCGGAGTGTCCCGGTCCTCGCAGCATTTCGGCAGCTAGCCACACTTGCATGAATGCACTTGCATTGCCATTGTCATGTCATTGCCGCATGTGCATGCATGTATGCTGCTCACTGCTCAAACTCCGCTCGTTCAACAGTGTTGGCTCATCAACTTGCCTAACGCTGTCGGGCCTGAAGCTATGCCCGAGCCCGGCTCGAAATTCGGGCCGGTCTCGGGCTCGGGCAGGGCTTTCGGGCTTTTTTTACGCATCTCTAGTTTATAGTCTGTGCACGTAAAAACATTCGGACTCGTGTTCATGCACCCGAAAGCAAATGCCTCTAAAGCAGGCGGCTGTGTACGTTATTATAACACGGCATTGCATTCTTGGCTGGGCAAGTGCATTTGTGAATTCACGCAGGGAGCCTGTTGTCGACTGGACCAATCGCATTCGGCGAGGCACCAAATCGCCTGTGTTCGTTACGTCCGGCCCCTGGGCTAACAATATTTTAAACGAGGTACAAATAATCGTTCGAAGTGAAGTTACCGTGCTCCAATTCGAATTGCAACGCGAAGCGAGTGTACACAACAAGACCCCATGGACAGGAATGCACTGAGGCGGGAACCAGCGAATCCAGATGGCCCAGCTTGCGATAGTCACTCAACGCAGCGATAACGCCAAAGTTTCACTAAGCAGGGAACAGGGACCTGGGATATTTTGTACCTGGCAGCTCATTACTTTATTTTCGTCGTGTTTCATGACAAGTCCGCGCTTAGTGAAACTGCGATTGGTGATAGAGATTAAGAAACAAATAGATTGCTATTTCCCGATCTGCGAGCTGAGATCAGCATTTCCACGAGGATCGAACCGATGCGATTGCACATTATCAACTCACATACCTACCGCTCTCTTGACAGGCCGCTACATGCCAGACATGCCAAGCGGCAAGATAATAATTGCTATGAAAGAAATTACCTAATAACCCAATCCCTCCAGCCTCTATCCCTCTCAGAGCTGGCCTCGTGCATGGCGGTCACCCATCCAACGCCCGACTCTGTGCAGTGTTGCTTAACCTCGAGCCAACCTTCTATTCCATCTGGCCTACTTTGAAAAGCATGCGTCGTTTTAAATGAAGTTGGACGCACTTGTTGATATCGTTTATGCAGCTTTTCGTGCAAGGGATGGTAAACTGTGCAGTACGCACGCTCACTGCACAGTGGATTATTGTTCTGTTTCAACAAGTGCATGGCCATGTGTTGCGTGGTTGCCGTGCCAAGTATTTTGGACGACGCTCGATTCAGCAGACAGCCTCTTGTGCTTGTTGTACCGCGATTTCAGGCTTGTGTCCGAGTCCTTTCTTGCAACTGCAAGTCAGTCGGTGTTTTCAGCATGGAGTTGACACCACAAGGCCCGAACCAAGCAGATGCAGAGATAATAATAATATGTCGACATTTGCTTGTAATATGACGTGTTCCTGGGTATGTTTTCGTGCCTTCTGTGTACACCCAAGCACCTCTGGCAAGCATCTTTCGCTGCGATGTTATCTGTTAGCAGCTCTTGAAGACTATGATCTTGTGTTCACTTGCTCTTTCATCGCAGGCTGCTGGCTGAACAAAGCGAGCGAGCCGTCCATGCCATTTGCAGCGAATCTAACGCGAACGCCATCCATGCACCACTCTATATGTTGTCAACCCTTCCTCAGCTTTGGTCGCCAAACCCTCAACCCTTAGCCGCGGTCACCGACCCATCGAAGGCATGCATCAATCCCCCCCCCCCCCCCCCCGGGTCATCCACGTTCTCAGCGGACTCGCCTCCTCCAAAGGTCGACGTCTCGACAGCTTCGACCAGCCGATGGGAAATTGACAACAGCCGTTCGGGCGAAAGCGAGGGCGAGGTCGAGGGCGAGAGCGAGGTCGGATTTTTCGGGCCATCCACTCTGGTGTGGACGCTGTTGTTTTGCGAATACGGGCGACATCCTCAACGACCCACGGAGCCAAGAGTTTCAACACTCACAAGCCATGTCTTGGGCCGGACAGAAGGCTCTGTGGGCAGTTTTGTGTCCAGCAGCAGTTGGTCGCCATGGGTGATGTAAACTCACTCCCCTTCTCGGCGTGAAATGGAGCGTAGGAAGACCGCGTTGTCGCTGCCCCTGTGCCTGGCAAGCGCTACGAGTGTGTGCGATCCGAGCCGAGTCGAGCCGAGCCTGTTGCATGTGCCGGTGCCGGGTGCTCGGCTCGCCAGTTGCTTCTCGGTGTTCGCGGTGGACGCACGTCGCTCTGCGCGTTGTCATGGCAGCGAGGCGGCAGTTCGCTGCGAAAGTCTAGTGTGTCACAGTGTCGCGTGTTCGGTGTGCTTCCTGATCGTCGTGGGTGTTTCTCAATCTACAGTCGAGCCAACGATGGCATTGGCTGCCAATGAATTGACATCGTAGCTCGACGCGGGAAAACACACAGGTACCATACCTCTATAACCATGTTTAGATTCAATATTTCTCTCTGTCTGCTGCATTTCAATTTGTTGCGAGATTCGGGGTAATCTACGTCGCACCCACCCACACTAAAGCCACGTGTATATTGCATGGTTCTGCCCTTCGTACAGGTATAGGATGTACGTACCTATTTTGCCCAGCATGCTTTTAAAGTTCTACGGATTCATAAGCACTGAAACTGAAACCTGCGAAACGGCTCTCACAAGCCAGTTCTTGGGTATTGAATTCGACGAACAAACTAGTAATTATTCAGCATCGTGTACAATGCAATCTACTCATTAGGATGCCGATAGCTTGCGTAACAAAATACGCGAGCTTTCAAATATCAGTGCTATAACATAACGAAACTAGTGACGACTCGTGATCTTCGTCTCAGAGTTGATCGAGATGACAGCAGCTATCTACAATAGTGAAAGCTAGTTGATGGCTAGTTGATAGCTAGTGATAGCTTGTGATAGCTAGTGATAGCTTGTGATAGCTTGTGATAGCTTGTGATAGCTAGTTGTAGAGAACGAGATGACCGTGGATGCTCGCTGTGTTTGTTCTACTCGAACGCCGCACGGCGGCATCCCTTTCATTCCCATATTCGCATCCCGACTAGCAACGATCGACGATGCCGCCAACTGAGTAACGCTAGAATTTGTGCGAGTTTACCAATTACACAGCCCGCTAAATCGAGTGTTGCACGTTGGCTCTTTTGGCCAGGCCACTATTATTGCTGTGAGAGTTTGTTGACCATAAAACAATTCTACTGCCGTGGAGGAGAAGAGCTGGCAAATCTTAGCGCAGACTAAAGCATTGTATTTTCTCTCCGTGCAAATGTCACGCGAATGTATAGTGTTGGTCCTTTGATGTGTATCGGGTTTAGACACCTGTAAGTTTTCTCGACGGCTTAGGAACATGCAAATTGGGGTGGTCTTATTATTGGCTATAGGCAAAGACACACGATATTTTGCCCCGTTACCCGATTACAATCGGCATGTTAGTGTTGTGCGGCGACCGACAAACCCAATGGGCCCCCCAAACAGCAGAGGCCGTGCGTCGCGGCAGTCTGGATGCCTGCGCGATATTGACTGCCCATAGAGCCTTTTGTCCGGCCCAAGTCATGGCTTGTGAGTTTTGAAACTCTTGGCTCGTGTCTAGCAGCAGTGGGTCCTCGAGGAAGATGCAAATCCACTCTCCTTCTCGACGTGAAATGGAGTCAACACCGCAGCTCTAGGCTCTACCGCTTTGGAGTCTCACGGACTCGGCTTACAGACTCCAAAGCGTACGTGCCTATTGGCTAGTAGTTGTGTTGCGAGTCGCTGATTGGTCGATTGGCGCGGCACGTTTACAGGACTCGTGAGCCCGAGATACTTTCTGGAACACCTCTCTTTTGCAGCTGGTAGACAGGCAGATTCGAGATTGGCGGGACTTTAATTTCGCGAATCAATCAAAGTTGAATAAATGAATATGGTATCGCGAAATGGTCTTCATCCCTGCAACATAACTGCAGTCGGGTATCGAGTGCGCGTGTTGTTGAGGCTAAATCCGTCATTATTCTCTGCATGGAATGGGGTATAGTAAAGCACGCAGCCAAATCTGCCTGTTGCTCGCTCATCACAACAAAACGAATTGCGTGGTATGTTTGGGACAGTCTCGGCACATCCACGGTAGACCTCGTGTCTATTGTGCTCTAGACATTACAACACTGCACTGTGCGCTCTTGGCTTGAGTTGACGTTTAATTCTGTGCTCCTATTGTGTTGTCAGGTGGCATGGTGCATTAACTCTACTCCCCCGAACTCGAGTGTTGCATGCATGGACATTAATCGGGGAGATGGTGATATTGTGTAGTTGGTACTTGGTAGACGGAGTTAGTGAACTTGCCGATTTCCCGCCTGCACTAGTTCGACTTGCCAAGTTAAGTGCCAACAAACTAAACAATAAAGCGCGAAGGAAGTGTTCGGATTTCGTCGCTGAGCCGAAGACAAAGACAGATTCGATGTACCGTCATCGAAGCCTCGGCGCCAGATGTGCACGTGTTTGTGTGGGGGGACAGAAATGAGCTAAAGATTCTCGGGAATAAACAGTAGTTTTGCAAGCCAAGCGAAAGAACACGTGGCTGCAGGAAACACAGTGTCGAGATGATGGCATTCATGGAAAGCGATAAATCGCAGAGAAAGATGGTCGGGTTGACAGCTGGCAGCGAACTCCAAAATAAGTAACGACTTTCATGAAACAGATTCCAAGAATGGCTCTGCTTCCTGCTAGTGTTATCACTATTCCCCCCCCCCCCCCTCCCTCCAATAAAGGTGTGTTTCAGGGACCCGCTTATTGCTGTATTTCGGTGGCTCCACTTGCAACGGTAGTCCATCCATTACGTGGCTTGGCGCAGTGTTGCTTAACCGGTCTCTCTTCTGTGCAGACTGGAGCTGGAGGTAACGTGACTGGACGAGTACCCCGAAGACGCGACTGGCTCGTGTTTGATGTCTCGACGCCGCCATGCCGGTCGACAGCTTTCCGAGGGAAATCTTTCACACCATTGGCCAGGTGCCAGAGATTACATCTCGGCCACCAACACCGACAATGGGACAGGAGGAGGCCGAACACCGGGCCAACAGGGTGAGTGGTCCGCCCTCGCTAAGGCTGTGTCTCCTTTATCAGTTTCGCGCACTCGTTCTTGACAAATGACGTCACAAGTCCTGTCCGCATTGCTAAACCACCGCGGCCATAGCCAAAGACGGCATAAACGAAATTAATGCAAACTGAATACAACGACGTTTGAACAAACAACATAAGCGATTCATTCTTTTGTGTGTGGTGTACATCGGAGATATCTTCCCCAGCCCACACATGCCGTATTATTTTGGTAGATTGTTGCTAAGTATTTTGATTGGTAATAGAAATGGGATACAGTTTGGATAGTAGTCTGAACGATTTTATTACTTAGGAAGGCTATACATTTTCAGAATCGTCTGAATTATCAAATGGTCGTTTTGTTCGCGTGGTCAACGCCCGTAGAGTCAGGAAGCATCTAAACCCCATTTCAAGTTAAGACTAAGGAGAATGGATTTGAATCTTCAGTAGAGTCGGGTATGAAACTAATCTCCATTTCACGTTGAGAAGCAGTGTGGATTTGCATCTTCCTCGAGGACCCACTGCTGCTAGACACGAGCTAAGTGTTTCCCAACTCACAAGCCATGTCTTGAGTCGGGATAAAATACCATTACGTGAACAACATAAGTCGAGGCCCCTGCGATAGTGTGTGACTTAAATCCGCGCAGGGTCTTGAATTCTCGCAAGTCCCGAGTCGAGCAGCCTCACTCCGATCACCCACACTCGTCCACACGTCTCGTGTTTTGATTGGTGGTGTTCAACGACTTGAAGACACATCGTTTTCACAGTAATATGACTGCGACGGGCTCGGACGGGCCCGGCCCATGGACTCGAAAGCGCGTTATGTGGGAGTGTACTGGTTGTAACTCAATTCCCTTCACCCTCACTTCCTTCAACCTCACTCCCTTCAACTTCACTCCCTTCAACTTCACTCCCTTCAACTTCACTCCCTTCAACCTCACTCCCTTCAACCTCACTCCCTTCAACCTCACTCCCTTCAACCTCACTCCCTTCAACCTCACTCCCTTCAACCTCACTCCCTTTTAGAGATGCCCACGTGCAAGGCGGTCACCCATCCACCGGCCGACTCGGCGCAGTGTTGCTTAACTCCAGTCCCTCCAACCTATCTCCCTCTCAGAGCCGACCACGTGCTTGGCGGTCACCCATCCACCGGCCGACTCGGCGCAGTGGTGCTTAACTCCAATCCCTCCAACCTCTCTCCCTCTGAGAGCTGGCCACGTTCATGGCGGTCACCCATCCACCGGCCGACTCGGCGCAGTGTTGCTTAACTCCAATACCCCCAACCTCTCTCCCTCTCAGAGCCGACCACGTGCACGGCGGTCACCCATCCACCGGCCGACTCGGCGCAGTGGTGCTTAACTCCAATCCCTCCAACCTCTCTCCCTCTGAGAGCCGACCACGTGCACGGCGGTCACCCATCCACCGGCCGACTCGGCGCAGTGTTGCTTAACTCCAATACCCCCAACCTCTCTCCCTCTCAGAGCCGACCACGTGCACGGCGGTCACCCATCCACCGGCCGACTCGGCGCAGTGGTGCTTAACTCCAATACCTCCAACCTCTCTCCCTCTGAGAGCTGGTAACGTGCACGGCGGTTACCCATCCACCGGCCGACTCGGCGCAGTGTTGCTTAACTCCAGTCCCTCCAACCTCACCCTCTGAGAGCTGGTCACGTGCATGGCGGTCACTCATCCACCGGCCGACGAAATTATTAGCTAACGATCGATGTGATGGACATGAGTGATAATATACCGTAGCAAAGAACTTTCGGTTGACGGGAGTGGCAAGCCATCGCAGTGCAAGCTATGATGTTCCTAGCAAACGATTATATAGTTGATCCCTCAGCGTGAGAGGTTTGGCCTGGAGTTAGCGGAAGTCGAAGCCGATGAGATGAGACCTGAGAGCGCGGAATGCATATTGTTTACAAAACAATCGATGACGACACCAAATTTCATCCAGTCCAAGCCTGTTATAGTCTGCAGTTCGCCATATTGTGCTTTGGCTCTTCGTGATCGCGAGTGAAACGCAGAAGGGACGGCTTACAATTCCCACTGCCAGCAGTGCGTCTTTTCAAAGTTCTTACTGATAGTCTTTAATCTCGTTCGGAAAACTGCACACGCGTAGCTCTACATCATATTTTATGGCCTTGTTTAGCTCTTCTTTGGCGATAACTGAGAACAAAGTGGAATTTTTTTTTGGTTGGGTTGATGCCAAGGAATTTCACTTTGTGCTGCAATATTTCTACAAAATGGCACGTGTTCATGGCCCTGCCGGAACAAAGAGATACTTTTGACACAGCGATGCAAACTGACGGGTTTCACCACGCGTTTGCTAACAACGAATTCTTTTTCCAAACGTTTGTAAATATGAAAACTGAAAAGTTTTCTTTGAGAAAATGCGCTGAGCGTTGTCGCAGCTCTGATACCTGTTTTGACAAACGGCCGTGTGGCACTGGTCTACTGGTGTAGGTTAATGACTTCGACACATTTCTTTTGACAAATAGCCTTCTAGCACTGCTCTAATGGCAAGAAGAACAAGAAGAACAAAAACAACAAGAACAACAAGAACAACAAGAACAACAAGAACAACAAGAACAACAAGAACAACAAGAACAACAAGAACAACAAGAACAACAAGAACAACAAGAAGATCATGAAGAACATGAACAACAAGGAGAACAAGAAGAACAAGAAGAACAAGAACAACAAGAACAACAAGAAGAATAAGAACAACAAGAACAACAAGAAGAATAAGAACAACAAGAAGAACAAGAAGAACAAAAATAACAAGAAGAACAAAAACAACAAGAACAACAAGAAGAACAAAAACAACAAGAACAACAAGAAGAACAAAAACAACAAGAACAACAAGAAGAACAAGAACAACAAGAACAACAAGAAGAACAAGAAGAACAAGAAGAACAAGAACAACAAGAACAACAAGAAGAACAAGAACAACAAGAACAACAAGAAGAACAAAAACAACAAGAACAACAAGAAGAACAAGAACAACAAGAACAACAAGAAGAACAAGAACAACAAGAACAACAAGAACAACAAGAACAACAAGAAGATCATGAAGAACATGAACAACAAGAAGAACAAGAAGAACAAGAAGAACAAGAACAACAAGAACAACAAGAAGAATAAGAACAACAAGAACAACAAGAAGAATAAGAACAACAAGAAGAACAAGAAGAACAAGAATAACAAGAAGAACAAAAACAACAAGAACAACAAGAAGAACAAAAACAACAAGAACAACAAGAAGAACAAAAACAACAAGAACAACAAGAAGAACAAGAACAACAAGAACAACAAGAAGAACAAGAAGAACAAGAAGAACAAGAAGAACAAGAACAACAAGAACAACAAGAAGAACAAGAAGAACAAGAAGAACAAGAACAACAAGAAGAACAAGAACAACAAGAAGAACAAGAAGAACAAGAAGAACAAGAAGAACAAGAACAACAAGAACAACAAGAACAACAAGAAGAACAAGAAGAACAAGAAGAACAAGAACAACAAGAACAACAAGAACAACAAGAACAACAAGAACAACAAGAACAACATGAAGAACAAGAATAACATGAGTAACAACAAGAACAACAAGAAGATCATGAAGAACATGAACAACAAGGAGAACAAGGAGAACAAGAAGAACAAGAAGAACAAGAACAACAAGAACAACAAGAAGAATAAGAACAACAAGAAGAACAAGAAGAACAAGAATAACAAGAAGAACAAAAACAACAAGAACAACAAGAAGAACAAGAACAACAAGAACAACAAGAAGAACAAGAAGAACATGAACAACAAGAAGAACAAGAATAACAAGAAGAACAAGAACAACAAGAAGAACAAGAACAAAAAGAACAACAAGAAGAACAAGAACAACAAGAAGAACAAGAACAACAAGAAGAACAAGAATAACAAGAAGAACAAGAACAACAAGAAGAACAAGAACAAAAAGAACAACAAGAAGAACAAGAACAACAAGAAGAACAAGAACAACAAGAACAACAAGAACAACATGAAGAACAAGAACAACAAGAACAACAAGAACAACCAGAAGAACAAGAACAACAAGAACAACAAGAAGAACAAAAAGAACGAGAACAACAAGAAGAACAAGAACAACAAGAACAACAAGAAGAACAAGAACAACAAGAACAACAAGAAGAACAAGAACAACAAGAACAACAAGAACAACAAGAAGAACAAGAACAACATGAAGAACAACAAGAAGAACAACAAGAAGAACAAGAACAAGAACAACAAGAAGAACAAGAACAACAAGAAGAACAAGAACAACAAGAACAACAAGAAGAACATGAACAACATGAACAACAAGAAGAACAAGAAGAACAAGAATAACAAGAATAACAAGAAGAACAAGAACAACAAGAACAACAAGAAGAACAAGAACAACAAGAACAACAAGAAGAATAAGAACAACAAGAAGAACAAGAAGAACAAGAATAACAAGAAGAACAAAAACAACAAGAACAACAAGAACAACAAGAAGAACAAGAACAACAAGAACAACAAGAACAACAAGAAGAACAAAAAGAACAAGAATAACAAGAAGAACAAAAACAACAAGAACAACAAGAACAACAAGAAGAACAAGAACAACAAGAACAACAAGAACAACAAGAACAACAAGAACAACAAGAAGAACAAGAAGAACAAGAAGAACAAGAACAACAAGAACAACAAGAACAACAAGAACAACAAGAACAACAAGAACAACAAGAACAACAAGAACAACAAGAACAACAAGAACAACAAGAACAACAAGAACAACAAGAACAACAAGAACAACAAGAACAACAAGAACAACAAGAACAACAAGAACAACAAGAACAACAAGAACAACAAGAAGAACAAGAACAACAAGAACAACAAGAAGAACAAGAACAACAAGAACAACAAGAACAACAAGAACAACAAGAACAACATGAAGAACAAGAACAACAAGAACAACAAGAACAACAAGAAGAACAAGAAGAACAAGAAGAACAAGAAGAACAAGAACAACAAGAAGAACAAGAATAACAAGAACAACAAGAACAACAAGAACAACAAGAACAACATGAAGAACAAGAACAACAAGAACAACAAGAACAACCAGAAGAACAAGAACAACAAGAAGAACAAGAACAACAAGAAGAACAAGAAGAACAAGAACAACATAAAGAACAACGAGAAGAAGAAGAACAACAAGATGAACAAGAAGAACAAGAACAAGAACAACAAGAATAACAAGAAGAACAAGAACAACAAGAAGAACAAGAACAACAAGAACAACAAGAAGAACAAAAAGAACGAGAACAACAAGAAGAACAAGAACAACAAGAACAACATGAACAACATGAATAACAACAAGAACAACAAGAAGAATAAGAACAACAAGAAGAACAAGAAGAACAAGAATAACAAGAAGAACAAAAACAACAAGAACAACAAGAAGAACAAGAACAACAAGAACAACAAGAAGAACAAGAAGAACATGAACAACAAGAAGAACAAGAATAACAAGAAGAACAAGAACAACAAGAAGAACAAGAACAAAAAGAACAACAAGAAGAACAAGAACAACAAGAAGAACAAGAACAAAGAGAAGAACAAGAATAACAAGAAGAACAAGAACAACAAGAAGAACAAGAACAAAAAGAACAACAAGAAGAACAAGAACAACAAGAAGAACAAGAACAACAAGAACAACAAGAACAACAAGAACAACAAGAACAACATGAAGAACAAGAACAACAAGAACAACAAGAACAACCAGAAGAACAGGAACAACAAGAAGAACAAGAACAACAAGAACAACAAGAAGAACAAAAAGAACGAGAACAACAAGAAGAACAAGAACAACAAGAACAACAAGAAGAACAAGAACAACAAGAACAACAAGAACAACAAGAAGACCAAGAACAACATGAAGAACAACAAGAACAACATGAAGAACAACAAGAAGAACAAGAACAAGAACAACAAGAAGAACAAGAACAACAAGAAGAACAAGAACAACAAGAACAACAAGAAGAACATGAACAACATGAACAACATGAACAACAAGAAGAACAAGAAGAACAATAATAACAAGAATAACAAGAAGAACAAGAACAACAAGAACAACAAGAAGAACAAGAACAACAAGAACAACAAGAAGAACAAGAAGAACATAAACAACAAGAGGAACAAGAATAACAAGAAGAACAAGAACAACAAGAAGAACAAGAACAAAAAAAACAACAAGAAGAACACGAACAACAAGAACAACAAGAAGAACAAGAACAACAAGAACAACATGAAGAACAAGAACAACAAGAACAACAAGAACTACCAGAAGAACAAGAACAACAAGAAGAACAAGAACAACAAGAACAACAAGAAGAACAAGAAGAACAAGAACAACAAGAACAACAAGAACAACAAGAACAACATGAACAACATGAACAACATGAATAACAACAAGAACAACAAGAAGAACAAGAACAAGAACATCACGAAGAACAAGAACAACAAGAACAAGAACAACAAGAACAACAAGAAGTACAAGAACAACACGAAGAACAAGAACAACAAGAACAACAAGAAGAACAAGAACAACATAAAGAACAACGAGAAGAAGAAGAACAACAAGAAGAACAAGAAGAACAAGAACAAGAACAACAAGAATAACAAGAAGAACAAGAACGACAAGAACAAGAACAACAAGAAGAACATGAACAACAAGAAGAAAAGGAAAAACAAGAACAACAAGAACAAGAACAACAAAAACAACAAGAACAACAAGAAGAACAAGAACAACAAGAACAACAAGAAGAACATGAAGAACATGAACAACAAGAAGAACTAGAACAACAAGAAGAACAAGAACAACAAGAACAACAAGAAGAACAAGAACAAGAAGAACAAGAACAACAAGAAGAACAAGAAGAAGAACAAGAACAACAAGAAGAACAGGAACAACAAGAACAACAAGAAGAACAAGAACAACATGAAAAACAAGAACAACAAGAAGAACAAGAACAACAAGAATAACAAGAAGAACAAGAACAACAAGAAGAACAAGAACAACAAGAAGAACATGAACAACAAGAAGAACAAGAAGAACAAGAACAACATGAAGAACAAGAACAACAAGAAGAACAAGAATAACAGAAGAACAAGAACAACAGGAAGAACATGAACAACAAGAAGAACAAGAATAACAAGAAGAACAAGAATAACAAGAAGAACAAGAACAACAAGAAGAACATGAACAACAAGAAGAACAAGAACAACAAGAAGAACAAGAACAACAAGAATAACAAGAACAACAAGAAGAACAAGAACAACCAGAACAACAAGAAGAACAAGAACAACAAGAACAACAAGAAGAACAAGAACAACAAGAAGAACAAGAAGAACAAGAACAACAAGAAGAACAAGATCAACAAGAACAACAAGAAGGACAAGAAGAACATGAACAACAAGAAGAACAAGAATAACAAGTAGAACAAGAACAACAAGAAGAACAAGAACAACAAGAAGAACATGAACAACAAGAAGAACAAGGATAACAAGAAGAACAAGAACAAGAAGAACAAGAACAACAAGAACAACAAGAAGGACAAGAACAACATGAAGAACAACAAGAACAAGCAGAACAAGATCAACAAGAACAACAAGAACAACAAGAACAACATGAAGAACAAGAACAACAAGAAGAACAAGAACAACAAGAACAACAAAAAAAAGAACATCAAGAACAACAAGAAGAACAAGAACAAGAAGAACAAGAACAACTAGAACAACAAGAAGAACAAGAACAACAAGAAGAACAAGAATAACAAGAAGAACAAGAACAACAAGAAGAACAAGAACAACAAGAACAAGAACAACAACAAGAACAAGAACAACAAGAAGAACATGAACAACAAGAAGAAAAGGAACAACAAGAACAACAAGAACAAGAACAACAAAAACAACAAGAACAACAAGAAAAACAAGAAAAACAAGAACAACAAGAACAACAAGAACAACAAGAACAACAAGAAGATCATGAAGATAATGAACAACAAGAAGAACAAGAACAACAAGAAGAACAAGAACAACAAGAAGACTAAGAATAACAAGAATAACAAGAAGAACAAGAATAACAAGAAAAACAAGAAAAACAAGAAAAACAAGAACAACAAGAACAACAAGAAGAACAAGAACAACAAGAACAACAAGAAGAACAAGAACACAAGAACAACAAGAACAACAAGAACAACAAGAACAACAAGAAGAACAAGAACAACAAGAACAACAAGAACAACAAGAAGAACAAGAACAAGAACAACAAGAATAACAAGAAGAACAAGAACAACAAGAACAGGAACAACTAGAACAACAAGAAGAACAAGAACAACAAGAAGAACAAGAATAACAAGAATAACAAGAAGAACAAGAACAACAAGAAGAACAAGAACAACAAGAACAAGAACAACAAAAAGAACATGAACAACAAGAAGAAAAGGAACAACAAGAACAACAAGAACAAGAACAACAAAAACAACAAGAACAACAAGAAAAACAAGAAGAACAAGAAGAACAAGAAGAACAAGAAGAACAAGAAGAACAAGAAGAACAAGAAGAACAAGAAGAACAAGAAGAACAAGAAGAACAAGAACAACAAGAACAACAAGAAGAATAAGAACAACAAGAAGAACAAGAACAACAAGAAAAACAAGAAGAACATGAACAACATGAACAACAAGAAGAACAAGAAGAACAAGAATAACAAGAAGAACAAGAACAACAAGAAGAACAAGAACAACAAGAAGAACAAGATCAAAAAGAACAACAAGAAGAACAAGAATAACAAGAAGAACAAGAAGATTAAGAACAACAAGAAGAACAAGAACAACAAGAACAACAAGAACAACAAGAACAACATGAAGAACAAGAACAACACGAACAACAAGAACAACAAGAACAACAAGAACAACCAGAAGAACAAGAACAACAAGAAGAACAAAAAGAACGAGAACAACAAGAACAACAAGAACAACAAGAAGAACAAGAACAACAAGAACAACAAGAACAACAAGAAGAACAAGAACAACATGAAGAACAACAAGAAGAACAAGAACAAGAACAACAAGAAGAACAAGAACAAGAACAACAAGAAGAACATGAACAACAAGAAGAACAAGAACAACAAGAACAACAAGAAGAACATGAACAACATGAACAACAAGAAGAACAAGAAGAACAAGAATAACAAGAAGAACAAGAACAACAAGAACAACAAGAAGAACAAGAAGAACATAAACAACAAGAAGAACAAGAATAACAAGAAGAACAAGAACAACAAGAACAAGAACAACAAGAACAAGAACAACAAGAACAACAAGAACAAGAACAACAAGAAGAACAAGAACACCAAGAACAACAAGAACAAAAAGAACAACAAGAACAACATGAAGAACAAGAACAACAAGAACAACAAGAACTACCAGAAGAACAAGAACAACAAGAAGAACAAGAACAACAAGAACAACAAGAAGAACAAGAAGAACAAGAACAACAAGAACAACAAGAACAACATGAACAACATGAATAACAACAAGAAGAACAAGAACAACAAGAAGAACAAGAACAACAAGAAGAACAAGAACAACAAGAACAACAAGAAGTACAAGAACAACACGAAGAACAAGAACAACAAGAACAACAAGAAGAACAAGATCAACATAAAGAACAACGAGAAGAAGAAGAACAACAAGAAGAACAAGAAGAACAAGAACAAGAACAACAAGAATAACAAGAAGAACAAGAACAACAAGAACAAGAACAACAAGAACAACAAGAAGAACAAGAACAACATGAAGAACAAGAATAACAAGAATAACAAGAAGAACAAGAACAACAAGAACAACAAGAAGAACAAGAACAACAAGAACAACAAGAAGAACAAGAATAACAAGAAGAACAAGAAGAACAAGAAGAACAAGAACAAAAAGAACAACAAGAAGAACAAGAAGAACAAGAACAACAAGAAGAACAAGAAGAACAAGAACAACAAGAACAACAAGAACAACAAGAACAACATGAAGAACAAGAACAACAAGAACAACAAGAACTACCAGAAGAACAAGAACAACAAGAAGAACAAGAACAACAAGAACAACACGAAGAACAAGAAGAACAAGAACAACAAGAACAACAAGAACAACAAGAACAACATGAACAACATGAATAACAACAAGAACAACAAGAAGAACAAGAACAAGAACATCACGAAGAACAAGAACAACAAGAAGAACAAGAACAACAAGAACAACAAGAAGTACAAGAACAACACGAAGAACAAGAACAACAAGAACAACAAGAAGAACAAGAACAACATAAAGAACAACGAGTAGAAGAAGAACAACAAGAAGAACAAGAAGAACAAGAACAAGAACAACAAGAATAACAAGAAGAACAAGAACAACAAGAACAAGAACAACAAGAAGAACATGAACAACAAGAAGAAAAGGAAAAACAATAACAACAAGAACAAGAACAACAAAAACAACAAGAACAACAAGAAGAACAAGAACAACAAGAAGAACAAGAACAACAAGAACAGCAAGAACAACAAGAACAGCAAGAAGAACAAGAACAACAAGAAGAACATGAAGAACATGAACAACAAGAAGAACTAGAACAACAAGAAGAACAAGAACAACAAGAACAACAAGAAGAACAAGAACAAGAAGAACAAGAACAAGAAGAACAAGAACAACAAGAAGAACAAGAAGAAGAACAAGAACAACAAGAAGAACAGGAACAACAAGAACAACAAGAAGAACAAGAACAACATGAAAAACAAGAACAACAAGAAGAACAAGAACAACAAGAATAACAAGAAGAACAAGAACAACAAGAAGAACAAGAACAACAAGAAGAACATGAACAACAAGAAGAACAAGAAGAACAAGAACAACATGAAGAACAAGAACAACAAGAAGAACAAGAATAACAGAAGAACAAGAACAACAAGAAGAACATGAACAACAAGAAGAACAAGAAGAACAAGAAGAACAAGAACAACAAGAAGAACATGAACAACAAGAAGAACAAGAACAACAAGAAGAACAAGATCAACAAGAAGAACAAGAACAACAAGAAGAACAAGAACAAGAACAACAACAAGAACAACAAGAAGAACAACAAGAAGAACAACACCCTTCGTAATACCTTCGTAAGACCAGTGCTCCATTATTATGAGGGCGTTGACGACGATGCCGGCCAGGCACCGCGACGTCGCCGTCAGCGTCGTCGGCGTCCCTCACTCTAGCTCTTGTCTACCTTACCTAACAGAGTGAGGCGTTCGACGACGCACTCGGCCACGCACCCCGACGTCGCCGTCAACGTCGGCGGCGTCCCCGTCTCCCATAAGAGCAATGCTATATGACTTCTGTGCCTCACTATGCATGAGAGAAATCCCATTTCAATTGTCTGTTTTCTGAAATCCTGAGAGGGGAGTCGGATGTAAATACCATTCCCCGACCCTTTGGGATAGTGGAAAATGTGATAAAAATCGATTTGACCAGAATGAAAACTGTACTTATAATAACAATGTTGTAATCTGTTTTTTCTTAATTGGGTAAGCTTTTCTTACCTGACACAGACGCTGACGTCGACGCTTTCGCGATCGGACGGGCGTCGTCGGCCGCCGCCTCGGATCTCTCGGCCCGGGCTTTCTCGCACTGCATTCTTTCACTCTTAGACTTGACAGAGTCCGGTCGCCGTGTACCTTCGCGGGAGTCTACCGTTTGCCGGACCGACGCCGGGCACCGACGCCGGGCACCGACGCCGACGCCTTCGCGGGCTGCCCGGTGTCGTCGGCCGCCGCCTCGGATCTCACAGCCCGGGCTTTCTCGCACTGCATCCTTCTACTCTTAGACTTGACAGAGTCCGGTCGCCGTGTACTTTCGCGGGAGTCGACCGTTTGCCGGACCGACGCCGGGCACCGACGCCGACGCCTTCGCGGGCGGCAGGGGGTCCGTCGGCCTCAAGGGCGCGAACGCCGGTGACAGGAAGGCACCGGTCACCTAGCAGTACACCCGGCGATGCACCGCCAACGCCCGGTAAGTTGTCAAACACCGGACACCGGGAAACGCACCAGAGAGCGTCTTTTCCCTTTAAACTCTCAAGGTCATACCCAAAATTTTCGCGGCCGCCCTCGGCGGCCGCGGGGGGGTTCTTGGTGTATCATATACGCGCCGAGACGCCGAGTCGTCAAGGTTAAAAATAATGCAGTCCTTCCAGACCCGCGGAGGCCAGACCGCGATTTAGCCAGTGTACGTCGTTTTTTATTTTTTATTTAAACTCTTGCCTTGTCTGTCACGGGTGCCACGCCGCGATCGTGCGTCTGTCGTGCTGGTAATTCCCGTGAGCGGCATCGAGATGTGCCCTCGTTGTATGCCACCGCCGTGCCGGTCTCATTTGGTATGCATTCGGCTCGATTTCTTGCGCAGCCTCGATAGTACGTTCTTCGTTAAACAAGTCGCCCGGTTCGTAACGCATCGTGCCCCGGACGAGCTAATCATTCGGTGCTGGACGCGACGTGCCCTCTCGTCGTCCATCCATCCTCCATCCATCCATCCATCCTCCATCATCCATCATCCATCCGGTCAGATCAACGCCGTCCCGGTCAGGCAGCTCTCTACACCGGCAGCCTCCGAAATGCATTTGTCCGAAATGAATTGCCTTCGTAAGACCAGTGCTCCATTATAATGAGGGCATTGACAACGATGCCGGCCAGGCACCGCGACGTCGCCGTCAGCGTCGTTGGCGTCCCTCACTCTCTAGCTCTTGTCTACCTTACCTGACAGAGTGAGGCGTTCGACGACGCACTCGGCCACGCACCCCGACGTCGCCGTCAACGTCGGCGGCGTCCCCGTCTCCCATAAGAGCAATGCTATATGACTTAGTCGCTGTGCCTCACTTTGCATGAGAGAAATCTCCGTTCACTTGTCTGTTTTCTGAAATCCAGAGAGGGGAGTCGGATGTGAATACCATACCCCGACCTTCGGGGATAGTGGAAAATGTGATAAAAATCGATTTGGCCAGAAAGAAAACTGTACTTATCGTCGGCGGTCTGCGAAAACTGAATAACTCCATTTTCGTAGTTCTGAGATAATTGAATTTCTAACTTTGGAGGTCGCTGAAAAATGAAAATTGTATGGATTTTTGGACTTTCTTCTCTCATTGAATAGACCGATAAGTTTTTAACACAGATCTTTATTAAATATTTTGATTGTCATAATACATTAGTGGCAATTAATTATAACAGCATTAATGCAGTTTTGCCTGACTATAAATGTATGCTGCGGACGGAGCTTTCCACTTTCAACTCACAGTTTTACATGGTTTCTTAGATGCATAATGGCAATTATTTGGTAGATAGACGATAATGATTGATTATAAAAATAATAAAAAGGTTACACAAAATAATCGGGAAGACGAAATGAACACGAAATCTTGATTGACCCGACATTTAGTTTTCTTCTTCCTCGTCTTCATCTACATCAGGTTCTGGAAGGGAGTTTGATGCCTTCGCAGTGGCTGGGAGAGACTTATACCAACCATGAAATTCAACAGGAATCACCAAGTTGTTGCACAGTTTGATCAAGTCTCTTTTCTTCAGCATACTTATTGGGATCGACGCGCACCATACGCTTTCTTTATGGAGCTTCGATGGTCGATGATTGATGGGCGACCCTTCCCACTTGATAGCATGTTTATCATCCGATAATCATCAGTGTGATTGTACCGGTATTTGACTATTCCAGGATACTGCTTTTCGTAGCTGAAACACTCGACTTTCAGCCATTTTACTCGATCACCATCAATATCGATGGCGGTATTTCTTCAGTGTTACCTTGGAAAAGTCATGTAAATCAAGAATATCTGCGAAAAACATTTCCTTGACTGAGTATTGCGATTTATTTTTATTCCGATTCCTTTGAGAGCGGGCCAAACGGAAAATATTGAGCCAATCTTGCATTGTGTAGATGGCTACGTTTTTCTTTTGCGCCTCTATGGCACTGTGCATACTGTCGACCTCCATATAGGAATGTGAAGAAATTATTCACATTATTCACATACCACAGGTATGTAAAGAAATTATGAATTAATGACACAACAACATTTATCAATACTTATCATAACATTATGTTGATACACTTACCTCAAAAGAGAACAAAAAGCTTAATTAACGGCACGAACACTCAAACCACGTTTAGTCAAAGCATGTCGAAGCGGTGAGAACACAGCTGATGCAAAATGGTGTTATTCAGTTTCCGTTCTAAAGGAGCGTTGCGAGCAGCAACCATTCCACAAATTTTGTCAGCGAAAACTGAATAAGTGTATTTATGCAGTTCTCGCTGGCAAGGATTGGTTGATTTGGAATTGTTCAATATGGCTAAAGCTTATAGCTGGTAGTGGCGATTTTAGGGATTTACGCAGTTTTCGCAGATAAAAGAATGATTTTTTTCTGATTTTTTGACACCAAAATATCATTTTTCGCAAAAATGGAGTTATTCAGTTTTCGTTGACCGCCGACGTTATAATAACAATGTTGTAATCTGTTTTTTCTTAATTGGGTAAGCTTTTCTTACCTGACACAGACGCTGACGCCGACGCTTTCGCGGGCGGACGGGCGTCGTCGGCCGCCGCTTCGGATCTCTCGGCCCGGGCTTTCCCGCACTGCATCCTTCTACTCTTAGACTTGACAGAGTCCGGTCGCCGTGTACCTTCGCGGGAGTCTACCGTTTGCCGGACCGACGCCGGGCACCGACGCCGACGCCTTCGCGGGCTGCCCGGCGTCGTCGGCCGCCGCCTCGGATCTCTCGGCCCGGGCTTTCTCGCACCGCATCCTTCTACTCTTAGACTTGACAGAGTCCGGTCGCAGTGTACTTTCGCGGGAGTCGACCGCTTGCCGGACCGCCGCCGGGCACCGACGCCGACGCCCACGCGGGTGGCAGGGGGTCCGCCGGCCTCAAAGGCGCGAACGCCGGTGACAGGAAGGCACCGGTCACCTAGCAGAACACCCGGCGATGCACCGCCAACGCCCGGTAAGTCGTCAAACACCGGACACCGGGAAACGCACCAGAGAGCGTCTTTTCCCTTTAAACTCTCAAGGTCATAGACAAAATTTTCGCGGCCGCCCTCGGCGGCCGCGGGGGGGTTTTTGGTATTTCTTGTACGCGCCGAGACGCCGAGTCGTCAAGGTCAAAAATAATGCAGTCCCCCCAGACCCGCGGAGTCCAGACCGCGATTTAGCCAGTGTACGTCGTTTTTGATTTTTGATTTAAACTTTTGCCTTGTCTGTCACGGGTGCCACTCCGCGATCGTGCGTCTGTCGTGCTGGTAATTCCCGTGAGCGGCATCGAGATGTGCCCTCGTTGTATGCCACCGCCGTGCCGGTCTCATTTGGTATGCATTCGGCTCGATTTCTTGCGCAGCCTCGATAGTACGTTCTTCGTTAAACAAGTCGCCTGGTTCGTAACGCATCTTGCCCCGGACGAGCTAATCATTCGGTGCCGGACGCGACGTGCCCTCTCGTCATCCATCCATCATCCATCCATCATCCATCCATCATCCATCCTCCATCCTCCATCCATATATCCTCCATCCTCCATCCTCCATCATCATTCCATCCATCCATCCATCCATCCTCCATCATCCATCCGGTCAGATCAACGCCGTCCCGGTCAGGCAGCTCTCTACACCGGCAGCCTCCGAAATGCATTTGTCCGAAATAAGAACCCTTCGTAAGACCTTCGTAAGACCAGTGCTCCATTATTATGAGGGCGTTGACGACGATGCCGGCCAGGCACCGCGACGTCGCCGTCAGCGTCGTCGGCGTCCCTCACTCTCTAGCTCTTGTCTACCTTACCTAACAGAGTGAGGATTTCGACGACGCACTCGGCCACGCACCCCGACGTCGCCGTCAACGTCGGCGGCGTCCCCGTCTCCCATTAGAGCAATGCTATATGACTAAGTCGCTGTGCCTCACTATGCATGAGAGAAATCCCATTTCAATTGTCTGTTCTCTAAAATCCAGAGAGGGGAGTCGGATGTGTATACCATACCCCAACCTTCTGGGATAGTGGAAAATGTGATAAAAATCGATTTGGCCAGAAAGAAAACTGTACTTATAATAACAATGTTGTAATCTGTTTTTCCTTAATTGGGTAAGCTTTTCTTACCTGACACAGACGCTGACGCCGACGCTTTTGCGGGCGGACGGGCGTCGTCTGCCGCCGCTTCGGATCTCTCGGCCCGGGCTTTCCCGCACTGCATCCTTCTACTCTTAGGCTTGACAGAGTCCGGTCGCCGTGTACCTTCGCGGGAGTCGACCGTTTGCCGGACCGACGCCGGGCACCGTCGCCGACGCCTTCGCGGGCTGCCCGGCGTCGTCGGCCGCCGCCTCGGATCTCTCGGCCCGGGCTTTTTCGCACTGCATTCTTTCACTCTTAGACTTGACAGAGTCCGGTCGCCGTGTACCTTCGCGGGAGTCGACCGTTTGCCGGACCGACGCCGGGCACCGACGCCGACGCTTTCGCGGGCGGCCCGGCGTCGTCGGCCGCCGCCTCGGATCTCTCGGCCCGGGCTTTCTCGCACTGCATCCTTCTACTCTTAGACTTGACAGAGTCCGGTCGCCGTGTACCTTCGCGGGAGTCGACCGTTTGCCGGACCGACGCCGGGCACCGACGCCGACGCCCTCGCGGGCGGCAGGGGGTCTGACGGCCTCAAGGGAGCAAACGCCGGTGACAGGAAGGCACCGGTCACCTAGCAGTACACCCGGCGATGCACCGCCAACGCCCGGTAAGTCGTCAAACACCGGACACCGGGAAACGCACCAGAGAGCGTCTTTTCCCTTTAAACTCTCAAGATCATACCCAAAATTTTCGCGGCCGCCTTCGGCGGTCGCGGGGGGGTTCTTAGTGTTATATATGCGCGCCGGGACGCCAAGTCGTCAAGGTCAAAAATAATGCAGTCCCCCAGACCCGCGGAGGCCAGACCGCGATTTAGCCAGTGTATGTCGTTTTTAAATTTTTATTTAAACTCTTGCCTTGTCTGTCACGGGTAAAACGCCGCGATCGTGAGTCTGTCGTGCTGGTAATTCCCGTGAGCGGCATCGAGATGTGCCCTCGTTGTATGCCACCGCCGTGCCGGTCTCATTTGGTATGCATTCGGCTCGATTTCTTGCGCAGCCTCGATAGTACGTTCTTCGTTAAACTAGTCGCCCGGTTCGTAACGCATTGTGCCCCGGACGAGCTAATCATTCGGTGCCGGACGCGACGTGCCCTCTCGTCATCCATCCATCCTCCATCCATCATCAATCCTCCATCATCCATCCTCCATCCATCCATCCGGTCAGATCAACGCCGTCCCGGTCAGGCAGCTCTCTACACCGGCAGCCTCCGAAATGCATTTGTCCGAAATGAATTGCATTTGTAAGACCAGTGCTCCATTATTATGAGGGCGTTGACAACGATGCCGGCCAGGCACCGCGACGTTTCCGTCAGCGTCGTCGGCGTCCCTCACTCTCTAGCTCTTGTCTACCTTACCTAACAGAGTAAGGCGTTCGACGACGCACTCTGCCACGCACCCCGACGTCGCCGTCAACGTCGGCGGCGTCCCCGTCTCCCATAAGAGCAATGCTATATGACTTAGTCGCTGTGCCTCACTATGCATGAGAGAAATCCCATTTCAATTGTCTGTTTTCTGAAATCCAGAGAGGGGAGTCGGATGTGAATACCAAACCCCGACCTTTTGGGATAGTGGAAAATGTAATAAAAATCGATTTGACCAGAATGAGAACTGTACTTATAATAACAATGTTGTAATCTGTGTTTTCTTAATTGGGTAAGCTATTCTTACCTGACACTGACGCTGACGCCGACGCTTTCACTAGCGGACGGGCGTCGTCGGCCGCCGCTTCGGATCTCTCGGCCCGGGCTTTCTCGCACTGCATCCTTCTACTCTAAGACTTGACAGAGTCCGGTCGCCGTATACCTTCGCGGGAGTCGACCGTTTGCCGGACCGACGCCGGGCACCGACGCCGACGCCTTCGCGGGCTGCCCGGCGTCGTCGGCCGCCGCCTCGGATCTCTCGGCCCGGGCTTTTTCGCACTGCATTCTTTCACTCTTAGACTTGACAGAGTCCGGTCGCCGTGTACCTTCGCGGGAGTCGACCGTTTGCCGGACCGACGCCGGGCACCGACGCCGACGCTTTCGCGGGCGGCCCGGCGTCGTCGGCCACCGCCTCGGATCTCTCGGCCCGGGCTTTCTCGAACTGCATCCTTCTACTCTTAGACTTGACAGAGTCCGGTCGCCGTGTACCTTCGCGGGAGTCGACCGTTTGCCGGACCGACGCCGGGCACCGACGCCGACGCCCTCGCGGGCGGCAGGGGGTCTGACGGCCTCAAGGGCGCGAACGCCGGTGACAGGAAGGCACCGGTCACCTAGCAGTACACCCGGCGATGCACCGCCAACGCCCGGTAAGTCGTCAAACACCGGACACCGGGAAACGCACCAGGGAGCGTCTTTTCCCTTTAAACTCTCAAGATCATACCCAAAATTTTCGCGGCCGCCTTCGGCGGTCGCGGGGGGGTTCTTAGTGTTCTATATGCGCGCCGGGACGCCAAGTCGTCAAGGTCAAAAATAATGCAGTCCCCCAGACCCGCGGAGGCCAGACCGCGATTTAGCCAGTGTATGTCGTTTTTAAATTTTTATTTAAACTCTTGCCTTGTCTGTCACGGGTACCACGCCGCGATCGTGCGTCTGTCGTGCTGGTTATTCCCGTGAGCGGCATCGAGATGTGCCCTCGTTGTATGCCACCGCCGTGCCGGTCTCATTTGGTATGCATTCGGCTCGATTTCTTGCGCAGCCTCGATAGTACGTTCTTCGTTAAACAAGTCGCCCGGTTCGTAACGCATTGTGCCCCGGACGAGCTAATCATTCGGTGCCGGACGCGACGTGCCCTCTCGTCATCCATCCATCCTCCATCCATCATCAATCCTCCATCATCCATCCTCCATCCATCCATCCGGTCAGATCAACGCCGTCCCGGTCAGGCAGCTCTCTACACCGGCAGCCTCCGAAATGCATTTGTCCGAAATGAATTGCATTTGTAAGACCAGTGCTCCATTATTATGAGGGCGTTGACAACGATGCCGGCCAGGCACCGCGACGTTTCCGTCAGCGTCGTCGGCGTCCCTCACTCTCTAGCTCTTGTCTACCTTACCTAACAGAGTAAGGCGTTCGACGACGCACTCTGCCACGCACCCCGACGTCGCCGTCAACGTCGGCGGCGTCCCCGTCTCCCATAAGAGCAATGCTATATGACTTAGTCGCTGTGCCTCACTATGCATGAGAGAAATCCCATTTCAATTGTCTGTTTTCTGAAATCCAGAGAGGGGAGTCGGATGTGAATACCAAACCCCGACCTTTTGGGATAGTGGAAAATGTAATAAAAATCGATTTGACCAGAATGAAAACTGTACTTATAATAACAATGTTGTAATCTGTGTTTTCTTAATTGGGTAAGCTATTCTTACCTGACACTGACGCTGACGCCGACGCTTTCACTAGCGGACGGGCGTCGTCGGCCGCCGCTTCGGATCTCTCGGCCCGGGCTTTCTCGCACTGCATCCTTCTACTCTAAGACTCGACAGAGTCCGGTCGCCGTGTACCTTCGCGGGAGTCGACCGTTTGCCGGACCGACGCCGGGCACCGACGCCGACGCCTTCGCGGGCTGCCCGGCGTCGTCAGCCGCCGCCTCGGATCTCTCGGCCCGGGCTTTCTCGCACTGCATTCTTTCACTCTTAGACTTGACAGAGTCCGGTCGCCGTGTACCTTCGCGGGAGTCGACCGTTTGCCGGACCGACGCCGGGCACCGACGCCGACGCCCTCCGGGCGGCAGGGGGTCCGCCGGCCTCAAGGGCGCGAACGCCGGTGACAGGAAGGCACCGGTAACCTAGCAGTACACCCGGCGATGCACCGCCAAAGCCCGGTAAGTCGTCAAACACCGGACACCGGGAAACGCACCAGAGAGCGTCTTTTCCCTTTAAACTCTCAAGGTCATACCCAAAATTTTCGCGGCCGCCCTCGGCGGCCGCTGGGGGGGTTCTTGGTATTTCATATACGCGCCGAGACGCCGAGTCATCAAGGTCAAAAATATGCAGTCCCCCCAGACCCACGGAGGCCAGACCGCGATTTAGCCAGTGTACGTCGTTTTTGATTTTTGATTTAAACTTTTGCCTTGTCTGTCACGGGTGTCACGCCACGATCGTGCGTCTGTCGTGCTGGTAATTCCCGTGAGCGGCATCGAGATGTGCCCTCGTTGTATGCCACCGCCGTGCCGGTCTCATTTGGTATGCATTCGGCTCGATTTCTTGCGCAGCCTCGATAGTACGTTCTTCGTTAAACAAGTCGCCCGGTTCGTAACGCATCGTGCCCCGGACGAGCTAATCATTCGGTGCCGGACGCGACGTGCCCTCTCGTCATCCATCCATCCATCCATCCATCCTTCATCCTCCATCCTCCATCCTCCATCCTCCATCCTCCATCCATCCATCCATCCATCCTCCATCATCCATTCGGGCTGATCAACGCCGTCCCGGTCAGGCAGCTCTCTACACCGGCAGCCTCCGAAATGCATTTGTCCGAAATGAATTGCCTTCGTTAGACCAGTGCTCCATTATTATGAGGGCATTGACAACGATGCCGGCCAGGCACCGCGACGTCGCCGTCAGCGTCGTCGGCGTCCCTCACTCTCTAGCTCTTGTCTACCTTACCTAACAGAGTGAGGCTTTCGACGACGCACTCGGCCACGCACCCCGACGTCGCCGTCAACGTCGGCGGCGTCCCCGTCTCCCATAAGAGCAATGCTATATGACTTCTGTGCCTCACTATGCATGAGAGAAATCCCATTTCAATTGTCTGTTTTCTGAAATCCTGAGAGGGGAGTCGGATGTAAATACCATTCCCCGACCCTTTGGGATAGTGGAAAATGTGATAAAAATCGATTTGACCAGAATGAAAACTGTACTTATAATAACAATGTTGTAATCTGTTTTTTCTTAATTGGGTAAGCTTTTCTTACCTGACACAGACGCTGACGTCGACGCTTTCGCGATCGGACGGGCGTCGTCGGCCGCCGCCTCGGATCTCTCGGCCCGGGCTTTCTCGCACTGCATTCTTTCACTCTTAGACTTGACAGAGTCCGGTCGCCGTGTACCTTCGCGGGAGTCTACCGTTTGCCGGACCGACGCCGGGCACCGACGCCGACGCCTTCGCGGGCTGCCCGGTGTCGTCGGCCGCCGCCTCGGATCTCACAGCCCGGGCTTTCTCGCACTGCATCCTTCTACTCTTAGACTTGACAGAGTCCGGTCGCCGTGTACTTTCGCGGGAGTCGACCGCTTGCCGGACCGACGCCGGGCACCGACGCCGACGCCCTCCGGGCGGCAGGGGGTCCGCCGGCCTCAAGGGCGCAAACGCCGGTGACAGGAAGGCACCGGTCACCTAGCAGTACACCCGGCGATGCACCGCCAACGCCCGGTACGTCATCAAACACCGACACCGGGAAACGCACCAGAGAGCGTCTTTTCCCTCTAAACTCTCAAGGTCATACCCAAAATTTTTGCGGCCGCCCTCGGCGGCCGAGGGAGGTTTCTTGGTGTTTCATGTACGCGCCGTGACGCCGAGTCGTCAAGGTAAAAAATAATGCAGTCCCCCAGACCCGCGGAGGCCAGACCGCGATTTAGCCAGTGTACGTCGTTTTTGATTTTTTATTTAAACTCTTGCCTTGTCTGTCACGGGTGCCACGCCTCGATCGTGCGTCTATCGTGCTGGTTATTCCTGTGAGCGGCATCGAGATGTGCCCTCGTTGTATGCCACCGCCGTGCCGGTCTCATTTGGTATGCATTCGGCTCGATTTCTTGCGCAGCCTCGATAGTACGTTCTTCGTTAAACAAGTCGCCCGGTTCGTAACGCATCGTGCCCCGGACGAGCTAATCATTCGGTGCCGGACACGACGTGCCCTCTCGTCATCCATCCATCCTCCATCCATCATCCATCCTCCATCATCCATCCAGGCAGATCAACGCCGTCCAGGTCAGGCAGCTCTCTACACCGGCAGCCTCCGAAATGCATTTGTCCGAAATGAATTGCCTTCGTAAGACCAGTGCTCCATTATTATGAGGGCGTTGACGACGATGCCGGCCAGGCACCGCGACGTCGCCGTCAGCGTCGTCGGCGTCCCTCACTCTCTAGCTCTTGTCTACCTTACATAACAGAGTGAGGCGTTCGACGACGCACTCGGCCACGCACCCCGACGTCGCCGTCAACGTCGGCGGCGTCCCCGTCTCCCATAAGAGCAATGCTATATGACTTAGTCGCTGTGCCTCACTATGCATGAGAGAAATCCATCCATCCATCCTCCATCCATCATCCATCCTCCATCATCCATCCTCCATCGTCCATCCTCCATCCTCCATCCTCCATCCATCCTCCATCATCCATCCGGTCAGATCAACGCCGTCCCGGTCAGGCAGCTCTCACCACCGGCAGCCTCCGAAATGCATTTGTCCGAAATGAATTGCCTTCGTAAAACCAGTGCTCCTTTTTAATGAGGGCGTTGACAACGATGCCGGCCTGGCACCGCGACGTCGCCGTCAGCGTCGTCGGCGTCCCTTACTCTCTAGCTCTTGTCTACCTTACCTGACAGAGTGAGGCGTTCGACGACGCACTCGGCCACGCACCCCGACGTCGCCGTCAGCGTCGTCGGCGTCCCTCACTCTCTTGCTCTTGTCTACCTTACCTAACAGAGTGAGGCGTTCGACGACGCACTCGGCCACGCACCCAGACGTCGCCGTCAACGTCGGCGGCGTCCCCGTCTCCCATAAGAGCAATGCTATATGACTAAGTCGCTGTGCCTCACTATGCATGAGAGAAATCCCATTTCAATTGTCTGTTTTCTGAAATCCAGAGAGGGGAGTCGGATGTGTATACAATACCCCAACCTTCTGGGATAGTGGAAAATGTGATAAAAATCGATTTGGCCAGAAAGAAAACTGTACTTATAATAACAATGTTGTAATCAGTTTTTTCTTAATTGGGTAAGCTATTCTTACCTGACATAGACGCTGACGCCGACGCTTTCGCGGGCGGACGGGCGTCGTCGGCCGCCGCTTCGGATCTCTCGGCCCGGGCTTTCCCGCACTGCATCCTTCTACTCTTAGACTTGACAGAGTCCGGTCGCCGTGTACCTTCGCGGGAGTCTACCGATTGCCGGACCGACGCCGGGCACCGACGCCGACGCCTTCGCGGGCTGCCCGGCGTCGTCGGCCGCCGCCTCGGATCTCTCGGCCCGGGCTTTCTCGTACTGCATTCTTTCACTTTTAGACTTGAGAGAGTCCGGTCGCCGTGTACTTTCGCGGGAGTCGACCGTTTGCCGGACCGACGCCGGGCACCGACGCCGACGCCTTCGCGGCTGCCCGGCGTCGTCGGCCGCCGCCTCGGATCACTCGGCCCGGGCTTTCTCGCACTGCATTCTTTCACTCTTAGACTTGACAGTGTCCGGTCGCCGTGTACCTTCGCGGGAGTCGACCGTTTGCCGGACCGACGCCGGGCACCGACGCCGACGCCTTCGCGGGCTGCCCGGCGTCGTCGGCCGCCGCCTCGGATCTCTCAGCCCGGGCTTTTTCGCACTGCATCCTTC
Organism: Nemoura dubitans; assembly: GCA_921293005.1. Classification (NCBI taxonomy): domain Eukaryota; kingdom Metazoa; phylum Arthropoda; class Insecta; order Plecoptera; family Nemouridae; genus Nemoura; species Nemoura dubitans. Next base: position 43,295,619 of record OV121077.1, read on the forward strand.
TACTCTTAGACTTGACAGAGTCCGGTCGCTGTGTACTTTCGCGGGAGTCGACCGCTTGCCGGACCGACGCCGGGCTCCGACGCCGACGCCCACCGGGCGGCAGGGGGTCCGCCGGCCTCAAGGGCGCGAACGCCGGTGACAGGAAGGCACCGGTCACCTAGCAGTAGAACCCGGCGATGCACCGCCAACGCCCGGTACGTCATCAAACACCGACACCGGGAAACGCACCAGAGAGCGTCTTTTCCCTCTAAACTCTCAAGGTCATACCCAAAATTTTCCGCGGCCGCCCTCGGCGGCCGAGGGGGGGTTCTTGGTGTTTCATGTACGCGCCGAGACGCCGAGTCGTCAAGGTAAAAAATAATGCAGTCCCCCCAGACCCGCGGAGGCCAGACCGCGATTTAGCCAGTGTACTTCGTTTTTGATTTTTGATTTAAACTTTTGCCTTGTCTGTCACGGGTGCCACTCCGCGATCGTGAGTCTGTCGTGCTGGTAATTCCCGTGAGCGGCATCGAGATGTGCCCTCGTTGTATGCCACCGCCGTGCGGGTCTAATTTGGTATGCATTCGGCTTGATTTCTTGCGCAGCCTCGATAGTACGTTCTTCGTTAAACAAGTCGCCCGGTTCGTAACGCATCGTGCCCCGGACGAGCTAATCATTAGGTGCCGGACGCGACGTGCCCTCTCGTCATCCATCCATCATCCATCCTCCATCCTCCATCATCCATCCGGGCAGATCAACGCCGTCCAGGTCAGGCAGCTCTCTACACCGGCAGCCTCCGAAATGCATTTGTCCGAAATGAATTGCCTTCGTAAGACCAGTGCTTCATTATTATGAGGGCGTTAACGACGATGCCGGCCAGGCACCGCGACGTCGCCGTCAGCGTCGTCAGCGTCGCTCACTCTCTAGCTCTTGTCTACCTTACCTAACAGAGTAAGGCGTTCGACGACGCACTCGGCCACGCACCCCGACGTCGCCGTCAACGTCGGCGGCGTCCCCGTCTGCCATAAGAGCAATGCTATATGACTTACTCGCTGTGCCTCACTAGGCATGAGAGAAATCCCATTTCACTTGTCTGTTTTCTAAAATCCAGAGAGGGGAGTCGGATGTGAATACCATACCCAGACCTTCTAGGATAGTGAAAAATGTGAAAAAAATCGATTTCGCCAGAAAGAAAACTGTACTTATAATAACAATGTTGTAATCTGTTTTTTCTTAATTGGGTAAGCTTTTCTTACCTGACACAGACGCTGACGAAGACGCTTTCGCGATCGGACGGGCGTCGTCGGCCGCCGCCTCGGATCTCTCGGCCCGGGCTTTCTCGCACTGCATCCTTCTACTCTTAGACTTGACGGAGTCCGGTCGCCGTGTACCTTCGCGGGAGTCGACCGTTTGCCGGACCGACGCCGGGCACCGACGCCGACGCCTTCGCGGGCTGCCCGGCGTCGACGGCCGCCGCCTCGGATCTCTCAGCCCGGGCTCTCTCGCACTGCATTCTTTCACTCTTAGACTAGACAGAGTCCGGTCGCCGTGTACTTTCGCGGGAGTCGACCGCTTGCCGGACCGACGCCGGGCACCGACGCCGACGCCCTCCGGGCGGCAGGGGGTCCGCCGGCCTCAAGGGCGCAAACGCCGGTGACAGGAAGGCACCGGTCACCTAGCAGTACACCCGGCGATGCACCGCCAACGCCCGGTACGTCATCAAACACCGACACCGGGAAACGCTCCAGAGAGCGTCTTTTCCCTCTAAACTCTCAAAGTCATACCCAAAATTTTCGCGGCCGCCCTCGGCGGCCGAGGAAGGGTTCTTGGTGTTTCATGTACGCGCCGCGACGCCGAGTCGTCAAGGTAAAAAATAATGCAGTCCCCCAGACCCGCGGAGGCCAGACCGCGATTTAGCCAGTGTACGTCGATTTTGATTTTTTATTTAAACTCTTGTCTTGTCTGTCACGGGTGCCACTCCGCGATCGTGCGTCTGTCGTGCTGGTAATTCCCGTGAGCGGCATCGAGATGTGCCCTCGTTGTATACCACCGCCGTGCCGGTCTCATTTGGTATGCATTCGGCTCGATTTCTTGCGCAGCCTCGATAGTACGTTCTTCGTTAAACAAGTCGCCCGGTTCGTAAAGCATCGTGCCCCGGACGAGCTAATCATTCGGTGCCGGACGCGACGTGCCCTCTCGTCATCCATCCATCCTCCATCCATCCTCCATCCTCCATCATCCATCCTCCATCCTCCATCCTCCATCCTTCCGGTTAGAAGATCGCCGTCCCGGTCAGGCAGCTCTCTACACCGGGAGCCTCCGAAATGCATTTGTCCATTAGTCCAATGTTAAATGACTTAGTCGTTTTCGTAGTCCCATAAGAGCCTCGATAGTACGTTCTTCGATAAACAAGTCGCCCGGTTCGTAACGCATCGTGCCCCGGACGAGCAAATCATTCGGTGCTGGTCGCGACGTGCCCTCTCGTCGTCCATCCATCCTCCATCCATCCATCCTCCATCCATCCCCCATCCTCCATCCTCCATCATCCATCCATACATCCATCCTCCATCCTCCATCCGGTCAGATCAACGCCGTCCCGGTCAGGCAGCTCTCTACACCGGCAGCCTCCGAAATGCATTTGTCCGAAATGAATTGCCTTCGTAAAACCAGTGCTCCATTATAATGAGGGCGTTGACAACGATGCCGGCCTGGTACCGCGACATCGCCGTCAGCGTCGTCGGCGTTCCTCACTCTCTAGCTCTGGTCTACCTTACCTAACAGAGTGAGGCGTTCGACGACGCACTCGGCCACGCACCCCGACGTCTCCGTCAACGTCGGCGGCGTCCCCGTCTCCCATAAGAGCAATGCTATATGACTTAGTCGCTGTGCCTTACTATGCATGAGAGAAATCCCATTTCAATTGTCTGTTTTCTGAAATCCAGAGAAGGGAGTCGGATGTGAATACCATACCCCGACCTTCTGGGATAGTAGAAAATGTGATAAAAATCGATTTGGCCAGAAAGAAAACTGTCCTTATAATAACAATGTTGTCATCTGTTTTTTCTTAATTGGGTAAGCTATTCTTACCTGACACTGACGCTGACGCCGACGCTTTCGCGGGCGGACGGGCGTCGTCGGCCGCCGCTTCGGATCTCTCGGCCCGGGCTTTCCCGCACTGCATCCTTCTACTCTTAGACTTGACAGAGTCCGGTCGCCGTGTACCTTCGCGGGAGTCTACCGTTTGCCGGACCGACGCCGGACACCGACGCCGACGCCTTCGCGGGCTGCCCGGCGTCGTCGGCCGCCGCCACGGATCTCTCGGCCCGGGCTTTCTCGCACTGCATTCTTTCACTCTTAGACTTGACAGAGTCCGGTCGCCGTGTACCTTCGCGGGAGTCGACCGTTTGCCGGACCGACGCCGGGCACCGACGCCGACGCTTTCGCGGGCGGCCCGGCGTCGTCGGCCGCCGCCTCGGATCTCTCGGCCCGGGCTTTCTCGCACTGCATCCTTCTACTCTTAGACTTGACAGAGTCCGGTCGCCGTGTACCTTCGCGGGAGTCGACCGTTTGCCGGACCGACGCCGGGCACCGACGCCGACGCCCTCGCGGGCGGCAGGGGGTCTGACGGCCTCTAGGGCGCGAACGCCGGTGACAGGAAGGCACCGGTCACCTAGCAGTACACCCGGCGATGCACCGCCAACGCCCGGTAAGTCGTCAAACACCGGACACCGGGAAACGCACCAGAGAGCGTCTTTTCCCTTTAAACTCTCAAGATCATACCCAAACTTTTCGCGGCCGCCTTCGGCGGTCGCGGGGGGGTTCTTAGTGTTCACCTGATAACACCTTACCTAAACTTGATCTAAAACTAGCAATTAGTAAACTTGATAGATTTCCTGCGAACCAACACTCGATGTTCTTATTTCCTGCTACTTATAATGAGGTACGACTAATTATTAATGAGCTAAAAAACACAGCGGGGCTTGATGATCTACCAACTAAAATAATTAAAAACTATTCTCCATACCTATTGGAACCTATATTTCAAATTTGCAATGACTCTCATGCTAAGCGTACGTTTCCAGATCTATACAAAATTGCCAAAGTCCTCCCGCTGCATAAGAAAGGATCTAAAAAAGATCCAAGTAACTACAGGCCGATTTCACTTCTAAATCCGTTTTCAAAAATATTAGAAAAACTTATGTTTAAACGTCTCATAGGATTCCTGAAGAAATTTAATATACTTACAAATGAACAACATGGATTTTTAAAAAATAAGTCTACTGAAACAGCAATTTTTAATTTTATGGAAGATGTAACTGCAGCATTGAGTGCTAAAAATCAAGCGATTGGAATTTTTTGTGACCTAAGCAAAGCTTTTGACTGCGTTAACCATGAACTTTTATTATTAAAACTTGACCATTATGGAATAAGGGGAACAGCTAATAACTGGTTTAAATCATATCTTACTAATAGAAAACAGTCAGTAATAATAAATAGAGTAGACTCAAATAATACGATAAAAAACTTTTACTCAAACGAATTAACTATTATACAAGGAATCCCTCAAGGGAGTACTTTGGGCCCCCTTTTATTCCTAATTTACATTAATGATTTACCAATAAATATAATTAACGCTAAACTAACAATGTTTGCTGACGATACTAGTCTTTTAATAACGGATCAACTATTAAAAAATACGGAGGATAAAGCTAACAAAGCAATGAAGGAACTCTGCGAATGGCTAAAATATAATCAATTAAACCTAAACTCTAAAAAAACCCAGATTATAAAATTTAAAACAAAAGGTAACATTTCCCAATCCCAAGCTGTACCCGTGGTATTGGCAAATGGTGAAAAGCTCGAAATAACTGACCGGGCACCTTTTTTAGGAATTGAACTAGATGAGCAGCTAAACTGGAAACAACAAATAAAATCACTTCAAAATAAACTTTCTAAACAATTTTATGCAATTCGAGTACTTAAAAACAAAGTTCCTAAACAAACCTTAAAAATGATATACCATGGCTTGTTTGAATCTCATATGAGTTATGGCATAATATTCTGGGGAAATTCTCAAAACCACAAAAAAATATTCACGCTCCAAAAAAAAGTTGTCCGTACTATGCTAAATTTAAAATCTAAAAAATATTGTCGTAAATATTTTGAATTACTACAGATAATGACTATGCCTAATCTTTACATTTATAAACTTTTAACCTTTATAAAAGCTAATCAAAACTATTTTCCTTCACATGACCATAACCATAGGACTAGAAATAAAAATAACTTTAAACTACCTCGAGATAAATTAACTCTAATAAAAAAACAAGTTAAACCGACTGGCTTGTTTTTATATAATCTATTACCTAACGATATAAAACAATTAGATGTCAATAAGTTTAAATCTAGATTAAAAAGATTCCTTGTTAAAAATGTGTTTTATACTGTAGACGAATTTAAATTAGCTATTAAAAGTCCAAATGTAGAGTTGTAAATTTGTTACCCTAACCCAATTTGTTTAAGAATAATTATAGATAAACATTATATTATTATTATTTTATACTATTATCTTTATCATCGGTGTCATTATTATTAATATTATCCTTATTCTTATTATTATTATAATATATTATTATTTTTATTATTATTATTATTATTATTATTATTATTATTATTATTATTATTATTATTATTATTATTATTATTTTTTTTTTTTTATTATTTTTATTAATATTATTATTATTATTATTATAATTACTAGGTACTATTATTATTTTATTATAACTTTTATTATTATCATTGCTATAATAATTCTAAGTATTTTTTAATATTATTAATACTATTATTGCTATTATTATTATTATTTTATAATAATGTAAATATTCAGTTTCATTGTGTTTAGAATACTTAGTTTTTATGTTTCAAAGAGTCTGTACATTCTACTGTCCCCAAACAGTATAAGAATTTTTAGACTTAAATAATAAATAAATAAATAAATAAATATATGCGCGCCGGGACGCCAAGTCGTCAAGGTCAAAAATAATGCAGTCCCCCAGACCCGCGGAGGCCAGACCGCGATTTAGCCAGTGTACGTCGTTTTTAAATTTTTATTTAAACTCTTGCCTTGTCTGTCACGGGTACCACGCCCCGATCGTGCGTCTATCGTGCTGGTAATTCCCGTGAGCGGCATCGAGATGTGCCCTCGTTGTATGCCACCGCCGTGCCGGTCTCATTTGGTATGCATTCGGCTCGATTTCTTGCACAGCCTCGATAGTACGTTCTTCGTTAAACAAGTCGCCCGGTTCGTAACGCATCGTGCCCCGGACGAGCTAATCATTAGGTGCCGGACGCGACGTGCCCTCTCGTCATCCATCCATCATCCATCCATCATCCGACCTCCATCCTACATCCGTCATCCGCCATCATCCATCCATCCATCCATCCTCCCATCCTCCAACATCCATCCGGTCAGATCAACGCCGTCCTTCTGCATCCTTCTACTCTTAGACTTGACAGAGACCGGTCGCCGTGTACTTGCGCGGGAGTCGACCGCTTGCCGGACCGACGCCGGGCACCGACGCCGACGCCCTCCGGGCGGCAGGGGGTCCGCCGGCCTCAAGGGCGCGAACGCCGGTGACAGGAAGGCACCGGTCACCTAGCAGTACACCCGGCGATGCACCGCCAACGCCCGGTAAGTCGTCAAACACCGGACACCGGGAAACGCACCAGAGAGCGTATTTTCCCTTTACACTCTCAAGGTCATACCCAAAATTTTCGCGGCCGCCCTCGGCGGCCGCGGGGGGGTTCTTGGTGTTTCATATGCGCGCCGAGACGCCGAGTCGTCAAGGTCAAAAATAATGCAGTCTCCCCAGACCCGCGGAGGCCAGACCGCGATTTAGCCAGTGTACGTCGTTTTTGATTTTTGATTTACTTTTGCCTTGTCTGTCACGGGTGCCACTCCGCGATCGTGCGTCTGTCGTGCTGGTAATTCCCGTGAGCGGCATCGAGATGTGCCCTCGTTGTATGCCACCGCCGTGCCGGTCTCATTTGGTATGCATTCGGCTCGATTTCTTGCGCAGCCTCGATAGTACGTTCTTCGTTAAACAAGTCGCCCGGTTCGTAACGCATTGTGCCCCGGACGAGCTAATCATTCGGTGCCGGACGCGACGTGCCCTCTCGTCATCCATCCATCCTCCATCCATCATCAATCCTCCATCATCCATCCTCCATCCATCCATCCGGTCAGATCAACGCCGTCCCGGTCAGGCAGCTCTCTACACCGGCAGCCTCCGAAATGCATTTGTCCGAAATGAATTGCATTTGTAAGACCAGTGCTCCATTATTATGAGGGCGTTGACAACGATGCCGGCCAGGCACCGCGACGTTTCCGTCAGCGTCGTCGGCGTCCCTCACTCTCTAGCTCTTGTCTACCTTACCTAACAGAGTAAGGCGTTCGACGACGCACTCTGCCACGCACCCCGACGTCGCCGTCAACGTCGGCGGCGTCCCCGTCTCCCATAAGAGCAATGCTATATGACTTAGTCGCTGTGCCTCACTATGCATGAGAGAAATCCCATTTCAATTGTCTGTTTTCTGAAATCCAGAGAGGGGAGTCGGATGTGAATACCAAACCCCGACCTTTTGGGATAGTGGAAAATGTAATAAAAATCGATTTGACCAGAATGAAAACTGTACTTATAATAACAATGTTGTAATCTGTGTTTTCTTAATTGGGTAAGCTATTCTTACCTGACACTGACGCTGACGCCGACGCTTTCACTAGCGGACGGGCGTCGTCGGCCGCCGCTTCGGATCTCTCGGCCCGGGCTTTCTCGCACTGCATCCTTCTACTCTAAGACTCGACAGAGTCCGGTCGCCGTGTACCTTCGCGGGAGTCGACCGTTTGCCGGACCGACGCCGGGCACCGACGCCGACGCCTTCGCGGGCTGCCCGGCGTCGTCAGCCGCCGCCTCGGATCTCTCGGCCCGGGCTTTCTCGCACTGCATTCTTTCACTCTTAGACTTGACAGAGTCCGGTCGCCGTGTACCTTCGCGGGAGTCGACCGTTTGCCGGACCGACGCCGGGCACCGACGCCGACGCCCTCCGGGCGGCAGGGGGTCCGCCGGCCTCAAGGGCGCGAACGCCGGTGACAGGAAGGCACCGGTAACCTAGCAGTACACCCGGCGATGCACCGCCAAAGCCCGGTAAGTCGTCAAACACCGGACACCGGGAAACGCACCAGAGAGCGTCTTTTCCCTTTAAACTCTCAAGGTCATACCCAAAATTTTCGCGGCCGCCCTCGGCGGCCGCTGGGGGGGTTCTTGGTATTTCATATACGCGCCGAGACGCCGAGTCATCAAGGTCAAAAATATGCAGTCCCCCCAGACCCACGGAGGCCAGACCGCGATTTAGCCAGTGTACGTCGTTTTTGATTTTTGATTTAAACTTTTGCCTTGTCTGTCACGGGTGTCACGCCACGATCGTGCGTCTGTCGTGCTGGTAATTCCCGTGAGCGGCATCGAGATGTGCCCTCGTTGTATGCCACCGCCGTGCCGGTCTCATTTGGTATGCATTCGGCTCGATTTCTTGCGCAGCCTCGATAGTACGTTCTTCGTTAAACAAGTCGCCCGGTTCGTAACGCATCGTGCCCCGGACGAGCTAATCATTCGGTGCCGGACGCGACGTGCCCTCTCGTCATCCATCCATCCATCCATCCATCCTTCATCCTCCATCCTCCATCCTCCATCCTCCATCCTCCATCCATCCATCCATCCATCCTCCATCATCCATTCGGGCTGATCAACGCCGTCCCGGTCAGGCAGCTCTCTACACCGGCAGCCTCCGAAATGCATTTGTCCGAAATGAATTGCCTTCGTTAGACCAGTGCTCCATTATTATGAGGGCATTGACAACGATGCCGGCCAGGCACCGCGACGTCGCCGTCAGCGTCGTCGGCGTCCCTCACTCTCTAGCTCTTGTCTACCTTACCTAACAGAGTGAGGCTTTCGACGACGCACTCGGCCACGCACCCCGACGTCGCCGTCAACGTCGGCGGCGTCCCCGTCTCCCATAAGAGCAATGCTATATGACTTCTGTGCCTCACTATGCATGAGAGAAATCCCATTTCAATTGTCTGTTTTCTGAAATCCTGAGAGGGGAGTCGGATGTAAATACCATTCCCCGACCCTTTGGGATAGTGGAAAATGTGATAAAAATCGATTTGACCAGAATGAAAACTGTACTTATAATAACAATGTTGTAATCTGTTTTTTCTTAATTGGGTAAGCTTTTCTTACCTGACACAGACGCTGACGTCGACGCTTTCGCGATCGGACGGGCGTCGTCGGCCGCCGCCTCGGATCTCTCGGCCCGGGCTTTCTCGCACTGCATTCTTTCACTCTTAGACTTGACAGAGTCCGGTCGCCGTGTACCTTCGCGGGAGTCTACCGTTTGCCGGACCGACGCCGGGCACCGACGCCGACGCCTTCGCGGGCTGCCCGGTGTCGTCGGCCGCCGCCTCGGATCTCACAGCCCGGGCTTTCTCGCACTGCATCCTTCTACTCTTAGACTTGACAGAGTCCGGTCGCCGTGTACTTTCGCGGGAGTCGACCGCTTGCCGGACCGACGCCGGGCACCGACGCCGACGCCCTCCGGGCGGCAGGGGGTCCGCCGGCCTCAAGGGCGCAAACGCCGGTGACAGGAAGGCACCGGTCACCTAGCAGTACACCCGGCGATGCACCGCCAACGCCCGGTACGTCATCAAACACCGACACCGGGAAACGCACCAGAGAGCGTCTTTTCCCTCTAAACTCTCAAGGTCATACCCAAAATTTTTGCGGCCGCCCTCGGCGGCCGAGGGAGGTTTCTTGGTGTTTCATGTACGCGCCGTGACGCCGAGTCGTCAAGGTAAAAAATAATGCAGTCCCCCAGACCCGCGGAGGCCAGACCGCGATTTAGCCAGTGTACGTCGTTTTTGATTTTTTATTTAAACTCTTGCCTTGTCTGTCACGGGTGCCACGCCTCGATCGTGCGTCTATCGTGCTGGTTATTCCTGTGAGCGGCATCGAGATGTGCCCTCGTTGTATGCCACCGCCGTGCCGGTCTCATTTGGTATGCATTCGGCTCGATTTCTTGCGCAGCCTCGATAGTACGTTCTTCGTTAAACAAGTCGCCCGGTTCGTAACGCATCGTGCCCCGGACGAGCTAATCATTCGGTGCCGGACACGACGTGCCCTCTCGTCATCCATCCATCCTCCATCCATCATCCATCCTCCATCATCCATCCAGGCAGATCAACGCCGTCCAGGTCAGGCAGCTCTCTACACCGGCAGCCTCCGAAATGCATTTGTCCGAAATGAATTGCCTTCGTAAGACCAGTGCTCCATTATTATGAGGGCGTTGACGACGATGCCGGCCAGGCACCGCGACGTCGCCGTCAGCGTCGTCGGCGTCCCTCACTCTCTAGCTCTTGTCTACCTTACATAACAGAGTGAGGCGTTCGACGACGCACTCGGCCACGCACCCCGACGTCGCCGTCAACGTCGGCGGCGTCCCCGTCTCCCATAAGAGCAATGCTATATGACTTAGTCGCTGTGCCTCACTATGCATGAGAGAAATCCATCCATCCATCCTCCATCCATCATCCATCCTCCATCATCCATCCTCCATCGTCCATCCTCCATCCTCCATCCTCCATCCATCCTCCATCATCCATCCGGTCAGATCAACGCCGTCCCGGTCAGGCAGCTCTCACCACCGGCAGCCTCCGAAATGCATTTGTCCGAAATGAATTGCCTTCGTAAAACCAGTGCTCCTTTTTAATGAGGGCGTTGACAACGATGCCGGCCTGGCACCGCGACGTCGCCGTCAGCGTCGTCGGCGTCCCTTACTCTCTAGCTCTTGTCTACCTTACCTAACAGAGTGAGGCGTTCGACGACGCACTCGGCCACGCACCCAGACGTCGCCGTCAACGTCGGCGGCGTCCCCGTCTCCCATAAGAGCAATGCTATATGACTAAGTCGCTGTGCCTCACTATGCATGAGAGAAATCCCATTTCAATTGTCTGTTTTCTGAAATCCAGAGAGGGGAGTCGGATGTGTATACAATACCCCAACCTTCTGGGATAGTGGAAAATGTGATAAAAATCGATTTGGCCAGAAAGAAAACTGTACTTATAATAACAATGTTGTAATCAGTTTTTTCTTAATTGGGTAAGCTATTCTTACCTGACATAGACGCTGACGCCGACGCTTTCGCGGGCGGACGGGCGTCGTCGGCCGCCGCTTCGGATCTCTCGGCCCGGGCTTTCCCGCACTGCATCCTTCTACTCTTAGACTTGACAGAGTCCGGTCGCCGTGTACCTTCGCGGGAGTCTACCGATTGCCGGACCGACGCCGGGCACCGACGCCGACGCCTTCGCGGGCTGCCCGGCGTCGTCGGCCGCCGCCTCGGATCTCTCGGCCCGGGCTTTCTCGTACTGCATTCTTTCACTTTTAGACTTGAGAGAGTCCGGTCGCCGTGTACTTTCGCGGGAGTCGACCGTTTGCCGGACCGACGCCGGGCACCGACGCCGACGCCTTCGCGGCTGCCCGGCGTCGTCGGCCGCCGCCTCGGATCACTCGGCCCGGGCTTTCTCGCACTGCATTCTTTCACTCTTAGACTTGACAGTGTCCGGTCGCCGTGTACCTTCGCGGGAGTCGACCGTTTGCCGGACCGACGCCGGGCACCGACGCCGACGCCTTCGCGGGCTGCCCGGCGTCGTCGGCCGCCGCCTCGGATCTCTCAGCCCGGGCTTTTTCGCACTGCATCCTTCTACTCTTAGACTTGACAGAGTCCGGTCGCTGTGTACTTTCGCGGGAGTCGACCGCTTGCCGGACCGACGCCGGGCTCCGACGCCGACGCCCACCGGGCGGCAGGGGGTCCGCCGGCCTCAAGGGCGCGAACGCCGGTGACAGGAAGGCACCGGTCACCTAGCAGTAGAACCCGGCGATGCACCGCCAACGCCCGGTACGTCATCAAACACCGACACCGGGAAACGCACCAGAGAGCGTCTTTTCCCTCTAAACTCTCAAAGTCATACCCAAAATTTTCCGCGGCCGCCCTCGGCGGCCGAGGGGGGGTTCTTGGTGTTTCATGTACGCGCCGAGACGCCGAGTCGTCAAGGTAAAAAATAATGCAGTCCCCCCAGACCCGCGGAGGCCAGACCGCGATTTAGCCAGTGTACTTCGTTTTTGATTTTTGATTTAAACTTTTGCCTTGTCTGTCACGGGTGCCACTCCGCGATCGTGAGTCTGTCGTGCTGGTAATTCCCGTGAGCGGCATCGAGATGTGCCCTCGTTGTATGCCACCGCCGTGCGGGTCTAATTTGGTATGCATTCGGCTTGATTTCTTGCGCAGCCTCGATAGTACGTTCTTCGTTAAACAAGTCGCCCGGTTCGTAACGCATCGTGCCCCGGACGAGCTAATCATTAGGTGCCGGACGCGACGTGCCCTCTCGTCATCCATCCATCATCCATCCTCCATCCTCCATCATCCATCCGGGCAGATCAACGCCGTCCAGGTCAGGCAGCTCTCTACACCGGCAGCCTCCGAAATGCATTTGTCCGAAATGAATTGCCTTCGTAAGACCAGTGCTTCATTATTATGAGGGCGTTAACGACGATGCCGGCCAGGCACCGCGACGTCGCCGTCAGCGTCGTCAGCGTCGCTCACTCTCTAGCTCTTGTCTACCTTACCTAACAGAGTAAGGCGTTCGACGACGCACTCGGCCACGCACCCCGACGTCGCCGTCAACGTCGGCGGCGTCCCCGTCTGCCATAAGAGCAATGCTATATGACTTACTCGCTGTGCCTCACTAGGCATGAGAGAAATCCCATTTCACTTGTCTGTTTTCTAAAATCCAGAGAGGGGAGTCGGATGTGAATACCATACCCAGACCTTCTAGGATAGTGAAAAATGTGAAAAAAATCGATTTCGCCAGAAAGAAAACTGTACTTATAATAACAATGTTGTAATCTGTTTTTTCTTAATTGGGTAAGCTTTTCTTACCTGACACAGACGCTGACGAAGACGCTTTCGCGATCGGACGGGCGTCGTCGGCCGCCGCCTCGGATCTCTCGGCCCGGGCTTTCTCGCACTGCATCCTTCTACTCTTAGACTTGACGGAGTCCGGTCGCCGTGTACCTTCGCGGGAGTCGACCGTTTGCCGGACCGACGCCGGGCACCGACGCCGACGCCTTCGCGGGCTGCCCGGCGTCGACGGCCGCCGCCTCGGATCTCTCAGCCCGGGCTCTCTCGCACTGCATTCTTTCACTCTTAGACTAGACAGAGTCCGGTCGCCGTGTACTTTCGCGGGAGTCGACCGCTTGCCGGACCGACGCCGGGCACCGACGCCGACGCCCTCCGGGCGGCAGGGGGTCCGCCGGCCTCAAGGGCGCAAACGCCGGTGACAGGAAGGCACCGGTCACCTAGCAGTACACCCGGCGATGCACCGCCAACGCCCGGTACGTCATCAAACACCGACACCGGGAAACGCTCCAGAGAGCGTCTTTTCCCTCTAAACTCTCAAAGTCATACCCAAAATTTTCGCGGCCGCCCTCGGCGGCCGAGGAAGGGTTCTTGGTGTTTCATGTACGCGCCGCGACGCCGAGTCGTCAAGGTAAAAAATAATGCAGTCCCCCAGACCCGCGGAGGCCAGACCGCGATTTAGCCAGTGTACGTCGATTTTGATTTTTTATTTAAACTCTTGTCTTGTCTGTCACGGGTGCCACTCCGCGATCGTGCGTCTGTCGTGCTGGTAATTCCCGTGAGCGGCATCGAGATGTGCCCTCGTTGTATACCACCGCCGTGCCGGTCTCATTCGGTATGCATTCGGCTCGATTTCTTGCGCAGCCTCGATAGTACGTTCTTCGATAAACAAGTCGCCCGGTTCGTAACGCATCGTGCCCCGGACGAGCTAATCATTCGGTGCCGGACGCGACGTGCCCTCTCGTCATCCATCCATCCTCCATCCATCCTCCATCCTCCATCATCCATCCTCCATCCTCCATCCTCCATCCTTCCGGTTAGAAGATCGCCGTCCCGGTCAGGCAGCTCTCTACACCGGGAGCCTCCGAAATGCATTTGTCCATTAGTCCAATGTTAAATGACTTAGTCGTTTTCGTAGTCCCATAAGAGCCTCGATAGTACGTTCTTCGATAAACAAGTCGCCCGGTTCGTAACGCATCGTGCCCCGGACGAGCAAATCATTCGGTGCTGGTCGCGACGTGCCCTCTCGTCGTCCATCCATCCTCCATCCATCCATCCTCCATCCATCCCCCATCCTCCATCCTCCATCATCCATCCATACATCCATCCTCCATCCTCCATCCGGTCAGATCAACGCCGTCCCGGTCAGGCAGCTCTCTACACCGGCAGCCTCCGAAATGCATTTGTCCGAAATGAATTGCCTTCGTAAAACCAGTGCTCCATTATAATGAGGGCGTTGACAACGATGCCGGCCTGGTACCGCGACATCGCCGTCAGCGTCGTCGGCGTTCCTCACTCTCTAGCTCTGGTCTACCTTACCTAACAGAGTGAGGCGTTCGACGACGCACTCGGCCACGCACCCCGACGTCTCCGTCAACGTCGGCGGCGTCCCCGTCTCCCATAAGAGCAATGCTATATGACTTAGTCGCTGTGCCTTACTATGCATGAGAGAAATCCCATTTCAATTGTCTGTTTTCTGAAATCCAGAGAAGGGAGTCGGATGTGAATACCATACCCCGACCTTCTGGGATAGTAGAAAATGTGATAAAAATCGATTTGGCCAGAAAGAAAACTGTCCTTATAATAACAATGTTGTCATCTGTTTTTTCTTAATTGGGTAAGCTATTCTTACCTGACACTGACGCTGACGCCGACGCTTTCGCGGGCGGACGGGCGTCGTCGGCCGCCGCTTCGGATCTCTCGGCCCGGGCTTTCCCGCACTGCATCCTTCTACTCTTAGACTTGACAGAGTCCGGTCGCCGTGTACCTTCGCGGGAGTCTACCGTTTGCCGGACCGACGCCGGACACCGACGCCGACGCCTTCGCGGGCTGCCCGGCGTCGTCGGCCGCCGCCACGGATCTCTCGGCCCGGGCTTTCTCGCACTGCATTCTTTCACTCTTAGACTTGACAGAGTCCGGTCGCCGTGTACCTTCGCGGGAGTCGACCGTTTGCCGGACCGACGCCGGGCACCGACGCCGACGCTTTCGCGGGCGGCCCGGCGTCGTCGGCCGCCGCCTCGGATCTCTCGGCCCGGGCTTTCTCGCACTGCATCCTTCTACTCTTAGACTTGACAGAGTCCGGTCGCCGTGTACCTTCGCGGGAGTCGACCGTTTGCCGGACCGACGCCGGGCACCGACGCCGACGCCCTCGCGGGCGGCAGGGGGTCTGACGGCCTCTAGGGCGCGAACGCCGGTGACAGGAAGGCACCGGTCACCTAGCAGTACACCCGGCGATGCACCGCCAACGCCCGGTAAGTCGTCAAACACCGGACACCGGGAAACGCACCAGAGAGCGTCTTTTCCCTTTAAACTCTCAAGATCATACCCAAACTTTTCGCGGCCGCCTTCGGCGGTCGCGGGGGGGTTCTTAGTGTTCACCTGATAACACCTTACCTAAACTTGATCTAAAACTAGCAATTAGTAAACTTGATAGATTTCCTGCGAACCAACACTCGATGTTCTTATTTCCTGCTACTTATAATGAGGTACGACTAATTATTAATGAGCTAAAAAACACAGCGGGGCTTGATGATCTACCAACTAAAATAATTAAAAACTATTCTCCATACCTATTGGAACCTATATTTCAAATTTGCAATGACTCTCATGCTAAGCGTACGTTTCCAGATCTATACAAAATTGCCAAAGTCCTCCCGCTGCATAAGAAAGGATCTAAAAAAGATCCAAGTAACTACAGGCCGATTTCACTTCTAAATCCGTTTTCAAAAATATTAGAAAAACTTATGTTTAAACGTCTCATAGGATTCCTGAAGAAATTTAATATACTTACAAATGAACAACATGGATTTTTAAAAAATAAGTCTACTGAAACAGCAATTTTTAATTTTATGGAAGATGTAACTGCAGCATTGAGTGCTAAAAATCAAGCGATTGGAATTTTTTGTGACCTAAGCAAAGCTTTTGACTGCGTTAACCATGAACTTTTATTATTAAAACTTGACCATTATGGAATAAGGGGAACAGCTAATAACTGGTTTAAATCATATCTTACTAATAGAAAACAGTCAGTAATAATAAATAGAGTAGACTCAAATAATACGATAAAAAACTTTTACTCAAACGAATTAACTATTATACAAGGAATCCCTCAAGGGAGTACTTTGGGCCCCCTTTTATTCCTAATTTACATTAATGATTTACCAATAAATATAATTAACGCTAAACTAACAATGTTTGCTGACGATACTAGTCTTTTAATAACGGATCAACTATTAAAAAATACGGAGGATAAAGCTAACAAAGCAATGAAGGAACTCTGCGAATGGCTAAAATATAATCAATTAAACCTAAACTCTAAAAAAACCCAGATTATAAAATTTAAAACAAAAGGTAACATTTCCCAATCCCAAGCTGTACCCGTGGTATTGGCAAATGGTGAAAAGCTCGAAATAACTGACCGGGCACCTTTTTTAGGAATTGAACTAGATGAGCAGCTAAACTGGAAACAACAAATAAAATCACTTCAAAATAAACTTTCTAAACAATTTTATGCAATTCGAGTACTTAAAAACAAAGTTCCTAAACAAACCTTAAAAATGATATACCATGGCTTGTTTGAATCTCATATGAGTTATGGCATAATATTCTGGGGAAATTCTCAAAACCACAAAAAAATATTCACGCTCCAAAAAAAAGTTGTCCGTACTATGCTAAATTTAAAATCTAAAAAATATTGTCGTAAATATTTTGAATTACTACAGATAATGACTATGCCTAATCTTTACATTTATAAACTTTTAACCTTTATAAAAGCTAATCAAAACTATTTTCCTTCACATGACCATAACCATAGGACTAGAAATAAAAATAACTTTAAACTACCTCGAGATAAATTAACTCTAATAAAAAAACAAGTTAAACCGACTGGCTTGTTTTTATATAATCTATTACCTAACGATATAAAACAATTAGATGTCAATAAGTTTAAATCTAGATTAAAAAGATTCCTTGTTAAAAATGTGTTTTATACTGTAGACGAATTTAAATTAGCTATTAAAAGTCCAAATGTAGAGTTGTAAATTTGTTACCCTAACCCAATTTGTTTAAGAATAATTATAGATAAACATTATATTATTATTATTTTATACTATTATCTTTATCATCGGTGTCATTATTATTAATATTATCCTTATTCTTATTATTATTATAATATATTATTATTTTTATTATTATTATTATTATTATTATTATTATTATTATTATTATTATTATTATTATTATTATTATTATTTTTTTTTTTTTATTATTTTTATTAATATTATTATTATTATTATTATAATTACTAGGTACTATTATTATTTTATTATAACTTTTATTATTATCATTGCTATAATAATTCTAAGTATTTTTTAATATTATTAATACTATTATTGCTATTATTATTATTATTTTATAATAATGTAAATATTCAGTTTCATTGTGTTTAGAATACTTAGTTTTTATGTTTCAAAGAGTCTGTACATTCTACTGTCCCCAAACAGTATAAGAATTTTTAGACTTAAATAATAAATAAATAAATAAATAAATATATGCGCGCCGGGACGCCAAGTCGTCAAGGTCAAAAATAATGCAGTCCCCCAGACCCGCGGAGGCCAGACCGCGATTTAGCCAGTGTACGTCGTTTTTAAATTTTTATTTAAACTCTTGCCTTGTCTGTCACGGGTACCACGCCCCGATCGTGCGTCTATCGTGCTGGTAATTCCCGTGAGCGGCATCGAGATGTGCCCTCGTTGTATGCCACCGCCGTGCCGGTCTCATTTGGTATGCATTCGGCTCGATTTCTTGCACAGCCTCGATAGTACGTTCTTCGTTAAACAAGTCGCCCGGTTCGTAACGCATCGTGCCCCGGACGAGCTAATCATTAGGTGCCGGACGCGACGTGCCCTCTCGTCATCCATCCATCATCCATCCATCATCCGACCTCCATCCTACATCCTTCATCCGCCATCATCCATCCATCCATCCATCCTCCCATCCTCCAACATCCATCCGGTCAGATCAACGCCGTCCTTCTGCATCCTTCTACTCTTAGACTTGACAGAGACCGGTCGCCGTGTACTTGCGCGGGAGTCGACCGCTTGCCGGACCGACGCCGGGCACCGACGCCGACGCCCTCCGGGCGGCAGGGGGTCCGCCGGCCTCAAGGGCGCGAACGCCGGTGACAGGAAGGCACCGGTCACCTAGCAGTACACCCGGCGATGCACCGCCAACGCCCGGTAAGTCGTCAAACACCGGACACCGGGAAACGCACCAGAGAGCGTATTTTCCCTTTACACTCTCAAGGTCATACCCAAAATTTTCGCGGCCGCCCTCGGCGGCCGCGGGGGGGTTCTTGGTGTTTCATATGCGCGCCGAGACGCCGAGTCGTCAAGGTCAAAAATAATGCAGTCTCCCCAGACCCGCGGAGGCCAGACCGCGATTTAGCCAGTGTACGTCGTTTTTGATTTTTGATTTACTTTTGCCTTGTCTGTCACGGGTGCCACTCCGCGATCGTGCGTCTGTCGTGCTGGTAATTCCCGTGAGCGGCATCGAGATGTGCCCTCGTTGTATGCCACCGCCGTGCCGGTCTCATTTAGTATGCATTCGGTTCGATTTCTTGCGCAGCCTCGATAGTACGTTCTTCGTTAAACTAGTCGCCCGGTTCGTAACGCATCGTGCCCCGGACGAGCTAATCATTCGGTGCCGGACGCGACGTGCCCTCTCGTCATCCATCCATCCTCCATCCATCATACATCCTCCATCCATCATCCATCCTCCATCCTCCATCCGGTCAGATCAACACCGTCCCGGTCAGGCAGCTCTCTACACCGGCAGCCTCCGAAATGCATTTGTCCGAAATGAATTGCCTTCGTAAAACCAGTGCTCCATTATAATGAGGGCGTTGACAACGATGCCGGCCTGGTACCGCGACATCGCCGTCAGCGTCGTCGGCGTTCCTCACTCTCTAGCTCTGGTCTACCTTACCTAACAGAGTGAGGCGTTCGACGACGCACTCGGCCACGCACCCCGACGTCTCCGTCAACGTCGGCGGCGTCCCCGTCTCCCATAAGAGCAATGCTATATGACTTAGTCGCTGTGCCTCACTATGCATGAGAGAAATCCCATTTCAATTGTCTGTTTTCTGAAATCCAGAGAATGGAGTCGGATGTGAATACCATACCCCGACCTTCTGGGATAGTAGAAAATGTGATAAAAATCGATTTGGCCAGAAAGAAAACTGTCCTTATAATAACAATGTTGTCATCTGTTTTTTCTTAATTGGGTAAGCTATTCTTACCTGACACTGACTCTGACGCCGACGCTTTCGCGGGCGGACGGGCGTCGTCGGCCGCCGCTTCGGATCTCTCGGCCCGGGCTTTCCCGCACTGCATCCTTCTACTCTTAGACTTGACAGAGTCCGGTCGCCGTGTACCTTCGCGGGAGTCTACCGTTTGCCGGACCGACGCCGGACACCGACGCCGACGCCTTCGCGGGCTGCCCGGCGTCGTCGGCCGCCGCCACGGATCTCTCGGCCCGGGCTTTCTCGCACTGCATTCTTTCACTCTTAGACTTGACAGAGTCCGGTCGCCGTGTACCTTCGCGGGAGTCGACCGTTTGCCGGACCGACGCCGGGCACCGACGCCGACGCTTTCGCGGGCGGCCCGGCGTCGTCGGCCGCCGCCTCGGATCTCTCGGCCCGGGCTTTTTCGCACTGCATCCTTCTACTCTTAGACTTGACAGAGTCCGGTCGCCGTGTACCTTCGCGGGAGTCGACCGTTTGCCGGACCGACGCCGGGCACCGACGCCGACGCCCTCGCGGGCGGCAGGGGGTCTGACGGCCTCTAGGGCGCGAACGCCGGTGACAGGAAGGCACCGGTCACCTAGCAGTACACCCGGCGATGCACCGCCAACGCCCGGTAAGTCGTCAAACACCGGACACCGGGAAACGCACCAGAGAGCGTCTTTTCCCTTTAAACTCTCAAGATCATACCCAAACTTTTCGCGGCCGCCTTCGGCGGTCGCGGGGGGGTTCTTAGTGTTCACCTGATAACACCTTACCTAAACTTGATCTAAAACTAGCAATTAGTAAACTTGATAGATTTCCTGCGAACCAACACTCGATGTTCTTATTTCCTGCTACTTATAATGAGGTACGACTAATTATTAATGAGCTAAAAAACACAGCGGGGCTTGATGATCTACCAACTAAAATAATTAAAAACTATTCTCCATACCTATTGGAACCTATATTTCAAATTTGCAATGACTCTCATGCTAAGCGTACGTTTCCAGATCTATACAAAATTGCCAAAGTCCTCCCGCTGCATAAGAAAGGATCTAAAAAAGATCCAAGTAACTCCAGGCCGATTTCACTTCTAAATCCGTTTTCAAAAATATTAGAAAAACTTATGTTTAAACGTCTCATAGGATTCCTGAAGAAATTTAATATACTTACAAATGAACAACATGGATTTTTAAAAAATAAGTCTACTGAAACAGCAATTTTTAATTTTATGGAAGATGTAACTGCAGCATTGAGTGCTAAAAATCAAGCGATTGGAATTTTTTGTGACCTAAGCAAAGCTTTTGACTGCGTTAACCATGAACTTTTATTATTAAAACTTGACCATTATGGAATAAGGGGAACAGCTAATAACTGGTTTAAATCATATCTTACTAATAGAAAACAGTCAGTAATAATAAATAGAGTAGACTCAAATAATACGATAAAAAACTTTTACTCAAACGAATTAACTATTATACAAGGAATCCCTCAAGGGAGTACTTTGGGCCCCCTTTTATTCCTAATTTACATTAATGATTTACCAATAAATATAATTAACGCTAAACTAACAATGTTTGCTGACGATACTAGTCTTTTAATAACGGATCAACTATTAAAAAATACGGAGGATAAAGCTAACAAAGCAATGAAGGAACTCTGCGAATGGCTAAAATATAATCAATTAAACCTAAACTCTAAAAAAACCCAGATTATAAAATTTAAAACAAAAGGTAACATTTCCCAATCCCAAGCTGTACCCGTGGTATTGGCAAATGGTGAAAAGCTCGAAATAACTGACCGGGCACCTTTTTTAGGAATTGAACTAGATGAGCAGCTAAACTGGAAACAACAAATAAAATCACTTCAAAATAAACTTTCTAAACAATTTTATGCAATTCGAGTACTTAAAAACAAAGTTCCTAAACAAACCTTAAAAATGATATACCATGGCTTGTTTGAATCTCATATGAGTTATGGCATAATATTCTGGGGAAATTCTCAAAACCACAAAAAAATATTCACGCTCCAAAAAAAAGTTGTCCGTACTATGCTAAATTTAAAATCTAAAAAATATTGTCGTAAATATTTTGAATTACTACAGATAATGACTATGCCTAATCTTTACATTTATAAACTTTTAACCTTTATAAAAGCTAATCAAAACTATTTTCCTTCACATGACCATAACCATAGGACTAGAAATAAAAATAACTTTAAACTACCTCGAGATAAATTAACTCTAATAAAAAAACAAGTTAAACCGACTGGCTTGTTTTTATATAATCTATTACCTAACGATATAAAACAATTAGATGTCAATAAGTTTAAATCTAGATTAAAAAGATTCCTTGTTAAAAATGTGTTTTATACTGTAGACGAATTTAAATTAGCTATTAAAAGTCCAAATGTAGAGTTGTAAATTTGTTACCCTAACCCAATTTGTTTAAGAATAATTATAGATAAACATTATATTATTATTATTTTATACTATTATCTTTATCATCGGTGTCATTATTATTAATATTATCCTTATTCTTATTATTATTATAATATATTATTATTTTTATTATTATTATTATTATTATTATTATTATTATTATTATTATTATTATTATTATTATTTTTTTTTTTTTATTATTATTATTAATATTATTATTATTATTATTATAATTACTAGGTACTATTATTATTTTATTATAACTTTTATTATTATCATTGCTATAATAATTCTAAGTATTTTTTAATATTATTAATACTATTATTGCTATTATTATTATTATTTTATAATAATGTAAATATTCAGTTTCATTGTGTTTAGAATACTTAGTTTTTATGTTTCAAAGAGTCTGTACATTCTACTGTCCCCAAACAGTATAAGAATTTTTAGACTTAAATAATAAATAAATAAATAAATAAATATATGCGCGCCGGGACGCCAAGTCGTCAAGGTCAAAAATAATGCAGTCCCCCAGACCCGCGGAGGCCAGACCGCGATTTAGCCAGTGTACGTCGTTTTTAAATTTTTATTTAAACTCTTGCCTTGTCTGTCACGGGTACCACGCCCCGATCGTGCGTCTATCGTGCTGGTAATTCCCGTGAGCGGCATCGAGATGTGCCCTCGTTGTATGCCACCGCCGTGCCGGTCTCATTTGGTATGCATTCGGCTCGATTTCTTGCACAGCCTCGATAGTACGTTCTTCGTTAAACAAGTCGCCCGGTTCGTAACGCATCGTGCCCCGGACGAGCTAATCATTAGGTGCCGGACGCGACGTGCCCTCTCGTCATCCATCCATCATCCATCCATCATCCGACCTCCATCCTACATCCTTCATCCGCCATCATCCATCCATCCATCCATCCTCCCATCCTCCAACATCCATCCGGTCAGATCAACGCCGTCCTTCTGCATCCTTCTACTCTTAGACTTGACAGAGACCGGTCGCCGTGTACTTGCGCGGGAGTCGACCGCTTGCCGGACCGACGCCGGGCACCGACGCCGACGCCCTCCGGGCGGCAGGGGGTCCGCCGGCCTCAAGGGCGCGAACGCCGGTGACAGGAAGGCACCGGTCACCTAGCAGTACACCCGGCGATGCACCGCCAACGCCCGGTAAGTCGTCAAACACCGGACACCGGGAAACGCACCAGAGAGCGTATTTTCCCTTTACACTCTCAAGGTCATACCCAAAATTTTCGCGGCCGCCCTCGGCGGCCGCGGGGGGGTTCTTGGTGTTTCATATGCGCGCCGAGGCGCCGAGTCGTCAAGGTCAAAAATAATGCAGTCTCCCCAGACCCGCGGAGGCCAGACCGCGATTTAGCCAGTGTACGTCGTTTTTGATTTTTGATTTACTTTTGCCTTGTCTGTCACGGGTGCCACTCCGCGATCGTGCGTCTGTCGTGCTGGTAATTCCCGTGAGCGGCATCGAGATGTGCCCTCGTTGTATGCCACCGCCGTGCCGGTCTCATTAAGTATGCATTCGGTTCGATTTCTTGCGCAGCCTCGATAGTACGTTCTTCGTTAAACTAGTCGCCCGGTTCGTAACGCATCGTGCCCCGGACGAGCTAATCATTCGGTGCCGGACGCGACGTGCCCTCTCGTCATCCATCCATCCTCCATCCATCATACATCCTCCATCCATCATCCATCCTCCATCCTCCATCCGGTCAGATCAACACCGTCCCGGTCAGGCAGCTCTCTACACCGGCAGCCTCCGAAATGCATTTGTCCGAAATGAATTGCCTTCGTAAGACCAGTGCTCCATTATTATGAGGGCGTTGACGACGATAAGGCCAGGCACCGCGACGTCGCCGTCAGCGTCGTCGGCGTCCCTCACTCTCTAGCTCTTTCACCTTACCTAACAGAGTGAGGCGTTCGACGACGCACTCGGCCACGCACCCCGACGTCGCAGTCAACGTCGGCGGCGTCCCCGTCTCCCAAAAGAGCAATGCTATATGACTTAGTCGCTGTGCCTCACTATGCATGAGAGTAATCCCATTTCACTTGTCTGTTTTCTGAAATCCAGAGAGGGGAGTCGGATGTGAATACCATACCCCGACCTTCTGGGATAGTGAAAAATGTGATAAAAATCGATTTGGCCAGAAAGAAAACTGTACTTATAATAACAATGTTGTTATCTGTTTTTTCTTAATTGGGTAAGCTTTTCTTACCTGACACAGACGCTGACGCCGACGCTTTCGCGGGCGGACGGGCGTCGTCGGCCGCCGCTTCGGATCTCTCTGCCCGGGCTTTCCCGCACTGCATCCTTCTACTCTTAGACTTGACAGAGTCCGGTCGCCGTGTACCTTCGCGGGAGTCTACCGTTTGCCGGACTGACGCCGGGCACCGACGCCGACGCCTTCGCGGGCTGCCCGGCGTCGTCGGCCGCCGCCTCGGATCTCTCGGCCCGGGCATTGTCGCACTGCATCCTTCTACTCTTAGACTTGACAGAGTCCGGTCGCCGTGTACTTTCGCGGGAGTCGACCGCTTGCCGGTCCGACGCCGGGCACCGACGCCGACGCCCTCCGGGGGGCAGGGGGTCCGCCGGCCTCAAGAGCGCGAACGCCGTTGACAGGAAGGCACCGGTCACCTAGCAGTACACCCGGCGATGCACCGCCAACGCCCGGTAAGTCGTCAAACACCGGACACCGGGAAATGCACCAGAGAGCGTCTTTTCCCTTTAAACTCTCAAGGTCATACCAAAATTTTCGCGGCCGCCCTCGGCGGCCGCGGGGGGGTTCTTGGTATTTCTTTTACCCGCCGCGACGCCGAGTCATCAAGGTCAAAAATAATGCAGTCCCCCCAGACCCGCGGAGGCCAGACCGCGATTTACCCAGTGTACGTCGTTTTTGATTTTTTATTTAAACTTTTGCCTTTTCTGTCACGGGTGCCACTCCGCGATCGTGCGTCTGTCGTGCTGGCAATTCCCGTGAGCGGCATCGAGATGTGCCCTCGTTGTATGCCACCGCCGTGCCGGTCTCATTTGGTATGCATTCGGCTCGATTTCTTGCGCAGCCTCGATAGTACGTTCTTCGTTAAACAAGTCGCCCGGTTCGTAACGCATCGTGCCCCGGACTAGCTATTCATTCGGTGCTGGGCGCGACGTGCCCTCTCGTCATCCATCCATCATCCATCCATCATCCATCCTCCCTCCTCCATCCTTCATCCTCCATCCTTCATCCTCCATCCATCCATCCGGTCAGATCAACGCCGTCCCGGTCATGCAGCTCTCTACACCGGCAGCCTCCGAAATGCATTTGTTCGAAATGAATTGCATTTGTAAGACCAGTGCTCCATTATTATGAGGGCGTTGACAACGATGCCGGCCAGGCACCGCGACGTCGCCGTCAGCGTCGTCGGCATCCCTCACTCTCTAGCTCTTGTCTACCTTACCTAACAGAGTGAGGCGTTCGACGACGCACTCGGCCACGCACCCCGACGTCGCCGTCAACGTCGGCGGCGTCCCCGTCTCCCATAAGAGCAATGCAATATGACTTAGTCGCTGTGCCTCACTTTGCATGAGAGAAATCTCATTTCACTTGTCTGTTTTCTAAAAACCAGAGAGGGGAGTCGGATGTGAATACCATACCCGGACCTTCTGGGATAGTGGAAAATGTGATAAAAATCGATTTGGCCAGAAAGATAACTGTACTTATAATAACAATGTTGTAATCTGTTTTTTCTTAATTGGGTAAGCTTTTCTTACCTGACACAGACGCTGACGCCGACGCTTTCGCGGGCGGACGGGCGTCGTCGGCCGCCGCTTCGGATCTCTCGGCCCGGGCTTTCCCGCACTGCATCCTTCTACTCTTAGACTTGACAGAGTCCGGTCGCCGTGTACCTTCGCGGGAGTCTACCGTTTGCCGGACCGACGCCGGGCACCGACGCCGACGCCTTCGCGGGCTGCCCGGCGTCGTCGGCCGCCGCCTCGGATCTCTCGGCCCGGGCTTTCTCGCACTGCATCCTTCTACTCTTTGACTTGACAGAGTCCGGTCGCCGTGTACTTTCGCGGGAGTCAACCGTTTGCCGGACCGACGCCGGGCACCGACGCTGACGCCCTCGCTGGCGGCAGGGGGTCCGCCGGCCTCAAGGGCGCGAACGCCGGTGACAGGAAGGCACCGGTCACCTAGCAGTAGAACCCGGCGATGCACCGCCAACGCCCGGTACGTCATCAAACACCGACACCGGGAAACGCACCAGAGAGCGTCTTTTCCCTCTAAACTCTCAAGGTCATACCCAAAATTTTCTGCGGCCGCCCTCGGCGGCCGAGGGGGGGTTCTTGGTGTTTCATATACGCGCCGAGACGCCGAGTCGTCAAGGTAAAAAATAATGCAGTCCCCCAGACCCGCGGAGGCCAGACCGCGATTTAGCCAGTGTACGTCGTTTTAGATTTTTTATTTAAACTCTTGCCTTGTCTGTCACGGGTGCCACGCCGCGATCGTGCGTCTGTCGTGCTGGTTATTCCCGTGAGCGGCATCGAGATGTGCCCTCGTTGTATGCCACCGCCGTGCCGGTCTCATTTGGTATGCATTCGGCTCGATTTCTTGCGCAGCCTCGATAGTACGTTCTTCGTTAAACAAGTCGCCCGGTTCGTAACGCATCGTGCCCCGGACGAGCTAATCATTCGGTGCCGGACACGACGTGCCCTCTCGTCATCCATCCATCCTCCATCCATCATCCATCCTCCATCATCCATCCAGGCAGATCAACGCCGTCCAGGTCAGGCAGCTCTCTACACCGGCAGCCTCCGAAATGCATTTGTCCGAAATGAATTGCATTCGTAAGACCAGTGCTCCATTATTATGAGGGCGTTGACGACGATGCCGGCCAGGCACCGCGACGTCGCCGTCAGCGTCGTCGGCGTCCCTCACTCTCTAGCTCTTGTCTACCTTACATAACAGAGTGAGGCGTTCGACGACGCACTCGGCCACGCACCCCGACGTCGCCGTCAACGTCGGCGGCGTCCCCGTCTCCCATAAGAGCAATGCTATATGACTTAGTCGCTGTGCCTCACTATGCATGAGAGAAATCCATCCATCCATCCTCCATCCATCATCCATCCTCCATCATCCATCCTCCATCCTCCATCCATCCTCCATCATCCATCCGGTCAGATCAACGCCGTCCCGGTCAGGCAGCTCTCACCACCGGCAGCCTCCGAAATGCATTTGTCCGAAATGAATTGCCTTCGTAAAACCAGTGCTCCATTATAATGAGGGCGTTGACAACGATGCCGGCCTGGCACCGCGACGTCGCCGTCAGCGTTTTCGGCGTCCCTTACTCTCTAGCTCTTGTCTACCTTACCTAACAGAGTGAGGCGTTCGACGACGCACTCGGCCACGCACCCCGACGTCGCCGTCAACGTCGGCGGCGTCCCCGTCTCCCATAAGAGCAATGCTATATGACTAAGTCGCTGTGCCTCACTATGCATGAGAGAAATCCCATTTCAATTGTCTGTTTTCTGAAATCCAGAGAGGGGAGTCGGATGTGTATACCATACCCCAACCTTCTGGGATAGTGGAAAATGTGATAAAAATCGATTTGGCCAGAAAGAAAACTGTACTTATAATAACAATGTTGTAATCAGTTTTTTCTTAATTGGGTAAGCTATTCTTACCTGACATAGACGCTGACGCCGACGCTTTCGCGGGCGGACGGGCGTCGTCGGCCGCCGCTTCGGATCTCTCGGCCCGAGCTTTCCCGCACTGCATCCTTCTACTCTTAGACTTGACAGAGTCCGGTCGCCGTGTACCTTCGCGGGAGTCTACCGATTGCCGGACCGACGCCGGGCACCGACGCCGACGCCTTCGCGGGCTGCCCGGCGTCGTCGGCCGCCGCCTCGGATCTCTCGGCCCGGGCTTTCTCGCACTGCATTCTTTCACTTAAAGACTTGAGAGAGTCCGGTCGCCGTGTACTTTCGCGGGAGTCGACCGTTTGCCGGACCGACGCCGGGCACCGACGCCGACGCCTTCGCGGGCTGCCCGGCGTCGTCGGCCGCCGCCTCGGATCTCTCGGCCCGGGCTTTCTCGCACTGCATTCTTTCACTCTTAGACTTGACAGTGTCCGGTCGCCGTGTACCTTCGCGGGAGTCGACCGTTTGCCGGACCGACGCCGGGCACCGACGCCGACGCCTTCGCGGGCTGCCCGGCGTCGTCGGCCGCCGCCTCGGATCTCTCAGCCCGGGCTTTTTCGCACTGCATCCTTCTACTCTTAGACTTGACAGAGTCCGGTCGCTGTGTACTTTCGCGGGAGTCGACCGCTTGCCGGACCGACGCCGGGCACCGACGCCGACGCCCACCGGGCGGCAGGGGGTCCGCCGGCCTCAAGGGCGCGAACGCCGGTGACAGGAAGGCACCGGTCACCTAGCAGTAGAACCCGGCGATGCACCGCCAACGCCCGGTACGTCATCAAACACCGACACCGGGAAACGCACCAGAGAGCGTCTTTTCCCTCTAAACTCTCAAGGTCATACCCAAAATTTTCTGCGGCCGCCCTCGGCGGCCGAGGGGGGGTTCTTGGTGTTTCATGTACGCGCCGAGACGCCGAGTCGTCAAGGTAAAAAATAATGCAGTCCCCCAGACCCGCGGAGGCCAGACCGCGATTTAGCCAGTGTACGTCGTTTTAGATTTTTTATTTAAACTCTTGCCTTGTCTGTCACGGGTGCCACGCCGCGATCGTGCGTCTGTCGTGCTGGTTATTCCCGTGAGCGGCATCGAGATGTGCCCTCGTTGTATGCCACCGCCGTGCCGGTCTCATTTGGTATGCATTCGGCTCGATTTCTTGCGCAGCCTCGATAGTACGTTCTTCGTTAAACAAGTCGCCCGGTTCGTATCGCATCGTGCCCCGGACGAGCTAATCTTTTGGTGCCGGACGCGACGTGCCCTCTCGTCATCCATCCATCCTCCATCCATCCTCCATCCTCCATCATCCATCCTCCATCCTCCATCCTCCATCCTTCCGGTTAGAAGATCGCCGTCCCGGTCAGGCAGCTCTCTACACCGGGAGCCTCCGAAATGCATTTGTCCATTAGTCCAATGTTAAATGACTTAGTCGTTTTCGTAGTCCCATAAGAGCCTCGATAGTACGTTCTTCGATAAACAAGTCGCCCGGTTCGTAACGCATCGTGCCCCGGACGAGCAAATCATTCGGTGCTGGTCGCGACGTGCCCTCTCGTCGTCCTTCCATCCTCCATCCATCCTCCATCCTCCATCCTCCATCATCCATCCATACATCCATCCTCCATCCTCCATCCGGTCAGATCAACGCCGTCCCGGTCAGGCAGCTCTCTACACCGGCAGCCTCCGAAATGCATTTGTCCGAAATGAATTGCCTTCGTAAAACCAGTGCTCCATTATAATGAGGGCGTTGACAACGATGCCGGCCTGGTACCGCGACATCGCCGTCAGCGTCGTCGGCGTTCCTCACTCTCTAGCTCTGGTCTACCTTACCTAACAGAGTGAGGCGTTCGACGACGCACTCGGCCACGCACCCCGACGTCTCCGTCAACGTCGGCGGCGTCCCCGTCTCCCATAAGAGCAATGCTATATGACTTAGTCGCTGTGCCTCACTATGCATGAGAGAAATCCCATTTCAATTGTCTGTTTTCTGAAATCCAGAGAGGGGAGTCGGATGTGAATACCATACCCCGACCTTCTGGGATAGTAGAAAATGTGATAAAAATCGATTTGGCCAGAAAGAAAACTGTACTTATAATAACAATGTTGTCATCTGTTTTTTCTTAATTGGGTAAGCTATTCTTACCTGACACTGACGCTGACGCCGACGCTTTCGCGGGCGGACGGGCGTCGTCGGCCGCCGCTTCGGATCTCTCGGCCCGGGCTTTCCCGCACTGCATCCTTCTACTCTTAGACTTGACAGAGTCCGGTCGCCGTGTACCTTCGCGGGAGTCTACCGTTTGCCGGACCGACGCCGGGCACCGACGCCGACGCCTTCGCGGGCTGCCCGGCGTCGTCGGCCGCCGCCACGGATCTCTCGGCCCGGGCTTTCTCGCACTGCATTCTTTCACTCTTAGACTTGACAGAGTCCGGTCGCCGTGTACCTTCGCGGGAGTCGACCGTTTGCTGGACCGACGCCGGGCACCGACGCCGACGCCTTCGCGGGCTGCCCGGCGTCGTCGGCCGCCGCCTCGGATCTCTCGGCCCGGGCTTTCTCGCACTGCATTCTTTCACTCTTAGACTTGACAGTGTCCGGTCGCCGTGTACCTTCGCGGGAGTCGACCGTTTGCCGGACCGACGCCGGGCACCGACGCCGACGCCTTCGCGGGCTCCCCGGCGTCGTCGGCCGCCGCCTCGGATCTCTCGGCCCGGGCTTTCTCGCACTGCATTCTTTAACTCTTAGACTTGACAGTGTCCGGTCGCCGTGTACCTTCGCGGGAGTCGACCGTTTGCCGGACCGACGCCGGGCACCGACGCTGACGCCCTCGCTGGCGGCAGGGGGTCCGCCGGCCTCAAGGGCGCGAACGCCGGTGACAGGAAGGCACCGGTCACCTAGCAGTACACCCGGCGATGCACCGCCAACGCCCGGTAAGTCTTCAAACACCGGACACCGGGAATCGCACCAGAGAGCGTCTTTTGCCTTTAAACTCTCAAGGTCATACCCAAAATTTCTTGGTTCTTGGTGTTTCATATACGCGCCGAGACGCCGAGTCGTCAAGGTTAAAAATAATGCAGTCCCCCCAGACCCGCGGAGGCCAGACCGCGATTTAGCCAGTGTACTTCGTTTTTGATTTTTGATTTAAACTTTTGCCTTGTCTGTCACGGGTGCAACGCCGCGATCGTGAGTCTGTCGTGCTGGTAATTCCCGTGAGCGGCATCGAGATGTGCCTTCGTTGTATGCCACCGCCGTGCGGGTCTAATATGGTATGCATTCGGCTTGATTTCTTGCGCAGCCTCGATAGTACGTTCTTCGTTAAACAAGTCGCCCGGTTCGTAACGCATCGTGCCCCGGACGAGCTAATCATTAGGTGCCGGACGCGACGTGCCCTCTCGTCATCCATCCATCATCCATCCTCCATCCTCCATCCTCCATCCATCCCTCCATCCATCCAGCCTCCATCATCCATCCGGGCAGATCAACGCCGTCCAGGTCAGGCAGCTCTCTACACCGGCAGCCTCCGAAATGCATTTGTCCGAAATGAATTGCCTTCGTAAGACCAGTGCTTCATTATTATGAGGGCGTTAACGACGATGCCGGCCAGGCACCGCGACGTCGCCGTCAGCGTCGTCGGCGTCGCTCACTCTCTAGCTCTTGTCTACCTTACCTAACAGAGTAAGGCGTTCGACGACGCATTCGGCCACGCACCCCGACGTCGCCGTCAACGTCGGCGGCGTCCCCGTCTGTCATAAGAGCAATGCTATATGACTTACTCGCTGTGCCTCACTAGGCATGAGAGAAATCCCATTTCACTTGTCTGTTTTCTAAATTCCAGAGAGGGGAGTCGGATGTGAATACCATACCCAGACCTTCTAGGATAGTGAAAAATGTGAAAAAAATCGATTTCGCCAGAAAGAAAACTGTACTTATAATAACAATGTTGTAATCTGTTTTTTCTTAATTGGGTAAGCTTTTCTTACCTGACACAGACGCTGACGAAGACGCTTTCGCGATCGGACGGGCGTCGTCGGCCGCCGCCTCGGATCTCTCGGCCCGGGCTTTCTCGCACTGCATCCTTCTACTCTTAGACTTGACGGAGTCCGGTCGCCGTGTACCTTTGCGGGAGTCGACCGTTTGCCGGACCGACGCCGGGCACCGACGCCGACGCCTTCGCGGGCTGCCCGGCGTCGACGGCCGCCGCCTCGGATCTCTCAGCCCGGGCTTTCTCGCACTGCATTCTTTCACTCTTAGACTAGACAGAGTCCGGTCGCCGTGTACCTTCGGGGGAGTCGACCGTTTGCCGGACCGACTCCGGGCACCGACGTAGACGCCTTCGCGGGCTGCCCGGCGTCGTCGGCCGCCGCCTCGGATCTCTCAGCCCGGGCTTTCTCGCACTGCATCCTTCTACTCTTAGACTTGACAGAGTCCGGTCGCTGTGTACTTTCGCGGGAGTCGACCGCTTGCCGGACCGACGCCGGGCACCGACGCCGACGCCCTCCGGGCGGCAGGGGGTCCGCCGGCCTCAAGGGCGCGAACGCCGGTGACAGGAAGGCACCGGTCACCTAGCAGTACACCCGGCGATGCACCGCCAACGCCCGGTACGTCATCAAACACCGACACCGGGAAACGCACCAGAGAGCGTCTTTTCCCTCTAAACTCTCAAAGTCATACCCAAAATTTTCGCGGCCGCCCTCGGCGGCCGAGGAAGGGTTCTTGGTGTTTCATGTACGCGCCGCGACGCCGAGTCGTCAAGGTAAAAAATAATGCAGTCCCCCAGACCCGCGGAGGCCAGACCGCGATTTAGCCAGTGTACGTCGATTTTGATTTTTTATTTAAACTCTTGTCTTGTCTGTCACGGGTGCCACGCCTCGATCGTGCGTCTATCGTGCTGGTTATTCCTGTGAGCGGCATCGAGATGTGCCCTCGTTGTATGCCACCGCCGTGCCGGTCTCATTTGGTATGCATTCGGCTCGATTTCTTGCGCAGCCTCGATAGTACGTTCTTCGTTAAACAAGTCGCCCGGTTCGTAACGCATCGTGCCCCGGACGAGCTAATCATTCGGTGCCGGACGCGACGTGCCCTCTCGTCATCCATCCATCATCCATCCATCATCCATCCTCCATCCTCCATCCAGGCAGATCAACGCCGTCCAGGTCAGGCAGCTCTCTACACCGGCAGCCTCCGAAATGCATTTGTCCGAAATGAATTGCCTTCGTAAGACCAGTGCTCCATTATTATGAGGGCGTTGACGACGATGCCGGCCAGGCACCGCGACGTCGCCGTCAGCGTCGTCGGCGTCCCTCACTCTCTAGCTCTTGTCTACCTTACATAACAGAGTGAGGCGTTCGACGACGCACTCGGCCACGCACCCCGACGTCGCCGTCAACGTCGGCGGCGTCCGCGTCTCCCATAAGAGCAATGCTATATGACTTAGTCGCTGTGCCTCACTATGCATGAGTGAAATCCATCCATCCATCCTCCATCCATCATCCATCCTCCATCCTCCATCCTCTATCCATCCTCCATCATCCATCCGGTCAGATCAACGCCGTCCCGGTCAGGCAGCTCT
The DNA here is from genome assembly GCA_921293005.1 of Nemoura dubitans. Taxonomy (NCBI): domain Eukaryota; kingdom Metazoa; phylum Arthropoda; class Insecta; order Plecoptera; family Nemouridae; genus Nemoura; species Nemoura dubitans. The sequence continues at coordinate 43,328,805 of OV121077.1, forward strand.
CACCACCGGCAGCCTCCGAAATGCATTTGTCCGAAATGAATTGCCTTCGTAAAACCAGTGCTCCATTATAATGAGGGCGTTGACAACGATGCCGGCCTGGCACCGCGACGTCGCCGTCAGCGTCGTCGGCGTCCCTTACTCTCTAGCTCTTGTCTACCTTACCTAACAGAGTGAGGCGTTCGACGACGCACTCGGCCACGCACCCCGACGTCGCCGTCAACGTCGGCGGCGTCCCCGTCTCCCATAAGAGCAATGCTATATGACTAAGTCGCTGTGCCTTACTATGCATGAGAGAAATCCCATTTCAATTGTCTGTTTTCTGAAATCCAGAGAGGGGAGTCGGATGTGAATACCATACCCCGACCTTCTGGGATAGTAGAAAATGTGATAAAAATCGATTTGGCCAGAAAGAAAACTGTACTTATAATAACAATGTTGTCATCTGTTTTTTCTTAATTGGGTAAGCTATTCTTACCTGACACTGACGCTGACGCCGACGCTTTCGCGGGCGGACGGGCGTCGTCGGCCGCCGCTTCGGATCTCTCGGCCCGGGCTTTCCCGCACTGCATCCTTCTACTCTTAGACTTGACAGAGTCCGGTCGCCGTGTACCTTCGCGGGAGTCTACCGTTTGCCGGACCGACGCCGGGCACCGACGCCGACGCCTTCGCGGGCTGCCCGGCGTCGTCGGCCGCCGCCACGGATCTCTCGGCCCGGGCTTTCTCGCACTGCATTCTTTCACTCTTAGACTTGACAGAGTCCGGTCGCCGTGTACCTTCGCGGGAGTCGACCGTTTGCTGGACCGACGCCGGGCACCGACGCCGACGCCTTCGCGGGCTGCCCGGCGTCGTCGGCCGCCGCCTCGGATCTCTCGGCCCGGGCTTTCTCGCACTGCATTCTTTCACTCTTAGACTTGACAGTGTCCGGTCGCCGTGTACCTTCGCGGGAGTCGACCGTTTGCCGGACCGACGCCGGGCACCGACGCCGACGCCTTCGCGGGCTCCCCGGCGTCGTCGGCCGCCGCCTCGGATCTCTCGGCCCGGGCTTTCTCGCACTGCATTCTTTAACTCTTAGACTTGACAGTGTCCGGTCGCCGTGTACCTTCGCGGGAGTCGACCGTTTGCCGGACCGACGCCGGGCACCGACGCTGACGCCCTCGCTGGCGGCAGGGGGTCCGCCGGCCTCAAGGGCGCGAACGCCGGTGACAGGAAGGCACCGGTCACCTAGCAGTACACCCGGCGATGCACCGCCAACGCCCGGTAAGTCTTCAAACACCGGACACCGGGAATCGCACCAGAGAGCGTCTTTTGCCTTTAAACTCTCAAGGTCATACCCAAAATTTCTTGGTTCTTGGTGTTTCATATACGCGCCGAGACGCCGAGTCGTCAAGGTTAAAAATAATGCAGTCCCCCCAGACCCGCGGAGGCCAGACCGCGATTTAGCCAGTGTACTTCGTTTTTGATTTTTGATTTAAACTTTTGCCTTGTCTGTCACGGGTGCAACGCCGCGATCGTGAGTCTGTCGTGCTGGTAATTCCCGTGAGCGGCATCGAGATGTGCCTTCGTTGTATGCCACCGCCGTGCGGGTCTAATATGGTATGCATTCGGCTTGATTTCTTGCGCAGCCTCGATAGTTCGTTCTTCGTTAAACAAGTCGCCCGGTTCGTAACGCATCGTGCCCCGGACGAGCTAATCATTAGGTGCCGGACGCGACGTGCCCTCTCGTCATCCATCCATCATCCATCCTCCATCCTCCATCATCCATCCATCCCTCCATCCATCCAGCCTCCATCATCCATCCGGGCAGATCAACGCCGTCCAGGTCAGGCAGCTCTCTACACCGGCAGCCTCCGAAATGCATTTGTCCGAAATGAATTGCCTTCGTAAGACCAGTGCTTCATTATTATGAGGGCGTTAACGACGATGCCGGCCAGGCACCGCGACGTCGCCGTCAGCGTCGTCGGCGTCGCTCACTCTCTAGCTCTTGTCTACCTTACCTAACAGAGTAAGGCGTTCGACGACGCATTCGGCCACGCACCCCGACGTCGCCGTCAACGTCGGCGGCGTCCCCGTCTGTCATAAGAGCAATGCTATATGACTTACTCGCTGTGCCTCACTAGGCATGAGAGAAATCCCATTTCACTTGTCTGTTTTCTAAATTCCAGAGAGGGGAGTCGGATGTGAATACCATACCCAGACCTTCTAGGATAGTGAAAAATGTGAAAAAAATCGATTTCGCCAGAAAGAAAACTGTACTTATAATAACAATGTTGTAATCTGTTTTTTCTTAATTGGGTAAGCTTTTCTTACCTGACACAGACGCTGACGAAGACGCTTTCGCGATCGGACGGGCGTCGTCGGCCGCCGCCTCGGATCTCTCGGCCCGGGCTTTCTCGCACTGCATCCTTCTACTCTTAGACTTGACGGAGTCCGGTCGCCGTGTACCTTTGCGGGAGTCGACCGTTTGCCGGACCGACGCCGGGCACCGACGCCGACGCCTTCGCGGGCTGCCCGGCGTCGACGGCCGCCGCCTCGGATCTCTCAGCCCGGGCTTTCTCGCACTGCATTCTTTCACTCTTAGACTAGACAAGAGTCCGGTCGCCGTGTACCTTCGGGGGAGTCGACCGTTTGCTGGACCGACTCCGGGCACCGACGTAGACGCCTTCGCGGGCTGCCCGGCGTCGTCGGCCGCCGCCTCGGATCTCTCAGCCCGGGCTTTCTCGCACTGCATCCTTCTACTCTTAGACTTGACAGTGTCCGGTCGCTGTGTACTTTCGCGGGAGTCGACCGCTTGCCGGACCGACGCCGGGCACCGACGCCGACGCCCTCCGGGCGGCAGGGGGTCCGCCGGCCTCAAGGGCGCGAACGCCGGTGACAGGAAGGCACCGGTCACCTAGCAGTACACCCGGCGATGCACCGCCAACGCCCGGTACGTCATCAAACACCGACACCGGGAAACGCACCAGAGAGCGTCTTTTCCCTCTAAACTCTCAAAGTCATACCCAAAATTTTCGCGGCCGCCCTCGGCGGCCGAGGAAGGGTTCTTGATGTTTCATGTACGCGCCGCGACGCCGAGTCGTCAAGGTAAAAAATAATGCAGTCCCCCAGACCCGCGGAGGCCAGACCGCGATTTAGCCAGTGTACGTCGATTTTGATTTTTTATTTAAACTCTTGTCTTGTCTGTCACGGGTGCCACGCCTCGATCGTGCGTCTATCGTGCTGGTTATTCCTGTGAGCGGCATCGAGATGTGCCCTCGTTGTATGCCACCGCCGTGCCGGTCTCATTTGGTATGCATTCGGCTCGATTTCTTGCGCAGCCTCGATAGTACGTTCTTCGTTAAACAAGTCGCCCGGTTCGTAACGCATCGTGCCCCGGACGAGCTAATCATTCGGTGCCGGACGCGACGTGCCCTCTCGTCATCCATCCATCATCCATCCATCATCCATCCTCCATCCTCCATCCAGGCAGATCAACGCCGTCCAGGTCAGGCAGCTCTCTACACCGGCAGCCTCCGAAATGCATTTGTCCGAAATGAATTGCCTTCGTAAGACCAGTGCTCCATTATTATGAGGGCGTTGACGACGATGCCGGCCAGGCACCGCGACGTCGCCGTCAGCGTCGTCGGCGTCCCTCACTCTCTAGCTCTTGTCTACCTTACATAACAGAGTGAGGCGTTCGACGACGCACTCGGCCACGCACCCCGACGTCGCCGTCAACGTCGGCGGCGTCCGCGTCTCCCATAAGAGCAATGCTATATGACTTAGTCGCTGTGCCTCACTATGCATGAGTGAAATCCATCCATCCATCCTCCATCCATCATCCATCCTCCATCCTCCATCCTCCATCCTCTATCCATCCTCCATCATCCATCCGGTCAGATCAACGCCGTCCCGGTCAGGCAGCTCTCACCACCGGCAGCCTCCGAAATGCATTTGTCCGAAATGAATTGCCTTCGTAAAACCAGTGCTCCATTATAATGAGGGCGTTGACAACGATGCCGGCCTGGCACCGCGACGTCGCCGTCAGCGTCGTCGGCGTCCCTTACTCTCTAGCTCTTGTCTACCTTACCTAACAGAGTGAGGCGTTCGACGACGCACTCGGCCACGCACCCCGACGTCGCCGTCAACGTCGGCGGCGTCCCCGTCTCCCATAAGAGCAATGCTATATGACTAAGTCGCTGTGCCTTACTATGCATGAGAGAAATCCCATTTCAATTGTCTGTTTTCTGAAATCCAGAGAGGGGAGTCGGATGTGTATACCAAACCCCGACCTTTTGGGATAGTGGAAAATGTAATAAAAATCGATTTCGCCAGAAAGAAAACTGTACTTATAATAACAATGTTGTAATCTGTTTTTTCTTAATTGGGTAAGCTTTTCTTACCTGACACAGACGCTGACGAAGACGCTTTCGCGATCGGACGGGCGTCGTCGGCCGCCGCCTCGGATCTCTCGGCCCGGGCTTTCTCGCACTGCATCCTTCTACTCTTAGACTTGACGGAGTCCGGTCGCCGTGTACCTTTGCGGGAGTCGACCGTTTGCCGGACCGACGCCGGGCACCGACGCCGACGCCTTCGCGGGCTGCCCGGCGTCGACGGCCGCCGCCTCGGATCTCTCAGCCCGGGCTTTCTCGCACTGCATTCTTTCACTCTTAGACTAGACAAGAGTCCGGTCGCCGTGTACCTTCGGGGGAGTCGACCGTTTGCTGGACCGACTCCGGGCACCGACGTAGACGCCTTCGCGGGCTGCCCGGCGTCGTCGGCCGCCGCCTCGGATCTCTCGGCCCGGGCTTTCTCGCACTGCATTCATTCACTCTTAGACTTGACAGTGTCCGGTCGCCGTGTACCTTCGCGGGAGTCGACCGTTTGCCGGACCGACGCCGGGCACCGACGCTGACGCCCTCGCTGGCGGCAGGGGGTCCGCCGGCCTCAAGGGCGCGAACGCCGGTGACAGGAAGGCACCGGTCACCTAGCAGTACACCCGACGATGCACCGCCAACGCCCGGTAAGTCGTCAAACACCGGACATCGGGAAATGCACCAGAGAGCGTCTTTTCCCTTTAAACTCTCAAGGTCATACCCAAAATTTTCGCGGCCGCCCTCGGCGGCCGCGGGGGGGTTCTTAGTGTTTTATGTACGCGCCGAGACGCCAAGTCGTCAAGGTCAAAAATTAATGCAGTCCCCCAGACCCGCGGAGACCAGACCGCGATTTAGCCAGTGTACGTCGTTTTTGATTTTTTATTTAAACTCTTGCCTTGTCTGTCACGGGTGCCACGCCACGATCGTGCGTCTGTCGTGCTGGTAATTCCCGTGAGCGGCATCGAGATGTGCCCTCGTTGTATGCCACCGCCGTGCGGGTCTAATTTGGTATGCATTCGGCTCGATTTCTTGCGCAGCCTCGATAGTACGTTCTTCGTTAAACAAGTCGCCCGGTTCGTAACGCATCGTGCCCCGGACGAGCTAATCATTAGGTGCCGGACGCGACGTGCCCTCTCGTCATCCATCCATCATCCATCCATCATCCTACCTCCATCCTCCATCCTCCATCCATCCATCCTCCATCCTCCATTCTCCAACATCCATCCGGTCAGATCAACGCCGTCCTGGTCAGGCAGCTCTCTACACCGGCAGCCTCCGAAATGCATTTGTCCGAAATGAATTGCCTTCGTAAGACCAGTGCTCCATTATTATGAGGGCGTTGACGACGATGCCGGCCAGGCACCGCGACGTCGCCGTCAGCGTCGTCGGCGTCCCTCACTCTCTAGCTCTTGTCTACCTTACCTAACAGAGTGAGGCGTTCGACGACGCACTCGGCCACGCACCCCGACGTCGCCGTCAACGTCGGCGGCGTCCCCGTCTCCCATAAGAGCAATGCTATATGATTTAGTCGCTGTGCCTCACTATGCATGAGAGAAATCCCATTTCACTTGTCTGTTTTCTGAAATCCAGAGAGGGGAGTCGGATGTGAATACCATACCCCGACCTTCTAGGATAGTGAAAAATGTGATAAAAATCAATTTTGCCAGAAAGAAAACTGTACTTATAATAACAATGTTGTAATCTGTTTTTTCTTAATTGGGTAAGCTTTTCTTACCTGACACAGACGCTGACGTCGACGCTTTCGCGGGCGGACGGGCGTCGTCGGCCGCCGCCTCGGAACTTTTGGCCCGGGCTTTCTCTCACTGCATCCTTCTACTCTTAGACTTGACAGAGTCCGGTCGCCGTGTACCTTCGCGGGAGTCGACCGTTTGCCGGACCGACGCCGGGCACCGACGCCGAAGCCTTCGCGGGCTGCCCGGCGTCGTCGGCCGCCGCCTCGGATCTCTCGGCCCGGGCTTTCTCGCACTGCATCCTTCTACTCTTAGACTTGACAGAGTCGGGTCGCCGTGTACCTTCGCGGGAGTCGAAGGCTTGCCGGACCGACGCCGGGCACCGACGCCGTCGCCCTCGCGGGCGGCAGGGGGTCTGACGGCCTCAAGTGCGCGAACGCCGGTGACAGGAAGGCACCGGTCACCTAGCAGTACACCCGGCGATGCACCGCCAACGCCCGGTAAGTCGTCAAACACCGGACACCGGGAAACGCACCAGAGAGCGTCTTTTCCCTTTAAACTCTCAAGATCATACCCATAATTTTCGCGGCCGCCTTCGGCGGTCGCGGGGGGGTTCTTAGTGTTCTATATGCGCGCCGGGACGCCAAGTCGTCAAGGTCAAAAATAATGCAGTCCCCCAGACCCGCGGAGGCAAGACCGCGATTTAGCCAGTGTACGTCGTTTTTAAATTTTTATTAAAACTCTTGCCTTGTCACTCACGGGTACCACGCCGCGACCGTGCGTCTGTCGTGCTGGTTATTCCCGTGAGCGGCATCGAGATGTGCCCTCGTTGTATGCCACCGCCGTGCCGGTCTCATTTGGTATGCATTCGGCTCGATTTCTTGCGCAGCCTCGATAGTACGTTCTTCGTTAAACAAGTCTTCCGGTTCGTAACGCATTGTGCCCCGGACGAGCTAATCATTCGGTGCCGGACGCGACTTGCCCTCTCGTCATCCATCCATCCTCCATCCATCACCCATCCTCCATCATCCATCCTCCATCCATCCATCCATCATCCATCCGGTCAGATCAACGCCGTCCCGGTCAGGCAGTTCTCTACACCGGGAGCCTCCGAAATGCAATTGTCCATTAGTCCAATTTTAAATGACTTAGTCGTTTTCGTAGTCCCATAAGAGCCCATGTTATTTGACCCTGCCGAATTCAACTCAACACACACATATCGCCTTCCCGGCCAGGCAGCCGTCCCTGCCCGCCATCACCGACAATCGCCTCACTTTGCACAAGTCCCAGCGACGACGCACTTGGCGGACGAACACCGCTGTCCGCCCGCCAGCGTAGTCAAACGCCCGGACAACATAGAGTTGCTGTCTTGCGACGTTGGGTGATCTGAAGTTCACCCAACGCCGACGACTCTCCCGGCCGCGGCGGCATCGCCGCCCGCCAACCACCTCGGGGACCCGACCATGACTCGATTTCCCATAAGACCAATGTTACTGGACGTCGCCGTCAGCGTCGTCGGCGTCCCTCACTCTCTAGCTCTTGTCTACCTTACCTAACAGAGTGAGGCGTTCGACGACGCATTTGGCCACGCACCCCGACGTCGCCGTCAACGTCGGCGGCGTCCCCGTCTCCCGTAAGAGCAATGCTATATGACTTAGTCGCTGTGCCTCACTATGCATGAGAGAAATCCCATTTCACTTGTCTGTTTTCTGAAATCCAGAGAGGGGAGTCGGATGTGAATACCATACCCCGACCTTTTGGGATAGTGGAAAATGTGATATAAATCGATTTGACCAGAATGAAAACTGTACTTATAATAACAATGTTGTAATCTTTTTTTTCTTAATTGGGTAAGCTATTCTTACCTGACACAGACGCTGACGCCGACGCTTTCGCGGGCGGACGGGCGTCGTCGGCCGCCGCTTCGGATCCCTCGGCCCGGGCTTTCCCGCACTGCATCCTTCTACTCTTAGACTTGACAGTGTCCGGTCGCCGTGTACCTTCGCGGGAGTCTACCGTTTGCCGGACCGACGCCGAGCACCGACGCCGACGCCTTCGCGGGCTGCCCGGCGTCGTCGGCCGCCGCCTCGGATCTCTCGGCCCGGGCTTTCTCGCACTGCATTCTTTCACTCTTAGACTTGACAGTGTCCGGTCGCCGTGTACCTTCGCGGAAGTCGACCGTTTGCCGGACCGACGCCGGGCACCGACGCCGACGCCTTCGCGGGCAGCCCGGCGTCGTCGGCCGCCGCCACGGATCTCTCGGCCCGGGCTTTCTCGCACTGCATTCTTTCACTCTTAGACTTGACAGTGTCCGGTCGCCGTGTACCTTCGCGGAAGTCGACCGTTTGCCGGACCGACGCCGGGCACCGACGCCGACGCCTTCGCGGGCTGCCCGGCGTCGTCGGCCGCCGCCTCGGATCTCTTAGCCCGGGCTTTCTCGCACTGCATCCTTCTACATTTAGACTTGACAGAGTCCGGTCGCTGTGGACTTTCGCGGGAGTCGACCGCTTGCCGGACCGACCCCGGGCACCGACGCCGACGCCCTCCGGGCGGCAGGGGGTCCGCCGGCCTAAAGGGCGCGAACGCCGGTGACAGGAAGGCACCGGTCACCTAGCAGTACACCCGGCGATGCACCGCCAACGCCCGGTACGTCATCAAACACCGACACCGGGAAACGCACCAGAGAGCGTCTTTTCCCTCTAAACTCTCAAGGTCATACCCAAAATATTCGCGGCCGCCCTCGGCGGCCGAGGGGGGGTTCTTGGTGTTTCATGTACGCGCCGAGACGCCGAGTCGTCAAGGTAAAAAATAATGCAGTCCCCCAGACCCGCGGAGGCCAGACCGCGATTTAGCCAGTGTACGTCGTTTTTGATTTTTTATTTAAACTCTTGCCTTGTCTGTCACGGGTGCCACGCCTCGATCGTGCGTCTATCGTGCTGGTAATTCCCGTGAGCGGCATCGAGATGTGCCCTCGTTGGATGCCACCGCCTTGCCGCGGTCTCATTTGGTATGCATTCGGCTCGATTTCTTGCGCAGCCTCGATAGTACGTTCTTCGTTAAACAAGTCGCCCGGTTCGTAACGCATCGTGCCCCGGACGAGCTAATCATTCGGTGCCGGACGCGACGTGCCCTCTCGTCATCCATCCATCCTCCATCCATCATCCATCGTCCATCATCCATCCTCCATCCATCATCCATCGTCCATCATCCATCCTCCATCATCCATCCTCCATTCTCCATCCTCCATCCGGTCAGATCAACGCCGTCCCGGTCAGGCAGCTCTCTACACCGGCAGCCTCCGAAATGCATTTGTCCGAAATGAATTGCCTTCGTAAGACCAGTGCTCCATTATAATGAGGGCATTGACAACGATGCCGGCCAGGCACCGCGACGTCGCCGTCAGCGTCGTCGGCGTCCCTCACTCTCTAGCTCTTGTCTACCTTACCTAACAGAGTGTGGCGTTCGACGACGCACTCGGCCACGCACCCCGACGTCGCCGTCAACGTCGGCGGCGTCCCCGTCTCCCATAAGAGCAATGCTATATGACTTAGTCGCCGTGCCTCACTTTGCATGAGAGAAATCTCATTTCACTTGTCTGTTTTCTGAAATCCAGAGAGGGGAGTCGGATGTGAATACCATACCCCGACCTTCTGGGATAGTGGAAAATGTGATAAAAATCGATTTGGCCAGAAAGAAAACTGTACTTATTATAACAATGTTGTAATCTGTTTTTTTTAATTGGGTAAGCTTTTCTTACCTGACACAGACGCTGACGCCGATGCTTTCGCGGGCGGACGGGCGTCGTCGGCCGCCGCTTCGGATCTCTCGGCCCGGGCTTTCCCGCACTGCATCCTTCTACTCTTAGACTTGACAGAGTCCGGTCGCCGTGTACCTTCGCGGGAGTCGACCGTTTGCCGGACCGACGCCGGGCACCGACGCCGAAGCCTTCGCGGGCTGCCCGGCGTCGTCGGCCGCCGCCTCGGATCTCTCGGCCCGGGCTTTCTCGCACTGCATCCTTCTACTCTTAGACTTGACAGAGTCGGGTCGCCGTGTACCTTCGCGGGAGTCGAAGGCTTGCCGGACCGACGCCGGGCACCGACGCCGTCGCCCTCGCGGGCGGCAGGGGGTCTGACGGCCTCAAGTGCGCGAACGCCGGTGACAGGAAGGCACCGGTCACCTAGCAGTACACCCGGCGATGCACCGCCAACGCCCGGTAAGTCGTCAAACACCGGACACCGGGAAACGCACCAGAGAGCGTCTTTTCCCTTTAAACTCTCAAGATCATACCCATAATTTTCGCGGCCGCCTTCGGCGGTCGCGGGGGGGTTCTTAGTGTTCTATATGCGCGCCGGGACGCCAAGTCGTCAAGGTCAAAAATAATGCAGTCCCCCAGACCCGCGGAGGCAAGACCGCGATTTAGCCAGTGTACGTCGTTTTTAAATTTTTATTAAAACTCTTGCCTTGTCACTCACGGGTACCACGCCGCGACCGTGCGTCTGTCGTGCTGGTTATTCCCGTGAGCGGCATCGAGATGTGCCCTCGTTGTATGCCACCGCCGTGCCGGTCTCATTTGGTATGCATTCGGCTCGATTTCTTGCGCAGCCTCGATAGTACGTTCTTCGTTAAACAAGTCTTCCGGTTCGTAACGCATTGTGCCCCGGACGAGCTAATCATTCGGTGCCGGACGCGACTTGCCCTCTCGTCATCCATCCATCCTCCATCCATCACCCATCCTCCATCATCCATCCTCCATCCATCCATCCATCATCCATCCGGTCAGATCAACGCCGTCCCGGTCAGGCAGTTCTCTACACCGGGAGCCTCCGAAATGCAATTGTCCATTAGTCCAATTTTAAATGACTTAGTCGTTTTCGTAGTCCCATAAGAGCCCATGTTATTTGACCCTGCCGAATTCAACTCAACACACACATATCGCCTTCCCGGCCAGGCAGCCGTCCCTGCCCGCCATCACCGACAATCGCCTCACTTTGCACAAGTCCCAGCGACGACGCACTTGGCGGACGAACACCGCTGTCCGCCCGCCAGCGTAGTCAAACGCCCGGACAACATAGAGTTGCTGTCTTGCGACGTTGGGTGATCTGAAGTTCACCCAACGCCGACGACTCTCCCGGCCGCGGCGGCATCGCCGCCCGCCAACCACCTCGGGGACCCGACCATGACTCGATTTCCCATAAGACCAATGTTACTGGACGTCGCCGTCAGCGTCGTCGGCGTCCCTCACTCTCTAGCTCTTGTCTACCTTACCTAACAGAGTGAGGCGTTCGACGACGCATTTGGCCACGCACCCCGACGTCGCCGTCAACGTCGGCGGCGTCCCCGTCTCCCGTAAGAGCAATGCTATATGACTTAGTCGCTGTGCCTCACTATGCATGAGAGAAATCCCATTTCACTTGTCTGTTTTCTGAAATCCAGAGAGGGGAGTCGGATGTGAATACCATACCCCGACCTTTTGGGATAGTGGAAAATGTGATATAAATCGATTTGACCAGAATGAAAACTGTACTTATAATAACAATGTTGTAATCTTTTTTTTCTTAATTGGGTAAGCTATTCTTACCTGACACAGACGCTGACGCCGACGCTTTCGCGGGCGGACGGGCGTCGTCGGCCGCCGCTTCGGATCCCTCGGCCCGGGCTTTCCCGCACTGCATCCTTCTACTCTTAGACTTGACAGTGTCCGGTCGCCGTGTACCTTCGCGGGAGTCTACCGTTTGCCGGACCGACGCCGAGCACCGACGCCGACGCCTTCGCGGGCTGCCCGGCGTCGTCGGCCGCCGCCTCGGATCTCTCGGCCCGGGCTTTCTCGCACTGCATTCTTTCACTCTTAGACTTGACAGTGTCCGGTCGCCGTGTACCTTCGCGGAAGTCGACCGTTTGCCGGACCGACGCCGGGCACCGACGCCGACGCCTTCGCGGGCAGCCCGGCGTCGTCGGCCGCCGCCACGGATCTCTCGGCCCGGGCTTTCTCGCACTGCATTCTTTCACTCTTAGACTTGACAGTGTCCGGTCGCCGTGTACCTTCGCGGAAGTCGACCGTTTGCCGGACCGACGCCGGGCACCGACGCCGACGCCTTCGCGGGCTGCCCGGCGTCGTCGGCCGCCGCCTCGGATCTCTTAGCCCGGGCTTTCTCGCACTGCATCCTTCTACATTTAGACTTGACAGAGTCCGGTCGCTGTGTACTTTCGCGGGAGTCGACCGCTTGCCGGACCGACCCCGGGCACCGACGCCGACGCCCTCCGGGCGGCAGGGGGTCCGCCGGCCTAAAGGGCGCGAACGCCGGTGACAGGAAGGCACCGGTCACCTAGCAGTACACCCGGCGATGCACCGCCAACGCCCGGTACGTCATCAAACACCGACACCGGGAAACGCACCAGAGAGCGTCTTTTCCCTCTAAACTCTCAAGGTCATACCCAAAATATTCGCGGCCGCCCTCGGCGGCCGAGGGGGGGTTCTTGGTGTTTCATGTACGCGCCGAGACGCCGAGTCGTCAAGGTAAAAAATAATGCAGTCCCCCAGACCCGCGGAGGCCAGACCGCGATTTAGCCAGTGTACGTCGTTTTTGATTTTTTATTTAAACTCTTGCCTTGTCTGTCACGGGTGCCACGCCTCGATCGTGCGTCTATCGTGCTGGTAATTCCCGTGAGCGGCATCGAGATGTGCCCTCGTTGGATGCCACCGCCTTGCCGCGGTCTCATTTGGTATGCATTCGGCTCGATTTCTTGCGCAGCCTCGATAGTACGTTCTTCGTTAAACAAGTCGCCCGGTTCGTAACGCATCGTGCCCCGGACGAGCTAATCATTCGGTGCCGGACGCGACGTGCCCTCTCGTCATCCATCCATCCTCCATCCATCATCCATCGTCCATCATCCATCCTCCATCATCCATCCTCCATTCTCCATCCTCCATCCGGTCAGATCAACGCCGTCCCGGTCAGGCAGCTCTCTACACCGGCAGCCTCCGAAATGCATTTGTCCGAAATGAATTGCCTTCGTAAGACCAGTGCTCCATTATAATGAGGGCATTGACAACGATGCCGGCCAGGCACCGCGACGTCGCCGTCAGCGTCGTCGGCGTCCCTCACTCTCTAGCTCTTGTCTACCTTACCTAACAGAGTGTGGCGTTCGACGACGCACTCGGCCACGCACCCCGACGTCGCCGTCAACGTCGGCGGCGTCCCCGTCTCCCATAAGAGCAATGCTATATGACTTAGTCGCCGTGCCTCACTTTGCATGAGAGAAATCTCATTTCACTTGTCTGTTTTCTGAAATCCAGAGAGGGGAGTCGGATGTGAATACCATACCCCGACCTTCTGGGATAGTGGAAAATGTGATAAAAATCGATTTGGCCAGAAAGAAAACTGTACTTATTATAACAATGTTGTAATCTGTTTTTTTTAATTGGGTAAGCTTTTCTTACCTGACACAGACGCTGACGCCGATGCTTTCGCGGGCGGACGGGCGTCGTCGGCCGCCGCTTCGGATCTCTCGGCCCGGGCTTTCCCGCACTGCATCCTTCTACTCTTAGACTTGACAGAGTCCGGTCGCCGTGTACCTTCGCGGGAGTCTACCGTTTGCCGGACCGACGCCAGGCACCGCCGCCGACGCCTTCGCGGGCTGCCCGGCGTCGTCGGCCGCCGCCTCGGATCTCTCGGCCCAGGCTTTCTCGCTCTGCATCCTTCTACTCTTAGACTTGACAGAGTCCGGTCGCCGTGTACTTTCACGGGAGTCGACCGCTTGCCGGACCGACGCCGGGCACCGACGCCGACGCCCTCCGGGCGGCAGGGGGTCCGCCGGCCTGAAGGGCGCGAACGCCGGTGACAGGAAGGCACCGGTCACCTAGCAGTACACCCGACGATGCACCGCCAACGCCCGGTAAATCGTCAAACACCGGACACCGGGAAATGCACCAGAGAGCGTCTTTTCCCTTTAAACTCTCAAGGTCATACCCAAAATTTTCGCGGCCGCCCTTGGCGGCCGCGGGGGGGTTCGTAGTGTTTTATGTCCGCGCCGAGACGCCAAGTCGTCAAGGTCAAAAATAATGCAGTCCCCCAGACCCGCGGAGGCCAGACCGCGATTTAGCCAGTGTACGTCGATTTTGATTTTTTATTTAAACTCTTGCCTTGTCTGTCACGGGTGCCACGCCGCGATCGTGGGTCTGTCGTGCTGGTAATTCCCGTGAGCGGCATCGAGATGTGCCCTCGTTGTATGCCACCGCCGTGCCGGTCTCATTTGGTATGCATTCGGCTCGATTTCTTGCACAGCCTCGATAGTACGTTCTTCGTTAAACAAGTCGCCTGGTTCGTAACGCATCTTGCCCCGGAAGAGCTAATCATTCGGTGCCGAACGCGGCGTGCCCTCTCGTCATCCATCCATCCTCCATCCATCATCCATCCTCCATCATCCATCCTCCATCCTCCATCCTCCATCCTCCATCCATCCTCCATCATCCATCCGGTCAGATCAACGCCGTCCCGGTCAGGCAGCTCTCTACACCGGCAGCCTCCGAAATGCATTTGTCCGAAATGAATTGCCTTCGTAAAACCAGTGCTCCATTATAATGAGGGCGTTGACAACGATGCCGGCCTGGTACCGCGACATCGCCGTCAGCGTCGTCGGCGTTCGTCACTCTCTAGCTCTTGTCTACCTTACCTAACAGAGTGAGGCGTTCGACGACGCACTCGGCCACGCACCCCGACGTCTCCGTCAACGTCGGCGGCGTCCCCGTCTCCCATAAGAGCAATGCTATATGACTTAGTCGCTGTGCCTCACTATGCATGAGAGAAATCCCATTTCAATTGTCTGTTTTCTAAAATCCAGAGATGGGAGTCGGATGTGAATACCATACCCCGACCTTCTGGGATAGTAGAAAATGTGATAAAAATCGATTTGGCCAGAAAGAAAACTGTACTTATAATAACAATGTTGTCATCTGTTTTTTCTTAATTGGGTAAGCTATTCTTACCTGACACTGACGCTGACGCCGACGCTTTCGCGGGCGGACGGGCGTCGTCGGCCGCCGCTTCGGATCTCTCGGCCCGGGCTTTCCCGCACTGCATCCTTCTACTCTTAGACTTGACAGAGTCCGGTCGCCGTGTACCTTCGCGGGAGTCGACCGTTTGCCGGACCGACGCCGGGCACCGACGCCGACGCCTTCGCTGGCTGCCCGGCGTCGTCGGCCGCCGCCTCGGATCTCTCGGCCCGGGCTTTCTCGCACTGCATTCTTTCACTCTTAGACTTGACAGTGTCCGGTCGCCGTGTACCTTTGCGGGAGTCGACCGTTTGCCGGACCGACGCCGGGCACCGACGCCGACGCCTTCGCGGGCTCCCCGGCGTCGTCGGCCGCCGCCTCGGATCTCTCAGCCCGGGCTTTCTCGCACTGCATCCTTCTACTCTTAGACTTGACAGAGTCCGGTCGCTGTGTACTTTCGCGGGAGTCGACCGCTTGCCGGACCGACGCCGGGCACCGACGCCGACGCCCTCCGGGCGGCAGGGGGTCCGCCGGCCTCAAGGGCGCGAACGCCGGTGACAGGAAGGCACCGGTCACCTAGCAGTTCACCCGGCGATGCACCGCCAACGCCCGGTAAGTCTTCAAACACCGGACACCGGGAATCGCACCAGAGAGCGTCTTTTCCCTTTAAACTCTCAAGGTCATACCAAAAATTTCTTGGTTCTTGGTGTTTCATTTACGCGCCGAGACGCCGAGTCGTCAAGGTTAAAAATAATGCAGTCCCCCCAGACCTGCGGAGGCCAGACCGCGATTTAGCCAGTGTACGTCGTTTTTGATTTTTCATTTAAACTTTTGCCTTGTCTGTCACGGGTGCAACGCCGCGATCGTGAGTCTGTCGTGCTGGTAATTCCCGTGAGCGGCTTCGAGATGTGCCTTCGTTGTATGCCACCGCCGTGCCGGTCTCATTTGGTATGCATTCGGCTCGATTTCTTGCGCAGCCTCGATAGTACGTTCTTCGTTAAACAAGTCGCCCGGTTCGTAACGCATCGTGCCCCGGACGAGCTAATCATTAGGTGCCGGACGCGACGTGCCCTCTCGTCATCCATCCATCATCCATCCTCCATCCTCCATCATCCATCCATCTCTCCATCCATCTATCCTCCATCATTCATCCGGGCAGATCAACGCCGTCCAGGTCAGGCAGCTTTCTACACCGGCAGCCTCCGAAATGCATTTGTCCGAAATGAATTGCCTTCGAAAGACCAGTGCTTCATTATTATGAGGGCGTTGACCACGATGCCGGCCAGGCACCGCGACGTCGCCGTCAGCGTCGTCGGCGTCCCTCACTCTCTAGCTCTTGTCTACCTTACCTAACAGAGTGAGGCGTTCGACGACGCACTCGGCCACGCACCCCGACGTCGCCGTCAACGTCGGCGGCGTCCCCGTCTGCCATAAGAGCAATGCTATATGACTTACTCGCTGTGCCTCACTAGGCATAAGAGAAATCCCATTTCACTTGTCTGTTTTCTAAAATCCAGAGAGGGGAGTCGGATGTGAATACCATACCCCGACCTTCTAGGATAGTAAAAAATGTGATAAAAATCGATTTTGCCAGAAAGAAAACTGTACTTATAATAACAATGTTGTAATCTGTTTTTTCTTAATTCTGTAAGCTTTTCTTACCTGACACAGACGCTGACGTCGACGCTTTCGCGATCGGACGGGCGTCGTCGGCCGCAGCCTCGGATCTCTCGGCCCGGGCTTTCTTTAACTGCATCCATCTACTCTTAGACTTGACAGAGTACAGTCGCCGTGTACCTTTGCGGGAGTCGACCGTTTGCCGGACCGACGCCGGGCACTGACGCCGTGCCTTCGCGGGCTGCCCGGCGTCGTCGGCCGCCGCCTCGGATCTCTCGGCCCGGGCTTTCTCGCACTGCATCCTTCTACTCTTAGACTTGACAGAGTCGGGTCGCCGTGTACCTTCGCGGGAGTCGAACGCTTGCCGGACCGACGCCGGGCACCGACGCCGACGCCCTCGCGGGCGGCAGGGGGTCTGACGGCCTCAAGGGCGCGAACGCCGGTGACAGGAAGGCACCGGTCACCTAGCAGTACACCCGGCGATGCACCGCCAACGCCCGGTAAGTCGTCAAACACCGGACCCCGGGAAACGCACCAGAGAGCGTCTTTTCCCTTTAAACTCTCAAGGTCATACCCAAAATTTTCGCGGCCGCCTTCGGCGGTCGCACCGGGAATCGCACCAGAGAGCGTCTTTTCCCTTTAAACTCTCAAGGTCATACCAAAAATTTCTTGGTTCTTGGTGTTTCATTTACGCGCCGAGACGCCGAGTCGTCAAGGTTAAAAATAATGCAGTCCCCCCAGACCTGCGGAGGCCAGACCGCGATTTAGCCAGTGTACGTCGTTTTTGATTTTTCATTTAAACTTTTGCCTTGTCTGTCACGGGTGCAACGCCGCGATCGTGAGTCTGTCGTGCTGGTAATTCCCGTGAGCGGCTTCGAGATGTGCCTTCGTTGTATGCCACCGCCGTGCCGGTCTCATTTGGTATGCATTCGGCTCGATTTCTTGCGCAGCCTCGATAGTACGTTCTTCGTTAAACAAGTCGCCCGGTTCGTAACGCATCGTGCCCCGGACGAGCTAATCATTAGGTGCCGGACGCGACGTGCCCTCTCGTCATCCATCCATCATCCATCCTCCATCCTCCATCATCCATCCATCTCTCCATCCATCTATCCTCCATCATTCATCCGGGCAGATCAACGCCGTCCAGGTCAGGCAGCTTTCTACACCGGCAGCCTCCGAAATGCATTTGTCCGAAATGAATTGCCTTCGAAAGACCAGTGCTTCATTATTATGAGGGCGTTGACCACGATGCCGGCCAGGCACCGCGACGTCGCCGTCAGCGTCGTCGGCGTCCCTCACTCTCTAGCTCTTGTCTACCTTACCTAACAGAGTGAGGCGTTCGACGACGCACTCGGCCACGCACCCCGACGTCGCCGTCAACGTCGGCGGCGTCCCCGTCTGCCATAAGAGCAATGCTATATGACTTACTCGCTGTGCCTCACTAGGCATAAGAGAAATCCCATTTCACTTGTTTGTTTTCTAAAATCCAGAGAGGGGAGTCGGATGTGAATACCATACCCCGACCTTCTAGGATAGTAAAAAATGTGATAAAAATCGATTTTGCCAGAAAGAAAACTGTACTTATAATAACAATGTTGTAATCTGTTTTTTCTTAATTCTGTAAGCTTTTCTTACCTGACACAGACGCTGACGTCGACGCTTTCGCGATCGGACGGGCGTCGTCGGCCGCAGCCTCGGATCTCTCGGCCCGGGCTTTCTTTAACTGCATCCATCTACTCTTAGACTTGACAGAGTACAGTCGCCGTGTACCTTTGCGGGAGTCGACCGTTTGCCGGACCGACGCCGGGCACTGACGCCGTGCCTTCGCGGGCTGCCCGGCGTCGTCGGCCGCCGCCTCGGATCTCTCGGCCCGGGCTTTCTCGCACTGCATCCTTCTACTCTTAGACTTGACAGAGTCGGGTCGCCGTGTACCTTCGCGGGAGTCGAACGCTTGCCGGACCGACGCCGGGCACCGACGCCGACGCCCTCGCGGGCGGCAGGGGGTCTGACGGCCTCAAGGGCGCGAACGCCGGTGACAGGAAGGCACCGGTCACCTAGCAGTACACCCGGCGATGCACCGCCAACGCCCGGTAAGTCGTCAAACACCGGACCCCGGGAAACGCACCAGAGAGCGTCTTTTCCCTTTAAACTCTCAAGGTCATACCCAAAATTTTCGCGGCCGCCTTCGGCGGTCGCACCGGGAATCGCACCAGAGAGCGTCTTTTCCCTTTAAACTCTCAAGGTCATACCAAAAATTTCTTGGTTCTTGGTGTTTCATTTACGCGCCGAGACGCCGAGTCGTCAAGGTTAAAAATAATGCAGTCCCCCCAGACCTGCGGAGGCCAGACCGCGATTTAGCCAGTGTACGTCGTTTTTGATTTTTCATTTAAACTTTTGCCTTGTCTGTCACGGGTGCAACGCCGCGATCGTGAGTCTGTCGTGCTGGTAATTCCCGTGAGCGGCTTCGAGATGTGCCTTCGTTGTATGCCACCGCCGTGCCGGTCTCATTTGGTATGCATTCGGCTCGATTTCTTGCGCAGCCTCGATAGTACGTTCTTCGTTAAACAAGTCGCCCGGTTCGTAACGCATCGTGCCCCGGACGAGCTAATCATTAGGTGCCGGACGCGACGTGCCCTCTCGTCATCCATCCATCATCCATCCTCCATCCTCCATCATCCATCCATCTCTCCATCCATCTATCCTCCATCATTCATCCGGGCAGATCAACGCCGTCCAGGTCAGGCAGCTTTCTACACCGGCAGCCTCCGAAATGCATTTGTCCGAAATGAATTGCCTTCGAAAGACCAGTGCTTCATTATTATGAGGGCGTTGACCACGATGCCGGCCAGGCACCGCGACGTCGCCGTCAGCGTCGTCGGCGTCCCTCACTCTCTAGCTCTTGTCTACCTTACCTAACAGAGTGAGGCGTTCGACGACGCACTCGGCCACGCACCCCGACGTCGCCGTCAACGTCGGCGGCGTCCCCGTCTGCCATAAGAGCAATGCTATATGACTTACTCGCTGTGCCTCACTAGGCATAAGAGAAATCCCATTTCACTTGTCTGTTTTCTAAAATCCAGAGAGGGGAGTCGGATGTGAATACCATACCCCGACCTTCTAGGATAGTAAAAAATGTGATAAAAATCGATTTTGCCAGAAAGAAAACTGTACTTATAATAACAATGTTGTAATCTTTTTTTTCTTAATTCTGTAAGCTTTTCTTACCTGACACAGACGCTGACGTCGACGCTTTCGCGATCGGACGGGCGTCGTCGGCCGCAGCCTCGGATCTCTCGGCCCGGGCTTTCTTTAACTGCATCCATCTACTCTTAGACTTGACAGAGTACAGTCGCCGTGTACCTTTGCGGGAGTCGACCGTTTGCCGGACCGACGCCGGGCACTGACGCCGTGCCTTCGCGGGCTGCCCGGCGTCGTCGGCCGCCGCCTCGGATCTCTCGGCCCGGGCTTTCTCGCACTGCATTCTTTCACTCTTAGACTTGACAGAGTCCGGTCGCCGTGTACCTTCGCGGGAGTCGACCGTTTGCCGGACCGACGCCGGGCACCTACGCCGACACTTTCGCGGGCTGCCCGGCGTCGTCGGCCGCCGCCTCGGATCTCTCGGCCCGGGCTTTCTCGCACTGCATCCTTCTACTCTTAGACTTGACAGAGTCGGGTCGCCGTGTACCTTCGCGGGAGTCGAACGCTTGCCGGACCGACGCCGGGCACCGACGCCGACGCCCTCGCGGGCGGCAGGGGGTCTGACGGCCTCAAGGGCGCGAACGCCGGTGACAGGAAGGCACCGGTCACCTAGCAGTACACCCAGCGATGCACCGCCAACGCCCGGTAAGTCGTCAAACACCGGACCCCGGGAAACGCACCAGAGAGCGTCTTTTCCCTTTAAACTCTCAAGGTCATACCCAAAATTTTCGCGGCCGCCTTCGGCGGTCGCGGGGGGGTTCTTAGTGTTATATATGCGCGCCGGGATGCCAAGTCGTCAAGGTCAAAAATAATGCAGTCCCCCAGACCCGCGGAGGCCAGACTGCGATTTAGCCAGTGTACGTCGTTTTTAAATTTTTATTTAAACTCTTGCCTTGTCTGTCACGGGTACCACGCCGCGAACGTGCGTCTGTCGTGCTGGTTATTCCCGTGAGCGGCATCGAGATGTGCCCTCGTTGTATGCCACCGCCTTGCCGGTCTCATTTGGTATGCATTCGGCTCGATTTCTTGCGCAGCCTCGATAGTACGTTCTTCGTTAAACAAGTCGCCCGGTTCGTAACGCATTGTGCCCCGGACGAGCTTATCATTCGGTGCCTGACGCGACGTGCCCTCTCGTCATCCATCCATCCTCCATCCATCATCAATCCTCCATCATCCATCCTCCATCCATCCAACCGGTCAGATCAACGCCGTCCCGGTCAGGCAGCTCTCTACACCGGCAGCCTCCGAAATGCATTTGTCCGAAATGAATTGCCTTCGTAAGACCAGTGCTCTATTATTATGAGGGCGTTGACGACGATGCCGGCCAGGCACCGCGACGTCGCCGTCAGCGTCGTCGGCGTCCCTCACTCTCTAGCTCTTGTCTACCTTACCTAACAGAGTGAGGCGTTCGACGACGCACTCGGCCACGCACCCCGACGTCGCCGTCAACGTCGGCGGCGTCCCCGTCTCTCATAAGAGCAATGCTATATGACTTAGTCGCTGTGCCTCGCTTTGCATGAGAGAAATCTCATTTCAATTGTCTGTTTTCTGAAATCCAGAGAGGGGAGTCGGATATGAATACCATACCCCGACCTTCTGGGAAAATGTGATAAAAAGCGATTTGGCCAGAAAGAAAACTGTTCTGATAATAATAATGTTGTAATCTGTTTTTTCTTAATCAAGTAAGCTTTTCTTACCTGACACAGACGCTGACGCCGACGCTTTCGCGGGCGGACGGGCGTCGTCGGCCGCCGCTTCGGATCTCTCGGCCCGGGCTTTCCCGCACTGCATCCTTCTACTCTTAGACTTGACAGAGTCCGGTCGCCGTGTACCTTCGCGGGAGTCTACCGTTTGCCGGACCGACGCCGGGCACCGACGCCGACGCCTTCGCGGGCTGCCCGGCGTCGTCGGCCGCCGCCTCGGATCTCTCGGCCCGGGCTTTCTCGCACTGCAATCTTTCACTCTTAGACTTGACAGAGTCCGGTCGCCATGTACCTTCGCGGGAGTCGACCGCTTGCCGGACCGACGCCGGGCACCGACGCCGACGCCCTCGCGGGCGGCAGGGGGTCCGCCGGCCTCAAGGGCGCGAACGCCGGTGACAGGAAAGCACCGGTCACCTAGCAGTACACCCGGCGATGAACCGCCAACGCCCGGTAAGTCGTCAAAAACCGGACACCGGGAAACGCACCAGAGAGCGTCTTTTCCCTTAAAACTCTCAAGGTCAGATCCAAAATTTTCGCGGGCGCCCTCGGCGGCCGCGGGGGGGTTCTTAGTGTTTCATGTTCGCGCCCGGACGCCGAGTCGTCAAGGTAAAAAATATTGCAGTCCCCCAGACCCGCGGAGGCCAGACCGCGATTTAGCCAGTGTACGTCGTTTTTGATTTTTTATTTAAACATTTGCCTTGTCTGTCACGGGTGCCACTCCGCGATCGTGCGTCTGTCGTGCTGGTAATTCCCGTGAGCGGCATCGAGATGTGCCCTCGTTGTATGCCACCGCCGTGCCGGTCTAATTTGGTATGCATTCGTCTCGATTTCATGCGCAGCCTCGATAGTACGTTCTTCGTTAAACAAGTCGCCCGGTTCGTTACGCATCGTGCCCCGGACGAGCTTATCATTCGGTGCCGGACGCGACGTGCCCTCTCGTCATCCATCCATCCTCCATCCTCCATCCATCCATCCGGTCAGATCAACGCCGTCCTGGTCAGGCAGCTCTCTACACCGGCAGCCTCCGAAATGCATTTGTCCGAAATGAATTGCCTTCGTAAGACCAGTGCTCCATTATTATGAGGGCGTTGACGACGATGCCGGCCAGGCACCGCGACGTCGCCGTCAGCGTCGTCGGCGTCCCTCACTCTCTAGCTCTTGTCTACCTAACCTAACTGAGTGAGGCGTTCGACGACGCACTCGGCCACGCACCCCGACGTCGCCGTCAACGTCGGCGGCGTCCCCGTCTCCCATAAGAGCAATGCTAAATGTCTTAGTCGCTGTGCCTCACTATGCATGAGAGAAATCCCATTTCAATTGTCTGTTTTCTGAAATCCAGAGAGGGGAGTCGGATGTGAATACCATACCCCGACCTTTTGGGATAGTGGAAAATGTGATAAAAATCGATTTGACCAGAATGAAAACTGTACTTATAATAACAATGTTGTAATCTGTTTTTTCTTAATTGGGTAAGCTATTCTTACCTGACACAGACGCTGACGCCGACGCTTTCGCGGGCTGACGGGCGTCGTCGGCCGCCGCTTCGGATCTCTCGGCCCGGGCTTTCTCGCACTGCATCCTTCTACTCTAAGACTTGACAGAGTCCGGTCGCCGTGTACTTTCGCGGGAGTCGACCGCTTGCCGGACCGACGCCGGGCACCGACGCCGACGCCCTCGCGGGCGGCAGGGGGTCCGCCGGCCTCAAGGGCGCGAACGCCGGTGACAGGAAGGCACCGGTCACCTAGCAGTACACCCGGTGATGCACCGCACACGCCCGGTAAGTCGTCAAACACCGGACACCGGGAAACGCACCAGAGGGCGTCTTTTCATTTTAAACTCTCAAGGTCAGATCCAAAATTTTCGCGGCCGCCCTCGGCGGCCGCGGGGGGGTTCTTAGTGTTTCATATACGCGCCGAGACGCTGAGTCGTCAAGGTAAAAAATAATGCAGTCCCCCCAGACCCGCGGAGGCCAGACCGCGATTTAGCCAGTGTACGTCGTTTTTGATTTTTTATTTAAACTTTTGCCTTGTCTGTCACGGGTGCCACGCCGCGATCGTGCCTCTGTCGTGCTGGTAATTCCCGTGAGCGGCATCGAGATGTGCCCTCGTTGTATGCCACCGCCGTGCCGGTCTCATTTGGTATGCATTCGGCTCGATTTCTTGCGCAGCCTCGAAAGTACGTTCTTCGTTAAACAAGTCGCCCGGTTCGTAACGCATCGTGCCCCGGACGAGCAAATCATTCGGTGCCGGACGCGACGTGCCCTCTCGTCATCCATCCATCATCCATCCATCATCCGACCTCCATCCTACATCCTTCATCCGCCATCATCCATCCATCCATCCATCCTCCCATCCTCCAACATCCATCCGGTCAGATCAACGCCGTCCTTCTGCATCCTTCTACTCTTAGACTTGACAGAGACCGGTCGCCGTGTACTTGCGCGGGAGTCGACCGCTTGCCGGACCGACGCCGGGCACCGACGCCGACGCCCTCCGGGTGGCAGGGGGTCCGCCAGCCTCAAGGGCGCGAACGCCGGTGACAGGAAGGCACCGGTCACCTAGCAGTACACCCGGCGATGCACCGCCAACGCCCGGTAAGTCGTCAAACACCGGACACCGGGAAACGCACCAGAGAGCGTATTTTCCCTTTACACTCTCAAGGTCATACCCAAAATTTTCGCGGCCGCCCTCGGCGGCCGCGGGGGGGTTCTTGGTGTTTCATATGCGCGCCGAGACGCCGAGTCGTCAAGGTCAAAAATAATGCAGTCCCCCCAGACCCGCGGAGGCCAGACCGCGATTTAGCCAGTGTACGTCGTTTTTGATTTTTGATTTACTTTTGCCTTGTCTGTCACGGGTGCCACGCCTCGATCGTGCGTCTATCGTGCTGGTTATTCCTGTGAGCGGCATCGAGATGTGCCCTCGTTGTATGCCACCGCCGTGCCGGTCTCATTTGGTATGCATTCGGCTCGATTTCTTGCGCAGCCTCGATAGTACGTTCTTCGTTAAACAAGTCGCCCGGTTCGTAACGCATCGTGCCCCGGACGAGCTAATCATTCGGTGCCGGACGCGACGTGCCCTCTCGTCATCCATCCATCATCCATCCATCATCCATCCTCCATCCTCCATCCAGGCAGATCAACGCCGTCCAGGTCAGGCAGCTCTCTACACCGGCAGCCTCCGAAATGCATTTGTCCGAAATGAATTGCCTTCGTAAGACCAGTGCTCCATTATTATGAGGGCGTTGACGACGATGCCGGCCAGGCACCGCGACGTCGCCGTCAGCGTCGTCGGCGTCCCTCACTCTCTAGCTCTTGTCTACCTTACATAACAGAGTGAGGCGTTCGACGACGCACTCGGCCACGCACCCCGACGTCGCCGTCAACGACGGCGGCGTCCGCGTCTCCCATAAGAGCAATGCTATATGACTTAGTCGCTGTGCCTCACTATGCATGAGAGAAATCCATCCATCCATCCTCCATCCATCATCCATCCTCCATCATCCATCCTCCATCCTCCATCCTCCATCCTCCATCCATCCTCCATCATCCATCCGGTCAGATCAACGCCGTCCCGGTCAGGCAGCTCTCACCACCGGCAGCCTCCGAAATGCATTTGTCCGAAATGAATTGCCTTCGTAAAACCAGTGCTCCATTATAATGAGGGCGTTGACAACGATGCCGGCCTGGCACCGCGACGTCGCCGTCAGCGTCGTCGGCGTCCCTTACTCTCTAGCTCTTGTCTACCTTACCTAACAGAGTGAGGCGTTCGACGACGCACTCGGCCACGCACCCCGACGTCGCCGTCAACGTCGGCGGCGTCCCCGTCTCCCATAAGAGCAATGCTATATGACTAAGTCGCTGTGCCTTACTATGCATGAGAGAAATCCCATTTCAATTGTCTGTTTTCTGAAATCCAGAGCGGGGAGTCGGATGTGTATACCATACCCCAACCTTCTGGGATAGTGGAAAATGTGATAAAAATCGATTTGGCCAGAAAGAAAACTGTACTTATAATAACAATGTTGTAATCAGTTTTTTCTTAATTGGGTAAGCTATTCTTACCTGACATAGACGCTGACGCCGACGCTTTCGCGGGCGGACGGGCGTCGTCGGCCGCCGCTTCGGATCTCTCGGCCCGGGCTTTCCCGCACTGCATCCTTCTACTCTTAGACTTGACAGAGTCCGGTCGCCGTGTACCTTCGCGGGAGTCTACCGTTTGCCGGACCGACGCCGGGCACCGACGCCGACGCCTTCGCAGGCTGCCCGGCGTCGTCGGCCGCCGCCTCGGATCTCTCGGCCCGGGCTTTCTCGCACTGCATTCTTTCACTTTTAGACTTGAGAGAGTCCGGTCGCCGTGTACTTTCGCGGGAGTCGACCGTTTGCCGGACTGACGCCGGGCACCGACGCCGACGCCTTCGCGGGCTGCCCGGCGTCGTCGGCCGCCGCCTCGGATCTCTCGGCCCGGGCTTTCTCGCACTGCATTCATTCACTCTTAGACTTGACAGTGTCCGGTCGCCGTGTACCTTCGCGGGAGTCGACCGTTTGCCGGACCGACGCCGGGCACCGACGCCGACGCCTTCGCGGGCTGCCCGGCGTCGTCGGCTGCCGCCTCGGATCTCTCAGCCCGGGCTTTCTCGCACTGCATCCTTCTACTCTTAGACTTGACAGAGTCCGGTCGCTGTGTACTTTCGCGGGAGTCGACCGCTTGCCGGACCGACGCCGGGCACCGACGCCGACGCCCTCCGGGCGGCAGGGGGTCCGCCGGCCTCAAAGGCGCGAACGCCGGTGACAGGAAGGCACCGGTCACCTAGCAGTACACCCGGCGATGCACCGCCAACGCCCGGTAAGTCGTCAAACACCGGACACCGGGAAACGCACCAGAGAGCGTCTTTTCCCTTTAAACTCTCAAGGTCATACCCAAAATTTTCGCGGCCGCCCTCGGCGGCCGCGGGGGGGTTCTTAGTGTTTCATATACGCGCCGACATGCCGACTTGTCAAGGTCAAAAATAATGCAGTCCCCCCAGACCCGCGGAGGCCAGACCGCGATTTAGCCAGTGTACGTCGTTTTTGATTTTTTATTTAAACTTTTGCCATGTCTGTCACGGGTGCCACGCCGCGATCGTGCGTCTGTCGTGCTGGTAATTCCCGTGAGCGGCATCGAGATGTGCCCTCGTTGTATGCCACCGCCGTGCCGGTCTCATTTGGTATGCATTCGGCTCGATTTCTTGCGCAGCCGCGATAGTACGTTCTTCGTTAAACAAGTCGCCCGGTTCGTAACGCATCGTGCCCCGGACGAGCTAATCATTAGGTGCCGGACGCGACGTGCCCTCTCGTCATCCATCCATCATCCATCCATCATCCGACCTCCATCCTACAACCTTCATCCGCCATCATCCATCCATCCATCCATCCTCCCATCCTCCAACATCCATCCGGTCAGATCAACGCCGTCCTTCTGCATCCTTCTACTCTTAGACTTGACAGAGACCGGTCGCCGTGTACTTGCGCGGGAGTCGACCGCTTGCCGGACCGACGCCGGGCACCGACGCCGACGCCCTCCGGGCGGCAGGGGGTCCGCCGGCCTCAAGGGCGCGAACGCCGGTGACAGGAAGGCACCGGTCACCTAGCAGTACACCCGGCGATGCACCGCCAACGCCCGGTAAGTCGTCAAACACCGGACACCGGGAAACGCACCAGAGAGCGTATTTTCCCTTTACACTCTCAAGGTCATACCCAAAATTTTCGCGGCCGCCCTCGGCGGCCGCGGGGGGGTTCTTGGTGTTTCATATGCGCGCCGAGACGCCGAGTCGTCAAGGTCAAAAATAATGCAGTCCCCCCAGACCCGCGGAGGCCAGACCGCGATTTAGCCAGTGTACGTCGTTTTTGATTTTTGATTTACTTTTGCCTTGTCTGTCACGGGTGCCACGCCTCGATCGTGCGTCTATCGTGCTGGTTATTCCCGTGAGCGGCATCGAGATGTGCCCTCGTTGTATGCCACCGCCGTGCCGGTCTCATTTGGTATGCATTCGGCTCGATTTCTTGCGCAGCCTCGATAGTACGTTCTTCGTTAAACAAGTCGCCCGGTTCGTAACGCATCGTGCCCCGGACGAGCTAATCATTCGGTGCCGGACGCGACGTGCCCTCTCGTCATCCATCCATCATCCATCCATCATCCATCCTCCATCCTCCATCCAGGCAGATCAACGCCGTCCAGGTCAGGCAGCTCTCTACACCGGCAGCCTCCGAAATGCATTTGTCCGAAATGAATTGCCTTCGTAAGACCAGTGCTCCATTATTATGAGGGCGTTGACGACGATGCCGGCCAGGCACCGCGACGTCGCCGTCAGCGTCGTCGGCGTCCCTCACTCTCTAGCTCTTGTCTACCTTACATAACAGAGTGAGGCGTTCGACGACGCACTCGGCCACGCACCCCGACGTCGCCGTCAACGTCGGCGGCGTCCGCGTCTCCCATAAGAGCAATGCTATATGACTTAGTCGCTGTGCCTCACTATGCATGAGAGAAATCCATCCATCCATCCTCCATCATCCATCCTCCATCCTCCATCCTCCATCCATCCTCCATCATCCATCCGGTCAGATAAACGCCGTCCCGGTCAGGCAGCTCTCACCACCGGCAGCCTCCGAAATGCATTTGTCCGAAATGAATTGCCTTCGTAAAATCAGTGCTCCATTATAATGAGGGCGTTGACAACGATGCCGGCCTGGCACCGCGACGTCGCCGTCAGCGTCGTCGGCGTCCCTTACTCTCTAGCTCTTGTCTACCTTACCTAACAGAGTGAGGCGTTCGACGACGCACTCGGCCACGCACCCCGACGTCGCCGTCAACGTCGGCGGCGTCCCCGTCTCCCATAAGAGCAATGCTATATGACTAAGTCGCTGTGCCTTACTATGCATGAGAGAAATCCCATTTCAATTGTCTGTTTTCTGAAATCCAGAGCGGGGAGTCGGATGTGTATACCATACCCCAACCTTCTGGGATAGTGGAAAATGTGATAAAAATCGATTTGGCCAGAAAGAAAACTGTACTTATAATAACAATGTTGTAATCTGTTTTTTCTTAATTGGGTAAGCTTTTCTTACCTGACACAGACGCTGACGTCGACGCTTTCGCTGGCGGACGGGCGTCGTTGGCCGCCGCCTCGGATCTCTCGGCCCGGGCTTTCTCTCACTGCATCCTTCTACTCTTAGACTTGACAGAGTACGGTCGCCGTGTACCTTCGCGGGAGTCGACCGTTTGCCGGACCGACGCCGGGCACCGACGCCGTGCCTTCGCGGGCTGCCCGGCGTCGTCGGCCGCCGCCTCGGATCTCTCGGCCCGGGCTTTCTCGCACTGCAATCTTTCACTCTTAGACTTGACAGAGTCCAGTCGCCATGTACCTTTGCGGGAGTCGACCTTTTGCCGGACCTACGCCGGGCACCTACGCCGACGTCTTCGCGGGCTGCCCGGCGTCGTCGGCCGCCTCCTCGGATATCTCGGCCCGGGCTTTTTTCGCACCGCATCCTTTTACCCTTAGACTTGACAGAGTCCGGTCGCCGTGTACTTTCGCGGGAGTCGACCGCTTGCCGGACCGACGCCGGGCACCGACGCCGACGCCCTCGCGGGCGGCAGGGGGTCCGCCGGCCTCAAAGGCGCGAACGCCGGTGACAGGAAGGCACCGGTCACCTAGCAGTACACCCGGCGATGCACCGCCAACGCCCGGTAAGTCGTCAAACACCGGACACCACGAAACGCACCAGAGAGCGTCTTTTCCCTTTAAACTTTCAAGGTCATACCCAAAATTTTCGCGGCCGCCCTCGGCGGCCGCGGGGGGGTTCGTCGTGTTTCATATTCGCGCCGAGATGCCGAGTTTTCAAGGTCAAAAATAATGCAGTCCCCCCAGACCCGCGGAGGCCAGACCGCGATTTAGCCAGTGTACGTCGTTTTTGATTTTTTATTTAAACTTTTGCCTTGTCTGTCACGGGTGCCACGCCGCGATTGTGCGTCTGTCGTGCTGGTAATTCCCGTGAGCGGCATCGAGATGTGCATTCGGCTCGATTTCTTGCGCAGCCTCGATAGTACGTTCTTTGTTAAACAAGTCGCCCGGTTCGTAACGCATCGTGCCCCGGACGAGCTAATCATTCCGTGCCGGACGCGACGTGCCCTCTCGTCATCCATCCATCATCCATCCTCCATCCTCCATCCTCCATCCATCCCTCCATCCATCCATCCTCCATCATCCATCCGGGCAGATCAACGCCGTCCCGGTCAGGCAGCTCTCTACACCGGCAGCCTCCGAAATGCATTTGTCCGAAATGAATTGCCTTCGTAAGACCAGTGCTCCATTATTATGAGGGCGTTGACGACGATGCCTGCCAGGCACCGCGACGTCGCCGTCAGCGTCGTCGGCGTCCCTCACTCTCTAGCTCTTGTCTACCTTACCTAACAGAGTGAGGCGTTCGACGACGCACTCGGCCACGCACCCCTAAGTCGCCGTCAACGTCGGCGGCGTCCCCGTCTCCCATAAGAGCAATGCTATATGACTTAGTCGCTGTGCCTCACTTTGCATGAGAGAAATCTCATTTCACTTGTCTGTTTTCTGAAATCCAGAGAGGGGAGTCGGATGTGAATACCATACCCCGACCTTCTGGGATAGTGGAAAATTTGATAAAAATCGATTTGGCCAGAAAGAAAACTGTACTTATAATAACAATGTTGTAATCTGTTTTTTCTTCATTGGGTAAGCTTTTCTTACCTGACACAGACGCTGACGCCGACGCTTTCGCGGGCGGTCGGGCGTCGTCGGCCGCCGCCTTGGATCTCTCGGCCCGGGCTTTCTCTCACTGCATCCTTCTACTCTTAGACTTGACAAAGTCCGGTCGTCGTGTACCTTCGCGGGAGTCGACCGTTTGCCGGACCGACGCCGGGCACCGACGCCGACGCCTTCGCGGGCTGCCCGGCGTCGTCGGCCGCCGCCTCGGATCTCTCGGACCGGACTTTCTCGCACTGCATCCTTCTACTCTTAGACTTGACAGAGTCCGGTCGCCGTGTACCTTCGCGGGAGTCGACCGTTTGCCGGACCGACGCCGGGCACCGACGCCGACGCCCTCGCGGGCGGCAGGGGGTCTGACGGCCTCAAGGGCGCGAACGCCGGTGACAGGAAGGCAACGGTCACCTAGCAGTACACCCGGCGATGCACCGCCAACGCCCGGTAAGTCGTCAAACACCGGACACCGGGAAACGCACCAGAGAGCGTCTTTTCCCTTTAAACTCTCAAGATCATACCCAAACTTTTCGCGGCCGCCTTCGGCGGTCGCGGGGGGGTTCTTAGTGTTCACCTGATAACACCTTACCTAAACTTGATCTAAAACTAGCAATTAGTAAACTTAAAGATTTCCTGCGAACCAACACTCGATGTTCTTATTTCCTGCTACTTATAATGAGGTACGACTAATTATTAATGAGCTAAAAAACACAGCGGGGCTTGATGATCTACCAACTAAAATAATTAAAAACTATTCTCCATACCTATTGGAACCTATATTTCAAATTTGCAATGACTCTCAAGCTAAGCGTACGTTTCCAGATCTATACAAAATTGCCAAAGTCCTCCCGCTGCATAAGAAAGGATCTAAAAAAGATCCAAGTAACTACAGGCCGATTTCACTTCTAAATCCGTTTTCAAAAATATTAGAAAAACTTATGTTTAAACGTCTCATAGGATTCCTGAAGAAATTTAATATACTTACAAATGAACAACATGGATTTTTAAAAAATAAGTCTACTGAAACAGCAATTTTTAATTTTATGGAAGATGTAACTGCAGCATTGAGTGCTAAAAATCAAGCGATTGGAATTTTTTGTGACCTAAGCAAAGCTTTTGACTGCGTTAACCATGAACTTTTATTATTAAAACTTGACCATTATGGAATAAGGGGAACAGCTAATAACTGGTTTAAATCATATCTTACTAATAGAAAACAGTCAGTAATAATAAATAGAGTAGACTCAAATAATACGATAAAAAACTTTTACTCAAACGAATTAACTATTATACAAGGAATCCCTCAAGGGAGTACTTTGGGCCCCCTTTTATTCCTAATTTACATTAATGATTTACCAATAAATATAATTAACGCTAAACTAACAATGTTTGCTGACGATACTAGTCTTTTAATAACGGATCAACTATTAAAAAATACGGAGGATAAAGCTAACAAAGCAATGAAGGAACTCTGCGAATGGCTAAAATATAATCAATTAAACCTAAACTCTAAAAAAACCCAGATTATAAAATTTAAAACAAAAGGTAACATTTCCCAATCCCAAGCTGTACCCGTGGTATTGGCAAATGGTGAAAAGCTCGAAATAACTGACCGGGCACCTTTTTTAGGAATTGAACTAGATGAGCAGCTAAACTGGAAACAACAAATAAAATCACTTCAAAATAAACTTTCTAAACAATTTTATGCAATTCGAGTACTTAAAAACAAAGTTCCTAAACAAACCTTAAAAATGATATACCATGGCTTGTTTGAATCTCATATGAGTTATGGCATAATATTCTGGGGAAATTCTCAAAACCACAAAAAAATATTCACGCTCCAAAAAAAAGTTGTCCGTACTATGCTAAATTTAAAATCTAAAAAATATTGTCGTAAATATTTTGAATTACTACAGATAATGACTATGCCTAATCTTTACATTTATAAACTTTTAACCTTTATAAAAGCTAATCAAAACTATTTTCCTTCACATGACCATAACCATAGGACTAGAAATAAAAATAACTTTAAACTACCTCGAGATAAATTAACTCTAATAAAAAAACAAGTTAAACCGACTGGCTTGTTTTTATATAATCTATTACCTAACGATATAAAACAATTAGATGTCAATAAGTTTAAATCTAGATTAAAAAGATTCCTTGTTAAAAATGTGTTTTATACTGTAGACGAATTTAAATTAGCTATTAAAAGTCCAAATGTAGAGTTGTAAATTTGTTACCCTAACCCAATTTGTTTAAGAATAATTATAGATAAACATTATATTATTATTATTTTATACTATTATCTTTATCATCGGTGTCATTATTATTAATATTATCCTTATTCTTATCATTATTATAATATATTATTATTTTTATTATTATTATTATTATTATTATTATTATTATTATTATTATTATTATTATTTTTTTTATTATTATTATTAATATTATTATTATTATTATTATTATTACTAGGTACTATTATTATTTTATTATAACTTTTATTATTATCATTGCTATAATAATTCTAAGTATTTTTTAATATTATTAATACTATTATTGCTATTATTATTATTATTTTATAATAATGTAAATATTCAGTTTCATTGTGTTTAGAATACTTAGTTTTTATGTTTCAAAGAGTCTGTACATTCTACTGTCCCCAAACAGTATAAGAATTTTTAGACTTAAATAATAAATAAATAAATAAATAAATATATGCGCGCCGGGACGCCAAGTCGTCAAGGTCAAAAATAATGCAGTCCCCCAGACCCGCGGAGGCCAGACCGCGATTTAGCCAGTGTACGTCGTTTTTAAATTTTTATTTAAACTCTTGCCTTGTCTGTCACGGGTAAAACGCCGCGATCGTGCGTCTGTCGTGCTGGTTATTCCCGTGAGCGGCATCGAGATGTGCCCTCGTTGTATGCCACCGCCGTGCCGGTCTCATTTGGTATGCATTCGGCTCGATTTCTTGCGCAGCCTCGATAGTACGTTCTTCGTTAAACAAGTCGCCCGGTTCGTAACGCATTGTGCCCCGGACAAGCTAATCATTCGGTGCCGGACGCTACGTGCCCTCTCGTCATCCATCCATCCTCCATCCATCATCAATCCTCCATCATCCATCCTCCATCCATCCATCCGGTCAGATCAACGCCGTCCCGGTCAGGCAGCTCTCTACACCGGCAGCCTCCGAAATGCATTTGTCCGAAATGAATTGCATTTGTAAGACCAGTGCTCCATTATTATGATAACAACATAATAACAATGTTGTAATCTGTTTTTTCTTAATTGGGTAAGCTCTTCTTACCTGACACAGACGCTGACGCCGACGCTTTCGCGGGCGGACGGGCGTCGTCGGCCGCCGCTTCGGATCTCTCGGCCCGGGCTTTCCCGCACTGCATCCTTCTACTCTTAGACTTGACAGAGTCCGGTCGCCGTGTACCTTCGCGGGAGTCTACCGTTTGCCGGACCGACGCCGGGCACCGACGCCGACGCCTTCGCGGGCTGCCCGGCGTCGTCGGCCGCCGCCTCGGATCTCTCGGCCCGGGCTTTCTCGCACTGCATTCTTTCACTCTTAGACTAGACAGAGTCCGGTCGCCGTGTACCTTCGGGGGAGTCGACCGTTTGCCGGACCGACTCCGGGCACCGACGTAGACGCCTTCGCGGGCTGCCCGGCGTCGTCGGCCGCCGCCTCGGATCTCTCAGCCCGGGCTTTCTCGCACTGCATCCTTCTACTCTTAGACTTGACAGAGTCCGGTCGCTGTGTACTTTCGCGGGAGTCGACCGCTTGCCGGACCGACGCCGGGCACCGACGCCGACGCCCTCCGGGCGGCAGGGGGTCCGCCGGCCTCAAGGGCGCGAACGCCGGTGACCGGCAGGCACCGGTCACCTAGCAGTACACCCGGCGATGCACCGCCAACGCCCGGTACGTCATCAAACACCGACACCGGGAAACGCACCAGAGAGCGTCTTTTCCCTCTAAACTCTCAAAGTCATACCCAAAATTTTCGCGGCCGCCCTCGGCGGCCGAGGAAGGGTTCTTGGTGTTTCATGTACGCGCCGCGACGCCGAGTCGTCAAGGTAAAAAATAATGCAGTCCCCCAGACCCGCGGAGGCCAGACCGCGATTTAGTCAGTGTACGTCGATTTTGATTTTTTATTTAAACTCTTGTCTTGTCTGTCACGGGTGCCACGCCTCGATCGTGCGTCTATCGTGCTGGTTATTCCTGTGAGCGGCATCGAGATGTGCCCTCGTTGTATGCCACCGCCGTGCCGGTCTCATTTGGTATGCATTCGGCTCGATTTCTTGCGCAGCCTCGATAGTACGTTCTTCGTTAAACAAGTCGCCCGGTTCGTAACGCATCGTGCCCCGGACGAGCTAATCATTCGGTGCCGGACGCGACGTGCCCTCTCGTCATCCATCCATCATCCATCCATCATCCATCCTCCATCCTCCATCCAGGCAGATCAACGCCGTCCAGGTCAGGCAGCTCTCTACACCGGCAGCCTCCGAAATGCATTTGTCCGAAATGAATTGCCTTCGTAAGACCAGTGCTCCATTATTATGAGGGCGTTGACGACGATGCCGGCCAGGCACCGCGACGTCGCCGTCAGCGTCGTCGGCGTCCCTCACTCTCTAGCTCTTGTCTACCTTACATAACAGAGTGAGGCGTTCGACGACGCACTCGGCCACGCACCCCGACGTCGCCGTCAACGTCGGCGGCGTCCGCGTCTCCCATAAGAGCAATGCTATATGACTTAGTCGCTGTGCCTCACTATGCATGAGAGAAATCCATCCATCCATCCTCCATCCATCATCCATCCTCCATCATCCATCCTCCATCCTCCATCCTCCATCCATCCTCCATCATCCATCCGGTCAGATCAACGCCGTCCCGGTCAGGCAGCTCTCACCACCGGCAGCCTCCGAAATGCATTTGTCCGAAATGAATTGCCTTCGTAAAACCAGTGCTCCATTATAATGAGGGCGTTAAAAACGATGCCGGCCTGGCACCGCGACGTCGCCGTCAGCGTCGTCGGCGTCCCTTACTCTCTAGCTCTTGTCTACCTTACCTAACAGAGTGAGGCGTTCGACGACGCACTCGGCCACGCACCCCGACGTCGCCGTCAACGTCGGCGGCGTCCCCGTCTCCCATAAGAGCAATGCTATATGACTAAGTCGCTGTGCCTTACTATGCATGAGAGAAATCCCATTTCAATTGTCTGTTTTCTGAAATCCAGAGAGGGGAGTCGGATGTGTATACCATACCCCAACCTTCTGGGATAGTGGAAAATGTGATAAAAATCGATTTGGCCAGAAAGAAAACTGTACTTATAATAACAATGTTGTAATCAGTTTTTTCTTAATTGGGTAAGCTATTCTTACCTGACATAGACGCTGACGCCGACGCTTTCGCGGGCGGACGGGCGTCGTCGGCCGCCGCTTCGGATCTCTCGGCCCGGGCTTTCCCGCACTGCATCCTTCTACTCTTAGACTTGACAGAGTCCGGTCGCCGTGTACCTTCGCGGGAGTCTACCGTTTGCCGGACCGACGCCGGGCACCGACGCCGACGCCTTCGCAGGCTGCCCGGCGTCGTCGGCCGCCGCCTCGGATCTCTCGGCCCGGGCTTTCTCGCACTGCATTCTTTCACTTTTAGACTTGAGAGAGTCCGGTCGCCGTGTACTTTCGCGGGAGTCGACCGTTTGCCGGACCGACGCCGGGCACCGACGCCGACGCCTTCGCGGGCTGCCCGGCGTCGTCGGCCGCCGCTTCGGATCTCTCGGCCCGGGCTTTCCCGCACTGCATCCTTCTACTCTTAGACTTGACAGAGTCCGGTCGCCGTGTACCTTCGCGGGAGTCTACCGTTTGCCGGACCGACGCCGGGCACCGACGCCGACGCCTTCGCGGGCTGCCCGGCGTCGTCGGCCGCCGCCTCGGATCTCTCGGCCCGGGCTTTCTCGCTCTGCATCCTTCTACTCTTAGACTTGACAGAGTCCGGTTGCCGTGTACTTTCACGGGAGTCGACCGCTTGCCGGACCGACGCCGGGCACCGACGCCGACGCCCTCCGGGCGGCAGGGGGTCCGCCGGCCTGAAGGGCGCGAACGCAGGTGACAGGAAGGCACCGGTCACCTAGCAGTACACCCGACGATGCACCGCCAACGCCCGGTAAGTCGTCAAACACCGGACACCGGGAAATGCACCAGAGAGCGTCTTTATCCTTTAAACTCTCAAGGTCATACCCAAAATTTTCGCGGCCGCCCTTGGCGGCCGCGGGGGGGTTCGTAGTGTTTTATGTCCGCGCCGAGACGCCAAGTCGTCAAGGTCAAAAATAATGCAGTCCCCCAGACCCGCGGAGGCCAGACCGCGATTTAGCCAGTGTACGTCGATTTTGATTTTTTATTTAAACTCTTGCCTTGTCTGTCACGGGTGCCACGCCGCGATCGTGGGTCTGTCGTGCTGGTAATTCCCGTGAGCGGCATCGAGATGTGCCCTCGTTATATGCCACCGCCGTGCCGGTCTCATTTGGTATGCATTCGGCTCGATTTCTTGCACAGCCTCGATAGTACGTTCTTCGTTAAACAAGTCGCCTGGTTAGTAACGCATCTTGCCCCGGAAGAGCTAATCATTCGGTGCCGAACGCGGCGTGCCCTCTCGTCATCCATCCATCCTCCATCCATCATCCATCCTCCATCATCCATCCTCCATCCTCCATCCTCCATCCTCCATCCTCCATCCATCCTCCATCATCCATCCGGTCAGATCAACGCCGTCCCGGTCAGGCAGCTCTCACCACCGGCAGCCTCCGAAATGCATTTGTCCGAAATGAATTGCCTTCGTAAAACCAGTGCTCCATTATAATGAGGGCGTTGACAACGATGCCGGCCTGGCACCGCGACGTCGCCGTCAGCGTCGTCGGCGTCCCTCACTCTCTTGCTCTTGTCTACCTTACCTAACAGAGTGAGGCGTTCGACGACGCACTCGGCCACGCACCCCGACGTCGCCGTCAACGTCGGCGGCGTCCCCGTCTCCCATAAGAGCAATGCTATATGACTAAGTCGCTGTGCCTCACTATGCATGAGAGAAATCCCATTTCAATTGTCTGTTTTCTGAAATCCAGAGAGGGGAGTCGGATGTGAATACCATACCCCGACCTTCTGGGATAGTAAAAAATGTGATAAAAATCGATTTGGCCAGAAAGAAAACTGTACTTATAAAAACAATGTTGTAATCTGTTTTTTCTTAATTGGGTAAGCTATTCTTACCTGACACAGACGCTGACGCCGACGCTTTCGCGGGCGGACGGGCGTCGTCGGCCGCCGCTTCGGATCTCTCGGCCCGGGCTTTCCCGCACTGCATCCTTCTACTCTTAGACTTGACAGAGTCCGGTCGCCGTGTACCTTCGCGGGAGTCTACCGTTTGCCGGACCGACGCCGGGCACCGACGCCGACGCCTTCGCGGGCTTCCCGGCGTCGTCGGCCGCCGCCTCGGATCTCTCGGCCCGGGCTTTCTCGCACTGCATTCTTTCACTCTTAGACTTGACAGAGTCCGGTCGCCGTGAACCTTCGCGGGAGTCGACCGTTTGCCGGACCGACGCCGGGCACCAACGCCGACGCCTTCGCGGGCTGCCCGGCGTCGTCGGCCGCCGCCTCGGATCTCTCAGCCCGGGCCTTCTCGCACTGCATCCTTCTACTCTTTGACTTGACAGAGTCCGGTCGCCGTGTACTTTCGCGGGAGTCGACCGTTTGCCGGACCGACGCCGGGCACCGACGCTGACGCCCTCGCTGGCGGCAGGGGGTCCGCCGGCCTCAAGGGCGCGAACGCCGGTGACAGGAAGGCACCGGTCACCTAGCAGTACACCCGGCGATGCACCGCCAACGCCCGGTAAGTCTTCAAACACCGGACACCGGGAATCGCACCAGAGAGCGTATTTTCCCTTTAAACTCTCAAGGTCATACCCAAAATTTTCGCGGCCGCCCTCGGCGGCCGCGGGGGGGTTCTTGGTGTTTCATGTACGCGCCGAGACGCCGATTCGTCAAGGTTAAAAATAATGCAGTCCCCCCAGACCCGCGGAGGCCAGACCGCGATTTAGCCAGTGTACGTCGTTTTTGATTTTTTTATTTAAACTTTTGCCTTGTCTGTCACGGGTGCAACGCCGCGATCGTGAGTCTGTCGTGCTGGTAATTCCCGTGAGCGGCATCGAGATGTGCTCTCGTTGTATGCCACCGCCGTGCGGGTCTAATTTGGTATGCATTCGGCTCGATTTCTTGCGCAGCCTCGATAGTACGTTCTTCGTTAAACAAGTCGCCCGGTTCGTAACGCATCGTGCCCCGGACGAGCTAATCATTAGGTGCCGGACGCGACGTGCCCTCTCGTCATCCATCCATCATCCATCCATCATCCTACCTCCATCCTCCATCCTCCATCCATCCATCCTCCATCCTCCATTCTCCAACATCCATCCGGTCAGATCAACGCCGTCCTGGTCAGGCAGCTCTCTACACCGGCAGCCTCCGAAATGCATTTGTCCGAAATGAATTGCCTTCGTAAGACCAGTGCTCCATTATTATGAGGGCGTTGACGACGATGCCGGCCAGGCACCGCGACGTCGCCGTCAGCGTCGTCGGCGTCCCTCACTCTCTAGCTCTAGTCTACCTAACCTAACAGAGTGAGGCGTTCGACGACGCACTCGGCCACGCACCCCGACGTCGCCGTCAACGTCGGCGGCGTCCCCGTCTCCCATAAGAGACCTCTCGTCATCCATCCATCCTCCATCCATCATCCATCCTCCCTCCTCCATCCTTCATCCTCCATCCATCCATCCGGTCAGATCAACGCCGTCCCGGTCATGCAGCTCTCTACACCGGCAGCCTCCGAAATGCATTTGTTCGAAATGAATTGCATTTGTAAGACCAGTGCTCCATTATTATGAGGGCGTTGACAACGATGCCGGCCAGGCACCGCGACGTCGCCGTCAGCGTTGTCGGCATCCCTCACTCTCTAGCTCTTGTCTACCTTACCTAACAGAGTGAGGCGTTCGACGACGCACTCGGCCACGCACCCCGACGTCGCCGTCAACGTCGGCGGCGTCCCCGTCTCCCATAAGAGCAATGCAATATGACTTAGTCGCTGTGCCTCACTTTGCATGAGAGAAATCTCATTTCACTTGTCTGTTTTCTAAAAACCAGAGAGGGGAGTCGGATGTGAATACCATACCCCGACCTTCTGGGATAGTGGAAAATGTGATAAAAATCGATTTGGCCAGAAAGATAACTGTACTTATAATAACAATGTTGTAATCTGTTTTTTCTTAATTGGGTTAGCTTTTCTTACCTGACACAGACGCTGACGCCGACGCTTTCGCGGGCGGACGGGCGTCGTCGGCCGCCGCTTCGGATCTCTCGGCCCGGGCTTTCCCGCACTGCATCCTTCTACTCTTAGACTTGACAGAGTCCGGTCGCCGTGTACCTTCGCGGGAGTCTACCGTTTGCCGGACCGACGCCGGGAACCGACGCCGACGCCTTCGCGGGCTGCCCGGCGTCGTCGGCCGCCGCCTCGGATCTCTCAGCCCGGGCTTTCTCGCACTGCATCCTTCTACTCTTAGACTTGACAGAGTCCGGTCGCTGTGTACTTTCGCGGGAGTCGACCGCTTGCCGGACCGACGCCGGGCACCGACGCCGACGCCCTCCGGGCGGCAGGGGGTCCGCCGGCCTCAAGGGCGCGAACGCCGGTGACCGGCAGGCACCGGTCACCTAGCAGTACACCCGGCGATGCACCGCCAACGCCCGGTACGTCATCAAACACCGACACCGGGAAACGCACCAGAGAGCGTCTTTTCCCTCTAAACTCTCAAAGTCATGCCCAAAATTTTCGCGGCCGCCCTCGGCGGCCGAGGAAGGGTTCTTGGTGTTTTATGTACGCGCCGCGACGCCGAGTCGTCAAGGTAAAAAATAATGCAGTCCCCCAGACCCGCGGAGGCCAGACCGCGATTTAGTCAGTGTACGTCGATTTTGATTTTTTATTTAAACTCTTGTCTTGTCTGTCACGGGTGCCACGCCTCGATCGTGCGTCTATCGTGCTGGTTATTCCTGTGAGCGGCATCGAGATGTGCCCTCGTTGTATGCCACCGCCGTGCCGGTCTCATTTGGTATGCATTCGGCTCGATTTCTTGCGCAGCCTCGATAGTACGTTCTTCGTTAAACAAGTCGCCCGGTTCGTAACGCATCGTGCCCCGGACGAGCTAATCATTCGGTGCCGGACGCGACGTGCCCTCTCGTCATCCATCCATCATCCATCCATCATCCATCCTCCATCCTCCATCCAGGCAGATCAACGCCGTCCAGGTCAGGCAGCTCTCTACACCGGCAGCCTCCGAAATGCATTTGTCCGAAATGAATTGCCTTCGTAAGACCAGTGCTCCATTATTATGAGGGCGTTGACGACGATGCCGGCCAGGCACCGCGACGTCGCCGTCAGCGTCGTCGGCGTCCCTCACTCTCTAGCTCTTGTCTACCTTACATAACAGAGTGAGGCGTTCGACGACGCACTCGGCCACGCACCCCGACGTCGCCGTCAACGTCGGCGGCGTCCGCGTCTCCCATAAGAGCAATGCTATATGACTTAGTCGCTGTGCCTCACTATGCATGAGAGAAATCCATCCATCCATCCTCCATCCATCATCCATCATCCATCCTCCATCATCCATCCTCCATCCTCCATCCTCCATCCATCCTCCATCATCCATCCGGTCAGATCAACGCCGTCCCGGTCAGGCAGCTCTCACCACCGGCAGCCTCCGAAATGCATTTGTCCGAAATGAATTGCCTTCGTAAAACCAGTGCTCCATTATAATGAGGGCGTTAAAAACGATGCCGGCCTGGCACCGCGACGTCGCCGTCAGCGTCGTCGGCGTCCCTTACTCTCTAGCTCTTGTCTACCTTACCTAACAGAGTGAGGCGTTCGACGACGCACTCGGCCACGCACCCCGACGTCGCCGTCAACGTCGGCGGCGTCCCCGTCTCCCATAAGAGCAATGCTATATGACTAAGTCGCTGTGCCTTACTATGCATGAGAGAAATCCCATTTCAATTGTCTGTTTTCTGAAATCCAGAGAGGGGAGTCGGATGTGTATACCATACCCCAACCTTCTGGGATAGTGGAAAATGTGATAAAAATCGATTTGGCCAGAAAGAAAACTGTACTTATAATAACAATGTTGTAATCAGTTTTTTCTTAATTGGGTAAGCTATTCTTACCTGACATAGACGCTGACGCCGACGCTTTCGCGGGCGGACGGGCGTCGTCGGCCGCCGCTTCGGATCTCTCGGCCCGGGCTTTCCCGCACTGCATCCTTCTACTCTTAGACTTGACAGAGTCCGGTCGCCGTGTACCTTCGCGGGAGTCTACCGTTTGCCGGACCGACGCCGGGCACCGACGCCGACGCCTTCGCAGGCTGCCCGGCGTCGTCGGCCGCCGCCTCGGATCTCTCGGCCCGGGCTTTCTCGCACTGCATTCTTTCACTTTTAGACTTGAGAGAGTCCGGTCGCC
The DNA here is from genome assembly GCA_921293005.1 of Nemoura dubitans. Classification (NCBI taxonomy): domain Eukaryota; kingdom Metazoa; phylum Arthropoda; class Insecta; order Plecoptera; family Nemouridae; genus Nemoura; species Nemoura dubitans. Next base: position 43,370,666 of record OV121077.1, read on the forward strand.
GTGTACTTTCGCGGGAGTCGACCGTTTGCCGGACCGACGCCGGGCACCGACGCCGACGCCTTCGCGGGCTGCCCGGCGTCGTCGGCCGCCGCTTCGGATCTCTCGGCCCGGGCTTTCCCGCACTGCATCCTTCTACTCTTAGACTTGACAGAGTCCGGTCGCCGTGTACCTTCGCGGGAGTCTACCGTTTGCCGGACCGACACCGGGCACCGACGCCGACGCCTTCGCGGGCTGCCCGGCGTCGTCGGCCGCCGCCTCGGATCTCTCGGCCCGGGCTTTCTCGCACCGCATCCTTTTACTCTTAGACTTTACAGATTTCGGTCGCAGTGTACTTTCGCGGGAGTCGACCGCTTGCCGGACCGACGCCGGGCACCGACGCCGACGCCCTCGCGGGCGGCAGGGGGTCCGCCGGCCTCAAAGGCGCGAACGCCGGTGACAGGAAGGCACCGGTCACCTAGCAGTACACCCGGCGATGCACCGCCAACGCCCGGTAAGTCGTCAAACACCGGACACCGGGAAACGCACCAGAGAGCGTCTTTTCCCTTTAAACTCTCAAGGTCATACCCAAAATTTTCGCGGCCGCCCTCGGCGGCCGCGGGGGGGTTCTTAGTGTTTCATGTACGCGCCGACATGCCGAGTTGTCAAGGTCAAAAATAATGCAGTCCCCCCAGACCCGCGGAGGCCAGACCGCGATTTAGCCAGTGTACGTCGTTTTTGATTTTTGATTTAAACTTTTGCCATGTCTGTCACGGGTGCCACGCCGCGATCGTGCGTCTGTCGTGCTGGTAATTCCCGTGAGCGGCATCGAGATGTGCCCTCGTTGTATGCCACCGCCGTGCCGGTCTCATTTGGTATGCATTCGGCTCGATTTCTTGCGCAGCCGCGATAGTACGTTCTTCGTTAAACAAGTCGCCCGGTTCGTAACGCATCGTGCCCCGGACGAGCTAATCATTAGGTGCCGGACGCGACGTGCCCTCTCGTCATCCATCCATCATCCATCCATCATCCGAACTCCATCCTACATCCTTCATCCGCCATCATCCATCCATCCATCCATCCTCCCATCCTCCAACATCCATCCGGTCAGATCAACGCCGTCCTTCTGCATCCTTCTACTCTTAGACTTGACAGAGACCGGTCGCCGTGGACTTGCGCGGGAGTCGACCGCTTGCCGGACCGACGCCGGGCACCGACGCCGACGCCCTCCGGGCGGCAGGGGGTCCGCCGGCCTCAAGGGCGCGAACGCCGGTGACAGGATGGCACCGGTCACCTAGCAGTACACCCGGCGATGCACCGCCAACGCCCGGTAAGTCGTCAAACACCGGACACCGGGAAACGCACCAGAGAGCGTATTTTCCCTTTACACTCTCAAGGTCATACCCAAAATTTTCGCGGCCGCCCTCGGCGGCCGCGGGGGGGTTCTTGGTGTTTCATATGCGCGCCGAGACGCCGAGTCGTCAAGGTCAAAAATAATGCAGTCCCCCCAGACCCGCGGAGGCCAGACCGCGATTTAGCCAGTGTACGTCGTTTTTGATTTTTGATTTACTTTTGCCTTGTCTGTCACGGGTGCCACTCCGCGATCGTGCGTCTGTCGTGCTGGTAATTCCCGTGAGCAGCATCGAGATGTGCCCTCGTTGTATGCCACCGCCGTGCCGGTCTCATTTAGTATGCATTCGGTTCGATTTCTTGCGCAGCCTCGATAGTACGTTCTTCGTTAAACAAGTCGCCCGGTTCGTAACGCATCGTGCCCCGGACGAGCTAATCATTCGGTGCCGGACGCGACGTGCCCTCTCGTCATCCATCCATCCTCCATCCATCATCCATCCTCCATCCATCATCCATCCTCCATCCTCCATCCGGTCAGATCAACGCCGTCCCGGTCAGGCAGCTCTCTACACCGGCAGCCTCCGAAATGCATTTGTCCGAAATGAATTGCCTTCGTAAGACCAGTGCTCCATTATTATGAGGGCGTTGACGACGATAAGGCCAGGCACCGCGACGTCGCCGTCAGCGTCGTCGGCGTCCCTCACTCTCTAGCTCTTTCACCTTACCTAACAGAGTGAGGCGTTCGACGACGCACTCGGCCACGCACCCCGACGTCGCAGTCAACGTCGGCGGCGTCCCCGTCTCCCATAAGAGCAATGCTATATGACTTAGTCGCTGTGCCTCACTATGCATGAGAGTAATCCCATTTCACTTGTCTGTTTTCTGAAATCCAGAGAGGGGAGTCGGATGTGAATACCATACCCCGACCTTCTGGGATAGTGAAAAATGTGATAAAAATCGATTTGGCCAGAAAGAAAACTGTACTTATAATAACAATGTTGTTATCTGTTTTTTCTTAATTGGGTAAGCTTTTCTTACCTGACACAGACGCTGACGCCGACGCTTTCGCGGGCGGACGGGCGTCGTCGGCCGCCGCTTCGGATCTCTCTTCCCGGGCTTTCCCGCACTGCATCCTTCTACTCTTAGACTTGACAGAGTCCGGTCGCCGTGTACCTTCGCGGGAGTCTACCGTTTGCCGGACCGACGCCGGGCACCGACGCCGACGCCTTCGCGGGCTGCCCGGCGTCGTCGGCCGCCGCCTCGGATCTCTCGGCCCGGGCATTCTCGCACTGCATCCTTCTACTCTTAGACTTGACAGAGTCCGGTCGCCGTGTACTTTCGCGGGAGTCGACCGCTTGCCGGTCCGACGCCGGGCACCGACGCCGACGCCCTCCGGGGGGCAGGGGGTCCGCCGGCCTCAAGAGCGCGAACGCCGTTGACAGGAAGGCACCGGTCACCTAGCAGTACACCCGGCGATGCACCGCCAACGCCCGGTAAGTCGTCAAACACCGGACACCGGGAAATGCACCAGAGAGCGTCTTTTCCCTTTAAACTCTCAAGGTCATACCAAAATTTTCGCGGCCGCCCTCGGCGGCCGCGGGGGGGTTCTTGGTGTTTCGTTTCCCCGCCGCGACGCCGAGTCGTCAAGGTCAAAAATAATGCAGACCCCCCAGACCCGCGGAGGCCAGACCGCGATTTACCCAGTGTACGTCGTTTTTGATTTTTTATTTAAACTTTTGCCTTTTCTGTCACGGGTGCCACTCCGCGATCGTGCGTCTGTCGTGCTGGCAATTCCCGTGAGCGGCATCGAGATGTGCCCTCGTTGTATGCCACCGCCGTGCCGGGCTCATTTGGTATGCATTCGGCTCGATTTCTTGCGCAGCCTCGATAGTACGTTCTTCGTTAAACAAGTCGCCCGGTTCGTAACGCATCGTGCCCCGGACTAGCTATTCATTCGGTGCTGGGCGCGACGTGCCCTCTCGTCATCCATCCATCCTCCATCCTCCATCCTCCATCCTCCATCATCCATCCATCCATCCATCCTCCATCATCCATCCGGTCAGATCAACGCCGTCCCGGTCAGGCAGCTCTCTACACCGGCAGCCTCCGAAATGCATTTGTCCGAAATGAATTGCCTTCGTAAGACCAGTGCTCCATTATAATGAGGGCATTGACAACGATGCCGGCCAGACACCGCGACGTCGCCGTCAGCGTCGTCGGCGTCCCTCACTCTCTAGCTCTTGTCTACCTTACCTAACAGAGTGAGGCGTTCGACGACGCACTCGGCCACGCACCCCGACGTCGCCGTCAACGTCGGCGGCGTCCCCGTCTCCCATAAGAGCAATGCTATATGACTTAGTCGCTGTGCTTTACTATGCATGAGAGAAATCCCATTTCAATTGTCTGTTTTCTGAAATCCAGAGAGGGGAGTCGGATGTGAATACCATCCACCGACCTTCTGGGATAGTGGAAAATGTGATAAAAATCGATTTGGCCAGAAAGAAAACTGTACTTATAATAACAATGTTGTAATCTGTTTTTTCTTAATTGGGTAAGCTATTCTTACCTGACACAGACGCTGACGCCGACGCTTTCGCGGGCGGACGGGCGTCGTCGGCCGCCGCTTCGGATCTCTCGGCCCGGGCTTTCCCGCACTGCATCCTTCTACTCTTAGACTTGACAGAGTCCGGTCGCCGTGTACCATCGCGGGAGTCTACCGTTTGCCGGACCGACGCCGGGCACCGACGCCGACGCCTTCGCGGGCTGCCCGGCGTCGTCGGCCGCCGCCTCGGATCTCTCGGCCCGGGCTTTCTCGCACTGCATTCTTTCACTCTTAGACTTGACAGAGTCCGGTCGTCGTGTACCTTCGCGGGAGTCGACCGTTTGCCGGACCGACGCCGGGCACCGACGCCGACGCCTTCGCGGGCTGCCCGGCGTCGTCGGCCGCCACCTCGGATCTCTCGGGCCGGGCTTTCTCGCACTGCATCCTTCTACTCTTAGACTTGACAGAGTCCGGTCGCCGTGTACCTTCGCGGGAGTCTACCGATTGCCGGACCGACGCCGGGCACTGACGCCGACGCCTTCGCGGGCTGCCCGGCGTCGTCGGCCGCCGCCTCGGATCTCTCGGCCCGGGCTTTCTCGCACTGCATCCTTCTACTCTTAGACTTGACAGAGACCGGTCGCCGTGTACTTTCGCGGGAGTCGACCGCTTGCCGGACCGACGCCGGGCACCGACGCCGACGCCCTCCGGGCGGCAGGGGGTCCGCCGGCCTCAAGGGCGCGAACGCCGGTGACAGGAAGGCACCGGTCACCTAGCAGTACACCCGGCGATGCACCGCAAACGCTCGGTAAGTCGTCAAACACCGGACACCGGGAAACGCACCAGAGAGCGTATTTTCCCTTTAAACTCTCAAGGTCATACCCAAAATTTTCGCGGCCGCCTTTGGCGGCCGCGGGGGGGTTCTTGGTGTTTCGTTTACGCGCCGGGACGCCGAGTCGTCAAGGTAAAAAATAATGCAGTCCCCCAGACCCGCGGAGGCCAGACCGCGATTTAGCCAGTGTACGTCGTTTTTGATTTTTTGATAAACTCTTGCCTTGTCTGTCACGGGTGCCACGCCTCGATCGTGCGTCTGTCGTGCTGGTAATTCCCGTGAGCGGCATCGAGATGTGCCCTCGTTGTATGCCACCGCCGTGCCGGTCTCATTTGGTATGCATTCGGCTCGATTTCTTGCGCAGCCTCGATAGTACGTTCTTCGTTAAACAAGTCGCCCGGTTCGTAACGCATCATGCCCCGGACGAGCTAATCATTCGGTGCCGGACGCGACGTGCCCTCTCGCCATCCATCTATCCTCCATCCTCCATCCTCCATCCTCCATCATCCATCCATCCATCCATCCTCCATCATCCATCCGGTCAGATCAACGCCGTCCCGGTCAGGCAGCTCTCTACACCGGCAGCCTCCGAAATGCATTTGTCCGAAATGAATTGCCTTCGTAAGACCAGTGCTCCATTATAATGAGGGCATTGACAACGATGCCGGCCAGGCACCGCGACGTCGCCGTCAGCGTCGTCGGCGTCCCTCACTCTCTAGCTCTTGTCTACCTTACCTAACAGAGTGTGGCGTTCGACGACGCACTCGGCCACGCACCCCGACGTCGCCGTCAACGTCGGCGGCGTCCCCGTCTCCCATATGAGCAATGCTATATGACTTAGTCGCCGTGCCTCACTTTGCATGAGAGAAATCTCATTTCACTTGTCTGTTTTCTGAAATCCAGAGAGGGGAGTCGGATGTGAATACCATACCCCGACCTTCTGGGATAGTGGAAAATGTGATAAAAATCGATTTGGCCAGAAAGAAAACTGTACTTATTATAACAATGTTGTAATCTGTTTTTTTTTAATTGGGTAAGCTTTTCTTACCTGACACAGACGCTGACGCCGATGCTTTCGCGGGCGGTCGGGCGTCGTCGGCCGCCGCTTCGGATCTCTCGGCCCGGGCTTTCCCGCACTGCATCCTTCTACTCTTAGACTTGACAGAGTCCGGTCGCCGTGTACCTTCGCGGGAGTCTACCGTTTGCCGGACCGACGCCAGGCACCGCCGCCGACGCCTTCGCGGGCTGCCCGGCGTCGTCGGCCGCCGCCTCGGATCTCTCGGCCCGGGCTTTCTCGCTCTGCATCCTTCTACTCTTAGACTTGACAGAGTCCGGTTGCCGTGTACTTTCACGGGAGTCGACCGCTTGCCGGACCGACGCCGGGCACCGACGCCGACGCCCTCCGGGCGGCAGGGGGTCCGCCGGCCTGAAGGGCGCGAACGCAGGTGACAGGAAGGCACCGGTCACCTAGCAGTACACCCGACGATGCACCGCCAACGCCCGGTAAGTCGTCAAACACCGGACACCGGGAAATGCACCAGAGAGCGTCTTTATCCTTTAAACTCTCAAGGTCATACCCAAAATTTTCGCGGCCGCCCTTGGCGGCCGCGGGGGGGTTCGTAGTGTTTTATGTCCGCGCCGAGACGCCAAGTCGTCAAGGTCAAAAATAATGCAGTCCCCCAGACCCGCGGAGGCCAGACCGCGATTTAGCCAGTGTACGTCGATTTTGATTTTTTATTTAAACTCTTGCCTTGTCTGTCACGGGTGCCACGCCGCGATCGTGGGTCTGTCGTGCTGGTAATTCCCGTGAGCGGCATCGAGATGTGCCCTCGTTATATGCCACCGCCGTGCCGGTCTCATTTGGTATGCATTCGGCTCGATTTCTTGCACAGCCTCGATAGTACGTTCTTCGTTAAACAAGTCGCCTGGTTAGTAACGCATCTTGCCCCGGAAGAGCTAATCATTCGGTGCCGAACGCGGCGTGCCCTCTCGTCATCCATCCATCCTCCATCCATCATCCATCCTCCATCCTCCATCCTCCATCCTCCATCCTCCATCCTCCATCCTCCATCCATCCTCCATCATCCATCCGGTCAGATCAACGCCGTCCCGGTCAGGCAGCTCTCACCACCGGCAGCCTCCGAAATGCATTTTTCCGAAATGAATTGCCTTCGTAAAACCAGTGCTCCATTATAATGAGGGCGTTGACAACGATGCCGGCCTGGCACCGCGACGTCGCCGTCAGCGTCGTCGGCGTCCCTCACTCTCTTGCTCTTGTCTACCTTACCTAACAGAGTGAGGCGTTCGACGACGCACTCGGCCACGCACCCCGACGTCGCCGTCAACGTCGGCGGCGTCCCCGTCTCCCATAAGAGCAATGCTATATGACTAAGTCGCTGTGCCTCACTATGCATGAGAGAAATCCCATTTCAATTGTCTGTTTTCTGAAATCCAGAGAGGGGAGTCGGATGTGAATACCATACCCCGACCTTCTGGGATAGTAAAAAATGTGATAAAAATCGATTTGGCCAGAAAGAAAACTGTACTTATAAAAACAATGTTGTAATCTGTTTTTTCTTAATTGGGTAAGCTATTCTTACCTGACACAGACGCTGACGCCGACGCTTTCGCGGGCGGACGGGCGTCGTCGGCCGCCGCTTCGGATCTCTCGGCCCGGGCTTTCCCGCACTGCATCCTTCTACTCTTAGACTTGACAGAGTCCGGTCGCCGTGTACCTTCGCGGGAGTCTACCGTTTGCCGGACCGACGCCGGGCACCGACGCCGACGCCTTCGCGGGCTTCCCGGCGTCGTCGGCCGCCGCCTCGGATCTCTCGGCCCGGGCTTTCTCGCACTGCATTCTTTCACTCTTAGACTTGACAGAGTCCGGTCGCCGTGAACCTTCGCGGGAGTCGACCGTTTGCCGGACCGACGCCGGGCACCAACGCCGACGCCTTCGCGGGCTGCCCGGCGTCGTCGGCCGCCGCCTCGGATCTCTCAGCCCGGGCCTTCTCGCACTGCATCCTTCTACTCTTAGACTTGACAGAGTCCGGTCGCTATGTACTTCCGCGGGAGTCGACCGCTTGCCGGACCGATGCCGGGCACCGACGCCGACGGCCTCCGGGCGGCAGGGGGTCCGCCGGCCTCAAGGGCGCGAACGCCGGTGACAGGAAGGCACCGGTCACCTAGCAGTACACCCGGCGATGCACCGCCAACGCCCGGTACGTCATCAAACACCGACACCGGGAAACGCACCAGAGAGCGTCTTTTCCCTCTAAACTCTCAAGGTCACACCCAAAATTTTTGCGGCCGCCCTCGGCGGCCGAGGGAGGTTTCTTGGTGTTTCATGTGCGCGCCGTGACGCCGAGTCGTCAAGGTAAAAAATAATGCAGTCCCCCAGACCCGCGGAGGCCAGACCGCGATTTAGCCAGTGTACGTCGATTTTGATTTTTTATTTAAACTCTTGCCTTGTCTGTCACGGGTGCCACGCCTCGATCGTGCGTCTATCGTGCTGGTTATTCCTGTGAGCGGCATCGAGATGTGCCCTCGTTGTATGCCACCGCCGTGCCGGTCTCATTTGGTATGCATTCGGCTCGATTTCTTGCGCAGCCTCGATAGTACGTTCTTCGTTAAACAAGTCGCCCGGTTCGTAACGCATCGTGCCCCGGACGAGCTAATCATTCGGTGCCGGACACGACGTGCCCTCTCGTCATCCATCCATCCTCCATCCATCATCCATCCTCCATCATCCATCCAGGCAGATCAACGCCGTCCAGGTCAGGCAGCTCTCTACACCGGCAGCCTCCGAAATGCATTTGTCCGAAATGAATTGCCTTCGTAAGACCAGTGCTCCATTATTATGAGGGCGTTGACGACGATGCCGGCCAGGCACCGCGACGTCGCTGTCAGCGTCGTCGGCGTCCCTCACTCTCTAGCTCTTGTCTACCTTACATGACAGAGTGAGGCGTTCGACGACGCACTCGGCCACGCACCCCGACGTCGCCGTCAACGTCGGCGGCGTCCCCGTCTCCCATAAGAGCAATGCTATATGACTTAGTCGCTGTGCCTCACTATGCATGAGAGAAATCCATCCATCCATCCTCCATCCATCATCCATCCTCCATCATCCATCCTCCATCCTCCATCATCCATCCGGTCAGATCAACGCCGTCCCAGTCAGGCAGCTCTCACCACCGGCAGCCTCCGAAATGCATTTGTCCGAAATGAATTGCCTTCGTAAAACCAGTGCTCCATTATAATGAGGGCGTTGACAACGATGCCGGCCTGGCACCGCGACGTCGCCGTCAGCGTCGTCGGCGTCCCTTACTCTCTAGCTCTTGTCTACCTTACCTAACAGAGTGAGGCGTTCGACGACGCACTCGGCCACGCACCCCGACGTCGCCGTCAACGTCGGCGGCGTCCCCGTCTCCCATAAGAGCAATGCTATATGACTAAGTCGCTGTGCCTTACTATGCATGAGAGAAATCCCATTTCAATTGTCTGTTTTTTGAAATCCAGAGCGGGGAGTCGGATGTGTATACCATACCCCAACCTTCTGGGATAGTGGAAAATGTGATAAAAATCGATTTGGCCAGAAAGAAAACTGTACTTATAATAACAATGTTGTAATCAGTTTTTTCTTAATTGGGTAAGCTATTCTTACCTGACATAGACGCTGACGCCGACGCTTTCGCGGGCGGACGGGCGTCGTCGGCCGCCGCTTCGGATCTCTCGGCCCGGGCTTTCCCGCACTGCATCCTTCTACTCTTAGACTTGACAGAGTCCGGTCGCCGTGTACCTTCGCGGGAGTCTACCGTTTGCCGGACCGACGCCGGGCACCGACGCCGACGCCTTCGCAGGCTGCCCGGCGTCGTCGGCCGCCGCCTCGGATCTCTCGGCCCGGGCTTTCTCGCACTGCATTCTTTCACTTTTAGACTTGAGAGAGTCCGGTCGCCGTGTACTTTCGCGGGAGTCGACCGTTTGCCGGACCGACGCCGGGCACCGACGCCGACGCCTTCGCGGGCTGCCCGGCGTCGTCGGCCGCCGCCTCGGATCTCTCGGCCCGGGCTTTCTCGCACTGCATTCATTCACTCTTAGACTTGACAGTGTCCGGTCGCCGTGTACCTTCGCGGGAGTCGACCGTTTGCCGGACCGACGCCGGGCACCGACGCCGACGCCTTCGCGGGCTGCCCGGCGTCGTCGGCTGCCGCCTCGGATCTCTCAGCCCGGGCTTTCTCGCACTGCATCCTTCTACTCTTAGACTTGACAGAGTCCGGTCGCTGTGTACTTTCGCGGGAGTCGACCGCTTGCCGGACTGACGCCGGGCACCGACGCCGACGCCCTCCGGGCGGCAGGGGGTCCGCCGGCCTCAAGGGCGCGAACGCCGGTGACAGGAAGGCACCGGTCACCTAGCAGTACACCCGGCGATGCACCGCCAACGCCCGGTAAGTCGTCAAACACCGGACACCGGGAAACGCACCAGAGAGCGTATTTTCCCTTTAAACTCTCAAGGTCATACCCAAAATTTTCCGCGGCCGCCCTCGGCGGCCGAGGGGGGGTTCTTGGTGTTACATGTACGCGCCGAGACGCCGAGTCGTCAAGGTAAAAAATAATGCAGTCCCCCAGACCCGCGGAGGCCAGACCGCGATTTAGCCAGTGTACGTCGTTTTTGATTTTTTATTTAAACTCTTGCCTTGTCTGTCACGGGTGCCACGCCCCGATCGTGCGTCTATCGTGCTGGTAATTCCCGTGAGCGGCATCGAGATGTGCCCTCGTTGTATGCCACCGCCGTGCCGGTCTCATTTGGTATGCATTCGGCTCGATTTCTTGCGCAGCCTCGATAGTACGTTCTTCGTTAAACAAGTCGCCCGGTTCGTAAAGCATCGTGCCCCGGACGAGCTAATCATTCGGTGCCGGACGCGACGTGCCCTCTCGTCATCCATCCATCCTCCATCCATCATCCATCCTCCCTCCTCCATCCTTCATCCTCCATCCATCCATCCGGTCAGATCAACGCCGTCCCGGTCATGCAGCTCTCTACACCGGCAGCCTCCGAAATGCATTTGTTCGAAATGAATTGCATTTGTAAGACCAGTGCTCCATTATTATGAGGGCGTTGACAACGATGCCGGCCAGGCACCGCGACGTCGCCGTCAGCGTTGTCGGCATCCCTCACTCTCTAGCTCTTGTCTACCTTACCTAACAGAGTGAGGCGTTCGACGACGCACTCGGCCACGCACCCCGACGTCGCCGTCAACGTCGGCGGCGTCCCCGTCTCCCATAAGAGCAATGCAATATGACTTAGTCGCTGTGCCTCACTTTGCATGAGAGAAATCTCATTTCACTTGTCTGTTTTCTAAAAACCAGAGAGGGGAGTCGGATGTGAATACCATACCCCGACCTTCTGGGATAGTGGAAAATGTGATAAAAATCGATTTGGCCAGAAAGATAACTGTACTTATAATAACAATGTTGTAATCTGTTTTTTCTTAATTGGGTTAGCTTTTCTTACCTGACACAGACGCTGACGCCGACGCTTTCGCGGGCGGACGGGCGTCGTCGGCCGCCGCTTCGGATCTCTCGGCCCGGGCTTTCCCGCACTGCATCCTTCTACTCTTAGACTTGACAGAGTCCGGTCGCCGTGTACCTTCGCGGGAGTCTACCGTTTGCCGGACCGACGCCGGGAACCGACGCCGACGCCTTCGCGGGCTGCCCGGCGTCGTCGGCCGCCGCCTCGGATCTCTCGGCCCGGGCTTTCTCGCACTGCATCCTTCTACTCTTAGACTTGACAGAGTCGGGTCGCCGTGTACCTTCGCGGGAGTCGACCGCTTGCCGGACCGACGCCGGGCACCGACGCCGACGCCTTCGCGGGCTGCCCGGCGTCGTCGGCCGCCGCCTCGGATCTCTCGGCCCGGGCTTTCTCGCACTGCATCCTTCTACTCTTTGACTTGACAGAGTCCGGTCGCCGTGTACTTTCGCGGGAGTCGACCGTTTGCCGGACCGACGCCGGGCACCGACGCTGACGCCCTCGCTGGCGGCAGGGGGTCCGCCGGCCTCAAGGGCGCGAACGCCGGTGACAGGAAGGCACCGGTCACCTAGCAGTACACCCGGCGATGCACCGCCAACGCCCGGTAAGTCTTCAAACACCGGACACCGGGAATCGCACCAGAGAGCGTATTTTCCCTTTAAACTCTCAAGGTCATACCCAAAATTTTCGCGGCCGCCCACGGCGGCCGCGGGGGGGTTCTTGGTGTTTCATGTACGCGCCGAGACGCCGATTCGTCAAGGTTAAAAATAATGCAGTCCCCCCAGACCCGCGGAGGCCAGACCGCGATTTAGCCAGTGTACGTCGTTTTTGATTTTTTTATTTAAACTTTTGCCTTGTCTGTCACGGGTGCAACGCCGCGATCGTGAGTCTGTCGTGCTGGTAATTCCCGTGAGCGGCATCGAGATGTGCTCTCGTTGTATGCCACCGCCGTGCGGGTCTAATTTGGTATGCATTCGGCTCGATTTCTTGCGCAGCCTCGATAGTACGTTCTTCGTTAAACAAGTCGCCCGGTTCGTAACGCATCGTGCCCCGGACGAGCTAATCATTAGGTGCCGGACGCGACGTGCCCTCTCGTCATCCATCCATCATCCATCCATCATCCTACCTCCATCCTCCATCCTCCATCCATCCATCCTCCATCCTCCATTCTCCAACATCCATCCGGTCAGATCAACGCCGTCCTGGTCAGGCAGCTCTCTACACCGGCAGCCTCCGAAATGCATTTGTCCGAAATGAATTGCCTTCGTAAGACCAGTGCTCCATTATTATGAGGGCGTTGACGACGATGCCGGCCAGGCACCGCGACGTCGCCGTCAGCGTCGTCGGCGTCCCTCACTCTCTAGCTCTAGTCTACCTAACCTAACAGAGTGAGGCGTTCGACGACGCACTCGGCCACGCACCCCGACGTCGCCGTCAACGTCGGCGGCGTCCCCGTCTCCCATAAGAGACCTCTCGTCATCCATCCATCCTCCATCCATCATCCATCCTCCCTCCTCCATCCTTCATCCTCCATCCATCCATCCGGTCAGATCAACGCCGTCCCGGTCATGCAGCTCTCTACACCGGCAGCCTCCGAAATGCATTTGTTCGAAATGAATTGCATTTGTAAGACCAGTGCTCCATTATTATGAGGGCGTTGACAACGATGCCGGCCAGGCACCGCGACGTCGCCGTCAGCGTTGTCGGCATCCCTCACTCTCTAGCTCTTGTCTACCTTACCTAACAGAGTGAGGCGTTCGACGACGCACTCGGCCACGCACCCCGACGTCGCCGTCAACGTCGGCGGCGTCCCCGTCTCCCATAAGAGCAATGCAATATGACTTAGTCGCTGTGCCTCACTTTGCATGAGAGAAATCTCATTTCACTTGTCTGTTTTCTAAAAACCAGAGAGGGGAGTCGGATGTGAATACCATACCCCGACCTTCTGGGATAGTGGAAAATGTGATAAAAATCGATTTGGCCAGAAAGATAACTGTACTTATAATAACAATGTTGTAATCTGTTTTTTCTTAATTGGGTTAGCTTTTCTTACCTGACACAGACGCTGACGCCGACGCTTTCGCGGGCGGACGGGCGTCGTCGGCCGCCGCTTCGGATCTCTCGGCCCGGGCTTTCCCGCACTGCATCCTTCTACTCTTAGACTTGACAGAGTCCGGTCGCCGTGTACCTTCGCGGGAGTCTACCGTTTGCCGGACCGACGCCGGGAACCGACGCCGACGCCTTCGCGGGCTGCCCGGCGTCGTCGGCCGCCGCCTCGGATCTCTCAGCCCGGGCTTTCTCGCACTGCATCCTTCTACTCTTAGACTTGACAGAGTCCGGTCGCTGTGTACTTTCGCGGGAGTCGACCGCTTGCCGGACCGACGCCGGGCACCGACGCCGACGCCCTCCGGGCGGCAGGGGGTCCGCCGGCCTCAAGGGCGCGAACGCCGGTGACCGGCAGGCACCGGTCACCTAGCAGTACACCCGGCGATGCACCGCCAACGCCCGGTACGTCATCAAACACCGACACCGGGAAACGCACCAGAGAGCGTCTTTTCCCTCTAAACTCTCAAAGTCATGCCCAAAATTTTCGCGGCCGCCCTCGGCGGCCGAGGAAGGGTTCTTGGTGTTTTATGTACGCGCCGCGACGCCGAGTCGTCAAGGTAAAAAATAATGCAGTCCCCCAGACCCGCGGAGGCCAGACCGCGATTTAGTCAGTGTACGTCGATTTTGATTTTTTATTTAAACTCTTGTCTTGTCTGTCACGGGTGCCACGCCTCGATCGTGCGTCTATCGTGCTGGTTATTCCTGTGAGCGGCATCGAGATGTGCCCTCGTTGTATGCCACCGCCGTGCCGGTCTCATTTGGTATGCATTCGGCTCGATTTCTTGCGCAGCCTCGATAGTACGTTCTTCGTTAAACAAGTCGCCCGGTTCGTAACGCATCGTGCCCCGGACGAGCTAATCATTCGGTGCCGGACGCGACGTGCCCTCTCGTCATCCATCCATCATCCATCCATCATCCATCCTCCATCCTCCATCCAGGCAGATCAACGCCGTCCAGGTCAGGCAGCTCTCTACACCGGCAGCCTCCGAAATGCATTTGTCCGAAATGAATTGCCTTCGTAAGACCAGTGCTCCATTATTATGAGGGCGTTGACGACGATGCCGGCCAGGCACCGCGACGTCGCCGTCAGCGTCGTCGGCGTCCCTCACTCTCTAGCTCTTGTCTACCTTACCTAACAGAGTGAGGCGTTCGACGACGCACTCGGCCACGCACCCCGACGTCGCCGTCAACGTCGGCGGCGTCCGCGTCTCCCATAAGAGCAATGCTATATGACTTAGTCGCTGTGCCTCACTATGCATGAGAGAAATCCATCCATCCATCCTCCATCCATCATCCATCCTCCATCATCCATCCTCCATCCTCCATCCTCCATCCATCCTCCATCATCCATCCGGTCAGATCAACGCCGTCCCGGTCAGGCAGCTCTCACCACCGGCAGCCTCCGAAATGCATTTGTCCGAAATGAATTGCCTTCGTAAAACCAGTGCTCCATTATAATGAGGGCGTTAAAAACGATGCCGGCCTGGCACCGCGACGTCGCCGTCAGCGTCGTCGGCGTCCCTTACTCTCTAGCTCTTGTCTACCTTACCTAACAGAGTGAGGCGTTCGACGACGCACTCGGCCACGCACCCCGACGTCGCCGTCAACGTCGGCGGCGTCCCCGTCTCCCATAAGAGCAATGCTATATGACTAAGTCGCTGTGCCTTACTATGCATGAGAGAAATCCCATTTCAATTGTCTGTTTTCTGAAATCCAGAGAGGGGAGTCGGATGTGTATACCATACCCCAACCTTCTGGGATAGTGGAAAATGTGATAAAAATCGATTTGGCCAGAAAGAAAACTGTACTTATAATAACAATGTTGTAATCAGTTTTTTCTTAATTGGGTAAGCTATTCTTACCTGACATAGACGCTGACGCCGACGCTTTCGCGGGCGGACGGGCGTCGTCGGCCGCCGCTTCGGATCTCTCGGCCCGGGCTTTCCCGCACTGCATCCTTCTACTCTTAGACTTGACAGAGTCCGGTCGCCGTGTACCTTCGCGGGAGTCTACCGTTTGCCGGACCGACGCCGGGCACCGACGCCGACGCCTTCGCAGGCTGCCCGGCGTCGTCGGCCGCCGCCTCGGATCTCTCGGCCCGGGCTTTCTCGCACTGCATTCTTTCACTTTTAGACTTGAGAGAGTCCGGTCGCCGTGTACTTTCGCGGGAGTCGACCGTTTGCCGGACCGACGCCGGGCACCGACGCCGACGCCTTCGCGGGCTGCCCGGCGTCGTCGGCCGCCGCTTCGGATCTCTCGGCCCGGGCTTTCCCGCACTGCATCCTTCTACTCTTAGACTTGACAGAGTCCGGTCGCCGTGTACCTTCGCGGGAGTCTACCGTTTGCCGGACCGACACCGGGCACCGACGCCGACGCCTTCGCGGGCTGCCCGGCGTCGTCGGCCGCCGCCTCGGATCTCTCGGCCCGGGCTTTCTCGCACCGCATCCTTTTACTCTTAGACTTTACAGATTTCGGTCGCAGTGTACTTTCGCGGGAGTCGACCGCTTGCCGGACCGACGCCGGGCACCGACGCCGACGCCCTCGCGGGCGGCAGGGGGTCCGCCGGCCTCAAAGGCGCGAACGCCGGTGACAGGAAGGCACCGGTCACCTAGCAGTACACCCGGCGATGCACCGCCAACGCCCGGTAAGTCGTCAAACACCGGACACCGGGAAACGCACCAGAGAGCGTCTTTTCCCTTTAAACTCTCAAGGTCATACCCAAAATTTTCGCGGCCGCCCTCGGCGGCCGCGGGGGGGTTCTTAGTGTTTCATGTACGCGCCGACATGCCGAGTTGTCAAGGTCAAAAATAATGCAGTCCCCCCAGACCCGCGGAGGCCAGACCGCGATTTAGCCAGTGTACGTCGTTTTTGATTTTTGATTTAAACTTTTGCCATGTCTGTCACGGGTGCCACGCCGCGATCGTGCGTCTGTCGTGCTGGTAATTCCCGTGAGCGGCATCGAGATGTGCCCTCGTTGTATGCCACCGCCGTGCCGGTCTCATTTGGTATGCATTCGGCTCGATTTCTTGCGCAGCCGCGATAGTACGTTCTTCGTTAAACAAGTCGCCCGGTTCGTAACGCATCGTGCCCCGGACGAGCTAATCATTAGGTGCCGGACGCGACGTGCCCTCTCGTCATCCATCCATCATCCATCCATCATCCGAACTCCATCCTACATCCTTCATCCGCCATCATCCATCCATCCATCCATCCTCCCATCCTCCAACATCCATCCGGTCAGATCAACGCCGTCCTTCTGCATCCTTCTACTCTTAGACTTGACAGAGACCGGTCGCCGTGGACTTGCGCGGGAGTCGACCGCTTGCCGGACCGACGCCGGGCACCGACGCCGACGCCCTCCGGGCGGCAGGGGGTCCGCCGGCCTCAAGGGCGCGAACGCCGGTGACAGGATGGCACCGGTCACCTAGCAGTACACCCGGCGATGCACCGCCAACGCCCGGTAAGTCGTCAAACACCGGACACCGGGAAACGCACCAGAGAGCGTATTTTCCCTTTACACTCTCAAGGTCATACCCAAAATTTTCGCGGCCGCCCTCGGCGGCCGCGGGGGGGTTCTTGGTGTTTCATATGCGCGCCGAGACGCCGAGTCGTCAAGGTCAAAAATAATGCAGTCCCCCCAGACCCGCGGAGGCCAGACCGCGATTTAGCCAGTGTACGTCGTTTTTGATTTTTGATTTACTTTTGCCTTGTCTGTCACGGGTGCCACTCCGCGATCGTGCGTCTGTCGTGCTGGTAATTCCCGTGAGCAGCATCGAGATGTGCCCTCGTTGTATGCCACCGCCGTGCCGGTCTCATTTAGTATGCATTCGGTTCGATTTCTTGCGCAGCCTCGATAGTACGTTCTTCGTTAAACAAGTCGCCCGGTTCGTAACGCATCGTGCCCCGGACGAGCTAATCATTCGGTGCCGGACGCGACGTGCCCTCTCGTCATCCATCCATCCTCCATCCATCATCCATCCTCCATCCATCATCCATCCTCCATCCTCCATCCGGTCAGATCAACGCCGTCCCGGTCAGGCAGCTCTCTACACCGGCAGCCTCCGAAATGCATTTGTCCGAAATGAATTGCCTTCGTAAGACCAGTGCTCCATTATTATGAGGGCGTTGACGACGATAAGGCCAGGCACCGCGACGTCGCCGTCAGCGTCGTCGGCGTCCCTCACTCTCTAGCTCTTTCACCTTACCTAACAGAGTGAGGCGTTCGACGACGCACTCGGCCACGCACCCCGACGTCGCAGTCAACGTCGGCGGCGTCCCCGTCTCCCATAAGAGCAATGCTATATGACTTAGTCGCTGTGCCTCACTATGCATGAGAGTAATCCCATTTCACTTGTCTGTTTTCTGAAATCCAGAGAGGGGAGTCGGATGTGAATACCATACCCCGACCTTCTGGGATAGTGAAAAATGTGATAAAAATCGATTTGGCCAGAAAGAAAACTGTACTTATAATAACAATGTTGTTATCTGTTTTTTCTTAATTGGGTAAGCTTTTCTTACCTGACACAGACGCTGACGCCGACGCTTTCGCGGGCGGACGGGCGTCGTCGGCCGCCGCTTCGGATCTCACTTCCCGGGCTTTCCCGCACTGCATCCTTCTACTCTTAGACTTGACAGAGTCCGGTCGCCGTGTACCTTCGCGGGAGTCTACCGTTTGCCGGACCGACGCCGGGCACCGACGCCGACGCCTTCGCGGGCTGCCCGGCGTCGTCGGCCGCCGCCTCGGATCTCTCGGCCCGGGCATTCTCGCACTGCATCCTTCTACTCTTAGACTTGACAGAGTCCGGTCGCCGTGTACTTTCGCGGGAGTCGACCGCTTGCCGGTCCGACGCCGGGCACCGACGCCGACGCCCTCCGGGGGGCAGGGGGTCCGCCGGCCTCAAGAGCGCGAACGCCGTTGACAGGAAGGCACCGGTCACCTAGCAGTACACCCGGCGATGCACCGCCAACGCCCGGTAAGTCGTCAAACACCGGACACCGGGAAATGCACCAGAGAGCGTCTTTTCCCTTTAAACTCTCAAGGTCATACCAAAATTTTCGCGGCCGCCCTCGGCGGCCGCGGGGGGGTTCTTGGTGTTTCGTTTACCCGCCGCGACGCCGAGTCGTCAAGGTCAAAAATAATGCAGACCCCCCAGACCCGCGGAGGCCAGACCGCGATTTACCCAGTGTACGTCGTTTTTGATTTTTTATTTAAACTTTTGCCTTTTCTGTCACGGGTGCCACTCCGCGATCGTGCGTCTGTCGTGCTGGCAATTCCCGTGAGCGGCATCGAGATGTGCCCTCGTTGTATGCCACCGCCGTGCCGGGCTCATTTGGTATGCATTCGGCTCGATTTCTTGCGCAGCCTCGATAGTACGTTCTTCGTTAAACAAGTCGCCCGGTTCGTAACGCATCGTGCCCCGGACTAGCTATTCATTCGGTGCTGGGCGCGACGTGCCCTCTCGTCATCCATCCATCCTCCATCCTCCATCCTCCATCCTCCATCATCCATCCATCCATCCATCCTCCATCATCCATCCGGTCAGATCAACGCCGTCCCGGTCAGGCAGCTCTCTACACCGGCAGCCTCCGAAATGCATTTGTCCGAAATGAATTGCCTTCGTAAGACCAGTGCTCCATTATAATGAGGGCATTGACAACGATGCCGGCCAGACACCGCGACGTCGCCGTCAGCGTCGTCGGCGTCCCTCACTCTCTAGCTCTTGTCTACCTTACCTAACAGAGTGAGGCGTTCGACGACGCACTCGGCCACGCACCCCGACGTCGCCGTCAACGTCGGCGGCGTCCCCGTCTCCCATAAGAGCAATGCTATATGACTTAGTCGCTGTGCTTTACTATGCATGAGAGAAATCCCATTTCAATTGTCTGTTTTCTGAAATCCAGAGAGGGGAGTCGGATGTGAATACCATCCACCGACCTTCTGGGATAGTGGAAAATGTGATAAAAATCGATTTGGCCAGAAAGAAAACTGTACTTATAATAACAATGTTGTAATCTGTTTTTTCTTAATTGGGTAAGCTATTCTTACCTGACACAGACGCTGACGCCGACGCTTTCGCGGGCGGACGGGCGTCGTCGGCCGCCGCTTCGGATCTCTCGGCCCGGGCTTTCCCGCACTGCATCCTTCTACTCTTAGACTTGACAGAGTCCGGTCGCCGTGTACCATCGCGGGAGTCTACCGTTTGCCGGACCGACGCCGGGCACCGACGCCGACGCCTTCGCGGGCTGCCCGGCGTCGTCGGCCGCCGCCTCGGATCTCTCGGCCCGGGCTTTCTCGCACTGCATTCTTTCACTCTTAGACTTGACAGAGTCCGGTCGTCGTGTACCTTCGCGGGAGTCGACCGTTTGCCGGACCGACGCCGGGCACCGACGCCGACGCCTTCGCGGGCTGCCCGGCGTCGTCGGCCGCCACCTCGGATCTCTCGGGCCGGGCTTTCTCGCACTGCATCCTTCTACTCTTAGACTTGACAGAGTCCGGTCGCCGTGTACCTTCGCGGGAGTCTACCGATTGCCGGACCGACGCCGGGCACTGACGCCGACGCCTTCGCGGGCTGCCCGGCGTCGTCGGCCGCCGCCTCGGATCTCTCGGCCCGGGCTTTCTCGCACTGCATCCTTCTACTCTTAGACTTGACAGAGACCGGTCGCCGTGTACTTTCGCGGGAGTCGACCGCTTGCCGGACCGACGCCGGGCACCGACGCCGACGCCCTCCGGGCGGCAGGGGGTCCGCCGGCCTCAAGGGCGCGAACGCCGGTGACAGGAAGGCACCGGTCACCTAGCAGTACACCCGGCGATGCACCGCAAACGCTCGGTAAGTCGTCAAACACCGGACACCGGGAAACGCACCAGAGAGCGTATTTTCCCTTTAAACTCTCAAGGTCATACCCAAAATTTTCGCGGCCGCCTTTGGCGGCCACGGGGGGGTTCTTGGTGTTTCGTTTACGCGCCGGGACGCCGAGTCGACAAGGTAAAAAATAATGCAGTCCCCCAGACCCGCGGAGGCCAGACCGCGATTTAGCCAGTGTACGTCGTTTTTGATTTTTTGATAAACTCTTGCCTTGTCTGTCACGGGTGCCACGCCTCGATCGTGCGTCTGTCGTGCTGGTAATTCCCGTGAGCGGCATCGAGATGTGCCCTCGTTGTATGCCACCGCCGTGCCGGTCTCATTTGGTATGCATTCGGCTCGATTTCTTGCGCAGCCTCGATAGTACGTTCTTCGTTAAACAAGTCGCCCGGTTCGTAACGCATCATGCCCCGGACGAGCTAATCATTCGGTGCCGGACGCGACGTGCCCTCTCGCCATCCATCTATCCTCCATCCTCCATCCTCCATCCTCCATCATCCATCCATCCATCCATCCTCCATCATCCATCCGGTCAGATCAACGCCGTCCCGGTCAGGCAGCTCTCTACACCGGCAGCCTCCGAAATGCATTTGTCCGAAATGAATTGCCTTCGTAAGACCAGTGCTCCATTATAATGAGGGCATTGACAACGATGCCGGCCAGGCACCGCGACGTCGCCGTCAGCGTCGTCGGCGTCCCTCACTCTCTAGCTCTTGTCTACCTTACCTAACAGAGTGTGGCGTTCGACGACGCACTCGGCCACGCACCCCGACGTCGCCGTCAACGTCGGCGGCGTCCCCGTCTCCCATATGAGCAATGCTATATGACTTAGTCGCCGTGCCTCACTTTGCATGAGAGAAATCTCATTTCACTTGTCTGTTTTCTGAAATCCAGAGAGGGGAGTCGGATGTGAATACCATACCCCGACCTTCTGGGATAGTGGAAAATGTGATAAAAATCGATTTGGCCAGAAAGAAAACTGTACTTATTATAACAATGTTGTAATCTGTTTTTTTTTAATTGGGTAAGCTTTTCTTACCTGACACAGACGCTGACGCCGATGCTTTCGCGGGCGGTCGGGCGTCGTCGGCCGCCGCTTCGGATCTCTCGGCCCGGGCTTTCCCGCACTGCATCCTTGACAGAGTCCGGTCGTCGTGTACCTTCGCGGGAGTCGACCGTTTGCCGGACCGACGCCGGGCACCGACGCCGACGCCTTCGCGGGCTGCCCGGCGTCGTCGGCCGCCACCTCGGATCTCTCGGGCCGGGCTTTCTCGCACTGCATCCTTCTACTCTTAGACTTGACAGAGTCCGGTCGCCGTGTACCTTCGCGGGAGTCTACCGATTGCCGGACCGACGCCGGGCACTGACGCCGACGCCTTCGCGGGCTGCCCGGCGTCGTCGGCCGCCGCCTCGGATCTCTCGGCCCGGGCTTTCTCGCACTGCATCCTTCTACTCTTAGACTTGACAGAGACCGGTCGCCGTGTACTTTCGCGGGAGTCGACCGCTTGCCGGACCGACGCCGGGCACCGACGCCGACGCCCTCCGGGCGGCAGGGGGTCCGCCGGCCTCAAGGGCGCGAACGCCGGTGACAGGAAGGCACCGGTCACCTAGCAGTACACCCGGCGATGCACCGCAAACGCTCGGTAAGTCGTCAAACACCGGACACCGGGAAACGCACCAGAGAGCGTATTTTCCCTTTAAACTCTCAAGGTCATACCCAAAATTTTCGCGGCCGCCTTTGGCGGCCGCGGGGGGGTTCTTGGTGTTTCATTTACGCGCCGGGACGCCGAGTCGTCAAGGTAAAAAATAATGCAGTCCCCCAGACCCGCGGAGGCCAGACCGCGATTTAGCCAGTGTACGTCGTTTTTGATTTTTTGATAAACTCTTGCCTTGTCTGTCACGGGTGCCACGCCTCGATCGTGCGTCTGTCGTGCTGGTAATTCCCGTGAGCGGCATCGAGATGTGCCCTCGTTGTATGCCACCGCCGTGCCGGTCTCATTTGGTATGCATTCGGCTCGATTTCTTGCGCAGCCTCGATAGTACGTTCTTCGTTAAACAAGTCGCCCGGTTCGTAACGCATCATGCCCCGGACGAGCTAATCATTCGGTGCCGGACGCGACGTGCCCTCTCGCCATCCATCTATCCTCCATCCTCCATCCTCCATCCTCCATCATCCATCCATCCATCCATCCTCCATCATCCATCCGGTCAGATCAACGCCGTCCCGGTCAGGCAGCTCTCTACACCGGCAGCCTCCGAAATGCATTTGTCCGAAATGAATTGCCTTCGTAAGACCAGTGCTCCATTATAATGAGGGCATTGACAACGATGCCGGCCAGGCACCGCGACGTCGCCGTCAGCGTCGTCGGCGTCCCTCACTCTCTAGCTCTTGTCTACGTTACCTAACAGAGTGTGGCGTTCGACGACGCACTCGGCCACGCACCCCGACGTCGCCGTCAACGTCGGCGGCGTCCCCGTCTCCCATAAGAGCAATGCTATATGACTTAGTCGCCGTGCCTCACTTTGCATGAGAGAAATCTCATTTCACTTGTCTGTTTTCTGAAATCCAGAGAGGGGAGTCGGATGTGAATACCATACCCCGACCTTCTGGGATAGTGGAAAATGTGATAAAAATCGATTTGGCCAGAAAGAAAACTGTACTTATTATAACAATGTTGTAATCTGTTTTTTTTTAATTGGGTAAGCTTTTCTTACCTGACACAGACGCTGACGCCGATGCTTTCGCGGGCGGTCGGGCGTCGTCGGCCGCCGCTTCGGATCTCTCGGCCCGGGCTTTCCCGCACTGCATCCTTCTACTCTTAGACTTGACAGAGTCCGGTCGCCGTGTACCTTCGTGGGAGTCTACCGTTTGCCGGACCGACGCCAGGCACCGCCGCCGACGCCTTCGCGGGCTGCCCGGCGTCGTCGGCCGCCGCCTCGGATCTCTCGGCCCGGGCTTTCTCGCTCTGCATCCTTCTACTCTTAGACTTGACAGAGTCCGGTTGCCGTGTACTTTCACGGGAGTCGACCGCTTGCCGGACCGACGCCGGGCACCGACGCCGACGCCCTCCGGGCGGCAGGGGGTCCGCCGGCCTGAAGGGCGCGAACGCAGGTGACAGGAAGGCACCGGTCACCTAGCAGTACACCCGACGATGCACCGCCAACGCCCGGTAAGTCGTCAAACACCGGACACCGGGAAATGCACCAGAGAGCGTCTTTATCCTTTAAACTCTCAAGGTCATACCCAAAATTTTCGCGGCCGCCCTTGGCGGCCGCGGGGGGGTTCGTAGTGTTTTATGTCCGCGCCGAGACGCCAAGTCGTCAAGGTCAAAAATAATGCAGTCCCCCAGACCCGCGGAGGCCAGACCGCGATTTAGCCAGTGTACGTCGATTTTGATTTTTTATTTAAACTCTTGCCTTGTCTGTCACGGGTGCCACGCCGCGATCGTGGGTCTGTCGTGCTGGTAATTCCCGTGAGCGGCATCGAGATGTGCCCTCGTTATATGCCACCGCCGTGCCGGTCTCATTTGGTATGCATTCGGCTCGATTTCTTGCACAGCCTCGATAGTACGTTCTTCGTTAAACAAGTCGCCTGGTTAGTAACGCATCTTGCCCCGGAAGAGCTAATCATTCGGTGCCGAACGCGGCGTGCCCTCTCGTCATCCATCCATCCTCCATCCATCATCCATCCTCCATCATCCATCCTCCATCCTCCATCCTCCATCCTCCATCCTCCATCCTCCATCCTCCATCCATCCTCCATCATCCATCCGGTCAGATCAACGCCGTCCCGGTCAGGCAGCTCTCACCACCGGCAGCCTCCGAAATGCATTTGTCCGAAATGAATTGCCTTCGTAAAACCAGTGCTCCATTATAATGAGGGCGTTGACAACGATGCCGGCCTGGCACCGCGACGTCGCCGTCAGCGTCGTCGGCGTCCCTCACTCTCTTGCTCTTGTCTACCTTACCTAACAGAGTGAGGCGTTCGACGACGCACTCGGCCACGCACCCCGACGTCGCCGTCAACGTCGGCGGCGTCCCCGTCTCCCATAAGAGCAATGCTATATGACTAAGTCGCTGTGCCTCACTATGCATGAGAGAAATCCCATTTCAATTGTCTGTTTTCTGAAATCCAGAGAGGGGAGTCGGATGTGAATACCATACCCCGACCTTCTGGGATAGTAAAAAATGTGATAAAAATCGATTTGGCCAGAAAGAAAACTGTACTTATAAAAACAATGTTGTAATCTGTTTTTTCTTAATTGGGTAAGCTATTCTTACCTGACACAGACGCTGACGCCGACGCTTTCGCGGGCGGACGGGCGTCGTCGGCCGCCGCTTCGGATCTCTCGGCCCGGGCTTTCCCGCACTGCATCCTTCTACTCTTAGACTTGACAGAGTCCGGTCGCCGTGTACCTTCGCGGGAGTCTACCGTTTGCCGGACCGACGCCGGGCACCGACGCCGACGCCTTCGCGGGCTTCCCGGCGTCGTCGGCCGCCGCCTCGGATCTCTCGGCCCGGGCTTTCTCGCACTGCATTCTTTCACTCTTAGACTTGACAGAGTCCGGTCGCCGTGAACCTTCGCGGGAGTCGACCGTTTGCCGGACCGACGCCGGGCACCAACGCCGACGCCTTCGCGGGCTGCCCGGCGTCGTCGGCCGCCGCCTCGGATCTCTCAGCCCGGGCCTTCTCGCACTGCATCCTTCTACTCTTAGACTTGACAGAGTCCGGTCGCTATGTACTTCCGCGGGAGTCGACCGCTTGCCGGACCGATGCCGGGCACCGACGCCGACGGCCTCCGGGCGGCAGGGGGTCCGCCGGCCTCAAGGGCGCGAACGCCGGTGACAGGAAGGCACCGGTCACCTAGCAGTACACCCGGCGATGCACCGCCAACGCCCGGTACGTCATCAAACACCGACACCGGGAAACGCACCAGAGAGCGTCTTTTCCCTCTAAACTCTCAAGGTCACACCCAAAATTTTTGCGGCCGCCCTCGGCGGCCGAGGGAGGTTTCTTGGTGTTTCATGTGCGCGCCGTGACGCCGAGTCGTCAAGGTAAAAAATAATGCAGTCCCCCAGACCCGCGGAGGCCAGACCGCGATTTAGCCAGTGTACGTCGATTTTGATTTTTTATTTAAACTCTTGCCTTGTCTGTCACGGGTGCCACGCCTCGATCGTGCGTCTATCGTGCTGGTTATTCCTGTGAGCGGCATCGAGATGTGCCCTCGTTGTATGCCACCGCCGTGCCGGTCTCATTTGGTATGCATTCGGCTCGATTTCTTGCGCAGCCTCGATAGTACGTTCTTCGTTAAACAAGTCGCCCGGTTCGTAACGCATCGTGCCCCGGACGAGCTAATCATTCGGTGCCGGACACGACGTGCCCTCTCGTCATCCATCCATCCTCCATCCATCATCCATCCTCCATCATCCATCCAGGCAGATCAACGCCGTCCAGGTCAGGCAGCTCTCTACACCGGCAGCCTCCGAAATGCATTTGTCCGAAATGAATTGCCTTCGTAAGACCAGTGCTCCATTATTATGAGGGCGTTGACGACGATGCCGGCCAGGCACCGCGACGTCGCTGTCAGCGTCGTCGGCGTCCCTCACTCTCTAGCTCTTGTCTACCTTACATGACAGAGTGAGGCGTTCGACGACGCACTCGGCCACGCACCCCGACGTCGCCGTCAACGTCGGCGGCGTCCCCGTCTCCCATAAGAGCAATGCTATATGACTTAGTCGCTGTGCCTCAC
Organism: Nemoura dubitans; assembly: GCA_921293005.1. NCBI lineage: Eukaryota > Metazoa > Arthropoda > Insecta > Plecoptera > Nemouridae > Nemoura > Nemoura dubitans. The sequence goes on from OV121077.1 coordinate 43,396,601, forward strand.
TATGCATGAGAGAAATCCATCCATCCATCCTCCATCCATCATCCATCCTCCATCATCCATCCTCCATCCTCCATCCTCCATCCATCCTCCATCATCCATCCGGTCAGATCAACGCCGTCCCAGTCAGGCAGCTCTCACCACCGGCAGCCTCCGAAATGCATTTGTCCGAAATGAATTGCCTTCGTAAAACCAGTGCTCCATTATAATGAGGGCGTTGACAACGATGCCGGCCTGGCACCGCGACGTCGCCGTCAGCGTCGTCGGCGTCCCTTACTCTCTAGCTCTTGTCTACCTTACCTAACAGAGTGAGGCGTTCGACGACGCACTCGGCCACGCACCCCGACGTCGCCGTCAACGTCGGCGGCGTCCCCGTCTCCCATAAGAGCAATGCTATATGACTAAGTCGCTGTGCCTTACTATGCATGAGAGAAATCCCATTTCAATTGTCTGTTTTCTGAAATCCAGAGCGGGGAGTCGGATGTGTATACCATACCCCAACCTTCTGGGATAGTGGAAAATGTGATAAAAATCGATTTGGCCAGAAAGAAAACTGTACTTATAATAACAATGTTGTAATCAGTTTTTTCTTAATTGGGTAAGCTATTCTTACCTGACATAGACGCTGACGCCGACGCTTTCGCGGGCGGACGGGCGTCGTCGGCCGCCGCTTCGGATCTCTCGGCCCGGGCTTTCCCGCACTGCATCCTTCTACTCTTAGACTTGACAGAGTCCGGTCGCCGTGTACCTTCGCGGGAGTCTACCGTTTGCCGGACCGACGCCGGGCACCGACGCCGACGCCTTCGCAGGCTGCCCGGCGTCGTCGGCCGCCGCCTCGGATCTCTCGGCCCGGGCTTTCTCGCACTGCATTCTTTCACTTTTAGACTTGAGAGAGTCCGGTCGCCGTGTACTTTCGCGGGAGTCGACCGTTTGCCGGACCGACGCCGGGCACCGACGCCGACGCCTTCGCGGGCTGCCCGGCGTCGTCGGCCGCCGCCTCGGATCTCTCGGCCCGGGCTTTCTCGCACTGCATTCATTCACTCTTAGACTTGACAGTGTCCGGTCGCCGTGTACCTTCGCGGGAGTCGACCGTTTGCCGGACCGACGCCGGGCACCGACGCCGACGCCTTCGCGGGCTGCCCGGCGTCGTCGGCTGCCGCCTCGGATCTCTCAGCCCGGGCTTTCTCGCACTGCATCCTTCTACTCTTAGACTTGACAGAGTCCGGTCGCTGTGTACTTTCGCGGGAGTCGACCGCTTGCCGGACTGACGCCGGGCACCGACGCCGACGCCCTCCGGGCGGCAGGGGGTCCGCCGGCCTCAAGGGCGCGAACGCCGGTGACAGGAAGGCACCGGTCACCTAGCAGTACACCCGGCGATGCACCGCCAACGCCCGGTAAGTCGTCAAACACCGGACACCGGGAAACGCACCAGAGAGCGTATTTTCCCTTTAAACTCTCAAGGTCATACCCAAAATTTTCCGCGGCCGCCCTCGGCGGCCGAGGGGGGGTTCTTGGTGTTACATGTACGCGCCGAGACGCCGAGTCGTCAAGGTAAAAAATAATGCAGTCCCCCAGACCCGCGGAGGCCAGACCGCGATTTAGCCAGTGTACGTCGTTTTTGATTTTTTATTTAAACTCTTGCCTTGTCTGTCACGGGTGCCACGCCCCGATCGTGCGTCTATCGTGCTGGTAATTCCCGTGAGCGGCATCGAGATGTGCCCTCGTTGTATGCCACCGCCGTGCCGGTCTCATTTGGTATGCATTCGGCTCGATTTCTTGCGCAGCCTCGATAGTACGTTCTTCGTTAAACAAGTCGCCCGGTTCGTAAAGCATCGTGCCCCGGACGAGCTAATCATTCGGTGCCGGACGCGACGTGCCCTCTCGTCATCCATCCATCCTCCATCCATCATCCATCCTCCCTCCTCCATCCTTCATCCTCCATCCATCCATCCGGTCAGATCAACGCCGTCCCGGTCATGCAGCTCTCTACACCGGCAGCCTCCGAAATGCATTTGTTCGAAATGAATTGCATTTGTAAGACCAGTGCTCCATTATTATGAGGGCGTTGACAACGATGCCGGCCAGGCACCGCGACGTCGCCGTCAGCGTTGTCGGCATCCCTCACTCTCTAGCTCTTGTCTACCTTACCTAACAGAGTGAGGCGTTCGACGACGCACTCGGCCACGCACCCCGACGTCGCCGTCAACGTCGGCGGCGTCCCCGTCTCCCATAAGAGCAATGCAATATGACTTAGTCGCTGTGCCTCACTTTGCATGAGAGAAATCTCATTTCACTTGTCTGTTTTCTAAAAACCAGAGAGGGGAGTCGGATGTGAATACCATACCCCGACCTTCTGGGATAGTGGAAAATGTGATAAAAATCGATTTGGCCAGAAAGATAACTGTACTTATAATAACAATGTTGTAATCTGTTTTTTCTTAATTGGGTTAGCTTTTCTTACCTGACACAGACGCTGACGCCGACGCTTTCGCGGGCGGACGGGCGTCGTCGGCCGCCGCTTCGGATCTCTCGGCCCGGGCTTTCCCGCACTGCATCCTTCTACTCTTAGACTTGACAGAGTCCGGTCGCCGTGTACCTTCGCGGGAGTCTACCGTTTGCCGGACCGACGCCGGGAACCGACGCCGACGCCTTCGCGGGCTGCCCGGCGTCGTCGGCCGCCGCCTCGGATCTCTCGGCCCGGGCTTTCTCGCACTGCATCCTTCTACTCTTAGACTTGACAGAGTCGGGTCGCCGTGTACCTTCGCGGGAGTCGACCGCTTGCCGGACCGACGCCGGGCACCGACGCCGACGCCTTCGCGGGCTGCCCGGCGTCGTCGGCCGCCGCCTCGGATCTCTCGGCCCGGGCTTTCTCGCACTGCATCCTTCTACTCTTTGACTTGACAGAGTCCGGTCGCCGTGTACTTTCGCGGGAGTCGACCGTTTGCCGGACCGACGCCGGGCACCGACGCTGACGCCCTCGCTGGCGGCAGGGGGTCCGCCGGCCTCAAGGGCGCGAACGCCGGTGACAGGAAGGCACCGGTCACCTAGCAGTACACCCGGCGATGCACCGCCAACGCCCGGTAAGTCTTCAAACACCGGACACCGGGAATCGCACCAGAGAGCGTATTTTCCCTTTAAACTCTCAAGGTCATACCCAAAATTTTCGCGGCCGCCCTCGGCGGCCGCGGGGGGGTTCTTGGTGTTTCATGTACGCGCCGAGACGCCGATTCGTCAAGGTTAAAAATAATGCAGTCCCCCCAGACCCGCGGAGGCCAGACCGCGATTTAGCCAGTGTACGTCGTTTTTGATTTTTTTATTTAAACTTTTGCCTTGTCTGTCACGGGTGCAACGCCGCGATCGTGAGTCTGTCGTGCTGGTAATTCCCGTGAGCGGCATCGAGATGTGCTCTCGTTGTATGCCACCGCCGTGCGGGTCTAATTTGGTATGCATTCGGCTCGATTTCTTGCGCAGCCTCGATAGTACGTTCTTCGTTAAACAAGTCGCCCGGTTCGTAACGCATCGTGCCCCGGACGAGCTAATCATTAGGTGCCGGACGCGACGTGCCCTCTCGTCATCCATCCATCATCCATCCATCATCCTACCTCCATCCTCCATCCTCCATCCATCCATCCTCCATCCTCCATTCTCCAACATCCATCCGGTCAGATCAACGCCGTCCTGGTCAGGCAGCTCTCTACACCGGCAGCCTCCGAAATGCATTTGTCCGAAATGAATTGCCTTCGTAAGACCAGTGCTCCATTATTATGAGGGCGTTGACGACGATGCCGGCCAGGCACCGCGACGTCGCCGTCAGCGTCGTCGGCGTCCCTCACTCTCTAGCTCTAGTCTACCTAACCTAACAGAGTGAGGCGTTCGACGACGCACTCGGCCACGCACCCCGACGTCGCCGTCAACGTCGGCGGCGTCCCCGTCTCCCATAAGAGACCTCTCGTCATCCATCCATCCTCCATCCATCATCCATCCTCCCTCCTCCATCCTTCATCCTCCATCCATCCATCCGGTCAGATCAACGCCGTCCCGGTCATGCAGCTCTCTACACCGGCAGCCTCCGAAATGCATTTGTTCGAAATGAATTGCATTTGTAAGACCAGTGCTCCATTATTATGAGGGCGTTGACAACGATGCCGGCCAGGCACCGCGACGTCGCCGTCAGCGTTGTCGGCATCCCTCACTCTCTAGCTCTTGTCTACCTTACCTAACAGAGTGAGGCGTTCGACGACGCACTCGGCCACGCACCCCGACGTCGCCGTCAACGTCGGCGGCGTCCCCGTCTCCCATAAGAGCAATGCAATATGACTTAGTCGCTGTGCCTCACTTTGCATGAGAGAAATCTCATTTCACTTGTCTGTTTTCTAAAAACCAGAGAGGGGAGTCGGATGTGAATACCATACCCCGACCTTCTGGGATAGTGGAAAATGTGATAAAAATCGATTTGGCCAGAAAGATAACTGTACTTATAATAACAATGTTGTAATCTGTTTTTTCTTAATTGGGTTAGCTTTTCTTACCTGACACAGACGCTGACGCCGACGCTTTCGCGGGCGGACGGGCGTCGTCGGCCGCCGCTTCGGATCTCTCGGCCCGGGCTTTCCCGCACTGCATCCTTCTACTCTTAGACTTGACAGAGTCCGGTCGCCGTGTACCTTCGCGGGAGTCTACCGTTTGCCGGACCGACGCCGGGAACCGACGCCGACGCCTTCGCGGGCTGCCCGGCGTCGTCGGCCGCCGCCTCGGATCTCTCGGCCCGGGCTTTCTCGCACTGCATCCTTCTACTCTTAGACTTGACAGAGTCGGGTCGCCGTGTACCTTCGCGGGAGTCGACCGCTTGCCGGACCGACGCCGGGCACCGACGCCGACGCCTTCGCGGGCTGCCCGGCGTCGTCGGCCGCCGCCTCGGATCTCTCGGCCCGGGCTTTCTCGCACTGCATCCTTCTACTCTTTGACTTGACAGAGTCCGGTCGCCGTGTACTTTCGCGGGAGTCGACCGTTTGCCGGACCGACGCCGGGCACCGACGCTGACGCCCTCGCTGGCGGCAGGGGGTCCGCCGGCCTCAAGGGCGCGAACGCCGGTGACAGGAAGGCACCGGTCACCTAGCAGTACACCCGGCGATGCACCGCCAACGCCCGGTAAGTCTTCAAACACCGGACACCGGGAATCGCACCAGAGAGCGTATTTTCCCTTTAAACTCTCAAGGTCATACCCAAAATTTTCGCGGCCGCCCTCGGCGGCCGCGGGGGGGTTCTTGGTGTTTCATGTACGCGCCGAGACGCCGATTCGTCAAGGTTAAAAATAATGCAGTCCCCCCAGACCCGCGGAGGCCAGACCGCGATTTAGCCAGTGTACGTCGTTTTTGATTTTTTTATTTAAACTTTTGCCTTGTCTGTCACGGGTGCAACGCCGCGATCGTGAGTCTGTCGTGCTGGTAATTCCCGTGAGCGGCATCGAGATGTGCTCTCGTTGTATGCCACCGCCGTGCGGGTCTAATTTGGTATGCATTCGGCTCGATTTCTTGCGCAGCCTCGATAGTACGTTCTTCGTTAAACAAGTCGCCCGGTTCGTAACGCATCGTGCCCCGGACGAGCTAATCATTAGGTGCCGGACGCGACGTGCCCTCTCGTCATCCATCCATCATCCATCCATCATCCTACCTCCATCCTCCATCCTCCATCCATCCATCCTCCATCCTCCATTCTCCAACATCCATCCGGTCAGATCAACGCCGTCCTGGTCAGGCAGCTCTCTACACCGGCAGCCTCCGAAATGCATTTGTCCGAAATGAATTGCCTTCGTAAGACCAGTGCTCCATTATTATGAGGGCGTTGACGACGATGCCGGCCAGGCACCGCGACGTCGCCGTCAGCGTCGTCGGCGTCCCTCACTCTCTAGCTCTAGTCTACCTAACCTAACAGAGTGAGGCGTTCGACGACGCACTCGGCCACGCACCCCGACGTCGCCGTCAACGTCGGCGGCGTCCCCGTCTCCCATAAGAGACCTCTCGTCATCCATCCATCCTCCATCCATCATCCATCCTCCCTCCTCCATCCTTCATCCTCCATCCATCCATCCGGTCAGATCAACGCCGTCCCGGTCATGCAGCTCTCTACACCGGCAGCCTCCGAAATGCATTTGTTCGAAATGAATTGCATTTGTAAGACCAGTGCTCCATTATTATGAGGGCGTTGACAACGATGCCGGCCAGGCACCGCGACGTCGCCGTCAGCGTTGTCGGCATCCCTCACTCTCTAGCTCTTGTCTACCTTACCTAACAGAGTGAGGCGTTCGACGACGCACTCGGCCACGCACCCCGACGTCGCCGTCAACGTCGGCGGCGTCCCCGTCTCCCATAAGAGCAATGCAATATGACTTAGTCGCTGTGCCTCACTTTGCATGAGAGAAATCTCATTTCACTTGTCTGTTTTCTAAAAACCAGAGAGGGGAGTCGGATGTGAATACCATACCCCGACCTTCTGGGATAGTGGAAAATGTGATAAAAATCGATTTGGCCAGAAAGATAACTGTACTTATAATAACAATGTTGTAATCTGTTTTTTCTTAATTGGGTTAGCTTTTCTTACCTGACACAGACGCTGACGCCGACGCTTTCGCGGGCGGACGGGCGTCGTCGGCCGCCGCTTCGGATCTCTCGGCCCGGGCTTTCCCGCACTGCATCCTTCTACTCTTAGACTTGACAGAGTCCGGTCGCCGTGTACCTTCGCGGGAGTCTACCGTTTGCCGGACCGACGCCGGGAACCGACGCCGACGCCTTCGCGGGCTGCCCGGCGTCGTCGGCCGCCGCCTCGGATCTCTCGGCCCGGGCTTTCTCGCACTGCATCCTTCTACTCTTAGACTTGACAGAGTCGGGTCGCCGTGTACCTTCGCGGGAGTCGACCGCTTGCCGGACCGACGCCGGGCACCGACGCCGACGCCTTCGCGGGCTGCCCGGCGTCGTCGGCCGCCGCCTCGGATCTCTCGGCCCGGGCTTTCTCGCACTGCATCCTTCTACTCTTTGACTTGACAGAGTCCGGTCGCCGTGTACTTTCGCGGGAGTCGACCGTTTGCCGGACCGACGCCGGGCACCGACGCTGACGCCCTCGCTGGCGGCAGGGGGTCCGCCGGCCTCAAGGGCGCGAACGCCGGTGACAGGAAGGCACCGGTCACCTAGCAGTACACCCGGCGATGCACCGCCAACGCCCGGTAAGTCTTCAAACACCGGACACCGGGAATCGCACCAGAGAGCGTATTTTCCCTTTAAACTCTCAAGGTCATACCCAAAATTTTCGCGGCCGCCCTCGGCGGCCGCGGGGGGGTTCTTGGTGTTTCATGTACGCGCCGAGACGCCGATTCGTCAAGGTTAAAAATAATGCAGTCCCCCCAGACCCGCGGAGGCCAGACCGCGATTTAGCCAGTGTACGTCGTTTTTGATTTTTTTATTTAAACATTTGCCTTGTCTGTCACGGGTGCAACGCCGCGATCGTGAGTCTGTCGTGCTGGTAATTCCCGTGAGCGGCATCGAGATGTGCTCTCGTTGTATGCCACCGCCGTGCGGGTCTAATTTGGTATGCATTCGGCTCGATTTCTTGCGCAGCCTCGATAGTACGTTCTTCGTTAAACAAGTCGCCCGGTTCGTAACGCATCGTGCCCCGGACGAGCTAATCATTAGGTGCCGGACGCGACGTGCCCTCTCGTCATCCATCCATCATCCATCCATCATCCTACCTCCATCCTCCATCCTCCATCCATCCATCCTCCATCCTCCATTCTCCAACATCCATCCGGTCAGATCAACGCCGTCCTGGTCAGGCAGCTCTCTACACCGGCAGCCTCCGAAATGCATTTGTCCGAAATGAATTGCCTTCGTAAGACCAGTGCTCCATTATTATGAGGGCGTTGACGACGATGCCGGCCAGGCACCGCGACGTCGCCGTCAGCGTCGTCGGCGTCCCTCACTCTCTAGCTCTAGTCTACCTAACCTAACAGAGTGAGGCGTTCGACGACGCACTCGGCCACGCACCCCGACGTCGCCGTCAACGTCGGCGGCGTCCCCGTCTCCCATAAGAGACCTCTCGTCATCCATCCATCCTCCATCCATCATCCATCCTCCCTCCTCCATCCTTCATCCTCCATCCATCCATCCGGTCAGATCAACGCCGTCCCGGTCATGCAGCTCTCTACACCGGCAGCCTCCGAAATGCATTTGTTCGAAATGAATTGCATTTGTAAGACCAGTGCTCCATTATTATGAGGGCGTTGACAACGATGCCGGCCAGGCACCGCGACGTCGCCGTCAGCGTTGTCGGCATCCCTCACTCTCTAGCTCTTGTCTACCTTACCTAACAGAGTGAGGCGTTCGACGACGCACTCGGCCACGCACCCCGACGTCGCCGTCAACGTCGGCGGCGTCCCCGTCTCCCATAAGAGCAATGCAATATGACTTAGTCGCTGTGCCTCACTTTGCATGAGAGAAATCTCATTTCACTTGTCTGTTTTCTAAAAACCAGAGAGGGGAGTCGGATGTGAATACCATACCCCGACCTTCTGGGATAGTGGAAAATGTGATAAAAATCGATTTGGCCAGAAAGATAACTGTACTTATAATAACAATGTTGTAATCTGTTTTTTCTTAATTGGGTTAGCTTTTCTTACCTGACACAGACGCTGACGCCGACGCTTTCGCGGGCGGACGGGCGTCGTCGGCCGCCGCTTCGGATCTCTCGGCCCGGGCTTTCCCGCACTGCATCCTTCTACTCTTAGACTTGACAGAGTCCGGTCGCCGTGTACCTTCGCGGGAGTCTACCGTTTGCCGGACCGACGCCGGGAACCGACGCCGACGCCTTCGCGGGCTGCCCGGCGTCGTCGGCCGCCGCCTCGGATCTCTCGGCCCGGGCTTTCTCGCACTGCATCCTTCTACTCTTAGACTTGACAGAGTCGGGTCGCCGTGTACCTTCGCGGGAGTCGACCGCTTGCCGGACCGACGCCGGGCACCGACGCCGACGCCTTCGCGGGCTGCCCGGCGTCGTCGGCCGCCGCCTCGGATCTCTCGGCCCGGGCTTTCTCGCACTGCATCCTTCTACTCTTTGACTTGACAGAGTCCGGTCGCCGTGTACTTTCGCGGGAGTCGACCGTTTGCCGGACCGACGCCGGGCACCGACGCTGACGCCCTCGCGGGCGGCAGGGGGTCCGCCGGCCTCAAGGGCGCGAACGCCGGTGACAGGAAGGCACCGGTCACCTAGCAGTACACCCGGCGATGCACCGCCAACGCCCGGTAAGTCTTCAAACACCGGACACCGGGAATCGCACCAGAGAGCGTATTTTCCCTTTAAACTCTCAAGGTCATACCCAAAATTTTCGCGGCCGCCCTCGGCGGCCGCGGGGGGGTTCTTGGTGTTTCATGTACGCGCCGAGACGCCGATTCGTCAAGGTTAAAAATAATGCAGTCCCCCCAGACCCGCGGAGGCCAGACCGCGATTTAGCCAGTGTACGTCGTTTTTGATTTTTTTATTTAAACTTTTGCCTTGTCTGTCACGGGTGCAACGCCGCGATCGTGAGTCTGTCGTGCTGGTAATTCCCGTGAGCGGCATCGAGATGTGCTCTCGTTGTATGCCACCGCCGTGCGGGTCTAATTTGGTATGCATTCGGCTCGATTTCTTGCGCAGCCTCGATAGTACGTTCTTCGTTAAACAAGTCGCCCGGTTCGTAACGCATCGTGCCCCGGACGAGCTAATCATTAGGTGCCGGACGCGACGTGCCCTCTCGTCATCCATCCATCATCCATCCATCATCCTACCTCCATCCTCCATCCTCCATCCATCCATCCTCCATCCTCCATTCTCCAACATCCATCCGGTCAGATCAACGCCGTCCTGGTCAGGCAGCTCTCTACACCGGCAGCCTCCGAAATGCATTTGTCCGAAATGAATTGCCTTCGTAAGACCAGTGCTCCATTATTATGAGGGCGTTGACGACGATGCCGGCCAGGCACCGCGACGTCGCCGTCAGCGTCGTCGGCGTCCCTCACTCTCTAGCTCTAGTCTACCTAACCTAACAGAGTGAGGCGTTCGACGACGCACTCGGCCACGCACCCCGACGTCGCCGTCAACGTCGGCGGCGTCCCCGTCTCCCATAAGAGACCTCTCGTCATCCATCCATCCTCCATCCATCATCCATCCTCCCTCCTCCATCCTTCATCCTCCATCCATCCATCCGGTCAGATCAACGCCGTCCCGGTCATGCAGCTCTCTACACCGGCAGCCTCCGAAATGCATTTGTTCGAAATGAATTGCATTTGTAAGACCAGTGCTCCATTATTATGAGGGCGTTGACAACGATGCCGGCCAGGCACCGCGACGTCGCCGTCAGCGTTGTCGGCATCCCTCACTCTCTAGCTCTTGTCTACCTTACCTAACAGAGTGAGGCGTTCGACGACGCACTCGGCCACGCACCCCGACGTCGCCGTCAACGTCGGCGGCGTCCCCGTCTCCCATAAGAGCAATGCAATATGACTTAGTCGCTGTGCCTCACTTTGCATGAGAGAAATCTCATTTCACTTGTCTGTTTTCTAAAAACCAGAGAGGGGAGTCGGATGTGAATACCATACCCCGACCTTCTGGGATAGTGGAAAATGTGATAAAAATCGATTTGGCCAGAAAGATAACTGTACTTATAATAACAATGTTGTAATCTGTTTTTTCTTAATTGGGTTAGCTTTTCTTACCTGACACAGACGCTGACGCCGACGCTTTCGCGGGCGGACGGGCGTCGTCGGCCGCCGCTTCGGATCTCTCGGCCCGGGCTTTCCCGCACTGCATCCTTCTACTCTTAGACTTGACAGAGTCCGGTCGCCGTGTACCTTCGCGGGAGTCTACCGTTTGCCGGACCGACGCCGGGAACCGACGCCGACGCCTTCGCGGGCTGCCCGGCGTCGTCGGCCGCCGCCTCGGATCTCTCGGCCCGGGCTTTCTCGCACTGCATCCTTCTACTCTTAGACTTGACAGAGTCGGGTCGCCGTGTACCTTCGCGGGAGTCGACCGCTTGCCGGACCGACGCCGGGCACCGACGCCGACGCCTTCGCGGGCTGCCCGGCGTCGTCGGCCGCCGCCTCGGATCTCTCGGCCCGGGCTTTCTCGCACTGCATCCTTCTACTCTTTGACTTGACAGAGTCCGGTCGCCGTGTACTTTCGCGGGAGTCGACCGTTTGCCGGACCGACGCCGGGCACCGACGCTGACGCCCTCGCTGGCGGCAGGGGGTCCGCCGGCCTCAAGGGCGCGAACGCCGGTGACAGGAAGGCACCGGTCACCTAGCAGTACACCCGGCGATGCACCGCCAACGCCCGGTAAGTCTTCAAACACCGGACACCGGGAATCGCACCAGAGAGCGTATTTTCCCTTTAAACTCTCAAGGTCATACCCAAAATTTTCGCGGCCGCCCTCGGCGGCCGCGGGGGGGTTCTTGGTGTTTCATGTACGCGCCGAGACGCCGATTCGTCAAGGTTAAAAATAATGCAGTCCCCCCAGACCC